>OW386289.2:32985871-33585871 GCA_936432065.2 Rutpela maculata | reverse complement strand
TTCTTAACATGAAAAGAAAAATAAAAGCATATGATGAACACAAAGTTGGGGCTATTGTAGCTCATGTCTCTGCTTTAGAAAATCCTAGGATGCCACTAAGAGAGAGATCAGCTCTTATTAATATTAGCAAGTCTGAACTCCAAAGAATTTACAAGGCAAAGAAAATTAGGGCATATAAAGCAAATTATAAACATACGCTTGAAGAGGGAGATGACGGCCGTAGGTTGGATTTTTGTTTGACCATTGGAGAAAAAATCATGGAAGAGAGATTTTTTCATCATTTCATAATTTTCTCAGATGAATCCACATTCACAACCAATGGTGTTGTTTCATCTCAGAATTGTCGGTTTTGGGCTTCTGAAAATCCAAATTTTAGAATTCATTGTAGAGGACAATATTATAAAAAAGTGAATGTGTGGTGTGCCGTTTCTTATCACGTTGGAGTTATTGGACCTTATTTCATTGAGGGAAGGTTAAACCGGCACACTTATTTACAGCTTCTTGAAAGATTTTCTGAGAACATGAAATGGTTAATCGGTGGTTGAATTTAAATTTTGGAGAAAATTGGATTGCCAGGAATGGACCGATCAAGTGGCCGGCGAGATCCTCAGACCTATCAATATTGGATTTCTTTTTATGGGGTCGCCTCAAGCAGTTGGTTTACGCTGAACCACTTCCTAACGATGTAGCAGTATTGAAGCAGAGAATTACAAATGCCGTAAACTCCATACCGTTAGATCATATTCGAAACAGTTTTAAGGACTTCAGGCGAAGGATCGAAATGTGTGTGGATGTGGGTGGTAGCTACGTCCAATAATAAACAAATTGTATACATTGTTTCGTATTGGTCAATAATTAATTTGTTTGTAAATCTGTTATGTTTTTGACATTTATTACTTGTTATAATTTTTAAACCTCAGTAATCTTCTGTTAGTAATTGTTTCTGTTTTACAATTAGTTCGATTAACATTATACCTTCTTACATCTCGTATATTCAATTTTTGATTTACCAATAGCCTACTTTTTGAGATGATTAACATTTGCTCCTACACAACATTAAATATGAATTCAACTCTTAATTCGCAAAAAATGGGAAGTTTCAAAAAATAATTTTATATTCCTGAAATTTGGTATAGAAGTATAAAATTGCATTCTAAATAACTTTTCTTAGCGGAATTTTTTCATATTTTGAAAAATAAAGGTACTTTATTAGTGGTGATTTTTACAACTTTGCTTATAAAACACCCTGTAGAATACAAATCAAATCATTTTTGGTATACTTTAGTTTTACAAGCAGGACTGAATCCCAAATACCATTCTAAAATTCCAAAATTTTTGGTCCATTACATCTCTTGTTACATCTATCTTGGGAAACATTGTATATTAGTGAAATATATAAACAAAAAAAAATATAGAGAATAACATTTCGCAAGATTTCTATTTAAGAACAAGTGACAAAAATTAAGAAAACATATTTTTTTAATTTAAATGATTAATAACTTTTTTATTTACTGATGGTTTTTTTTTTTTTTCAAAAACAGTAGATTTCTCTAGATAACATTAACTTACTTTCCAAATTTCAATACAATTGGACTTTTCTTTCTTAAGTTATCGTGCTTACAAGAAACGTGACGGACGGACAGACGGACGGACGGACGGACAGACGGACGGACGGACGGACGGACGGACGGACGGACAGACAGACAGACATTTTGAAAGTTGTTCAGAATTCGTTCACTAACATAATGGATATGAAAATTTTTTCTATACGAGGGATATTTCCGGTTTTAGAAATGTGCCGATCAAATGCAATATACTCTTCGTTTTTGCGAAGAGTATAATAATATAGTTTTTCTGTTAGTTTTAAATTCATTTAATATTACAATTTTTGTCATTAAAACTCGATTTTTCTTAATTCGCGATTTTTGCATCCTCTGTGTCTCGTAAAATATTGATCTTAAGAAAAAATGAATAGTAAGTTATTTGAAGGAAATTTCACTTGTTTTAATTTTGCATATAGACACTTTTTCGT
Source organism: Rutpela maculata (assembly GCA_936432065.2). Lineage (NCBI taxonomy): Eukaryota > Metazoa > Arthropoda > Insecta > Coleoptera > Cerambycidae > Rutpela > Rutpela maculata. The sequence continues at coordinate 33,583,839 of OW386289.2, read as the reverse complement.
TAGAGGTCGTAGTTTTCGAGTTATTCAAGAAAAACGTGAGAAGGGGACTTTTAACTACCCCCCTCCGCTCATCTCATTGTTCAGGGCACTCCCGCCGACAACTATACAAAAACTGGCCACTACACGAATTACTTCCCCTATTTTTCCTTCGTTGATTGGATTATGATATCAATGAAAGATATTTATAAAAATGGTTTGTTTTATAATTTTTATCCGATTTATTAAATTAATATTTTACTACCATCGAAATTTCATACTGTTTCATTTGGACAATTTTTTAACCTTAATTTTGAATCGAATTTTATGACGTTATATTCGCCATTTTGTATCAGCAAATTTAATTTTGATTTTTTGAATATCAGCAGTCCTGAAGACCATAAGAATCCTATTTTTTGCCGATCACATTTGAATTGAAAAAATGTTTACATTTCAACATATTTTTTTCTTCGAAAAAATAATTAAAAAAAAATAATAATAATTATTAGCAATATTTTTTTAATGTAAAATATTAGTTCTTACGATTAGAAATTCAACGAAAAAAGTTAATCGGGATTTTACATTTTTCATAGCTAACTGCACTTGACTAAGTTATGTTTCTATTGATTGTATATGACACGTTCCGAATTTCACCGAGAATTTCAGATCATCACCCGTAACTGGCTGTCAAAACTTCTGGTTACTTAAATGTTACTTTAATTTTCAAATAATCAAGAAAGGCATTTGTTTTTGATATTTTTCATTTGTAATATTATTTAATATATTTTTTTGCATTTAATTTTGCAGTTTTCATTTATTTCTTCTGGATGTATGCAGTAAAATAATAATTTCCAATAATTCAATTGAAAGCTCTGTATAAAAGTTATGTGAGAATTTCACGAAACTACATTGCCAGATTTTCGATAAAAAAATCGCTAATACAAATTCCCGAAAAATCGCATAGAAAAAACACATAGCGGGCCGTGGAGTGGTAACCTGATCGTCGCAATAAGTTGTACAAGTACATCGGCATCTAGTTACAAAAAAAATGTATCATCCAAATTGTGCAGCTAAGTAAAATTTTAAATGGGTGTTAAGATGAGAAGTGAAACACTGGAAATAAAAATTAATGAATCTACCCTGATTATTGCATATACACGCATAAAATACGAGCTGATTCTAACAAGTATTTTAAAAGATATGACCTTGAAGGATTGAGCAAAACTCATAAATCACCCTGTAGTTCAATAAAATAAAGGATCAGATATTTTCTAATAGCCATTTCTAATTCACCAGCGTGAACTCGATCCACCATAACCGTGTCCCTTTCCTCGTGAATCACACTGTATATCTATAAAAGATTGATCACCAAAGGACCTATCGATCAAATAACGAATATCATACCTAAATGGCCATATCCACAAATCCTTTTAGCACTTTCTCCTAGCCTTTCCTTCATTGCAGGTACCAAAGAGTAAAAGTTTTCTATTGGCAAAGAAATGTCGTATTTAAAGACATATCCGTCTAGGGTTAATCCTTCTGTTATTCTTTCTCTGAGGCTCCATATGTTCTAAAATCAATAAAACATGATTTACAGTATGACGACCTTATTTCAAGAAACCATTACCAACAAAAGCTATGGCTGTTGCCCTTAATTGTTCGATAATATAAACATCTATCAGACGTGTTTCACCCCTTAAAATAGCAGGATTAGCTATTGGAAATAATAAACATGAATAATTTAAATATTAAAACATACAATAGCTTTTGAAATTAAGTGCTCTAGAAATACGGACGCTGGGCCACTAAACTGCTCAGATAATGACGTATAATAACACAGGCACACAAAATAAAAAAAGTGGTCTTCTTCTGGTACTGTATTGGGTAACTCATACCGTGCGTGTAATTTCCCATTAGGCATGTACATTCACGTAGCGCGATAGATATGACAACACAGCTGCCGTAAATTCCTCCGTCGAGCGGAGCATCCCAGCCTGTTATTTCATTTCAGCCAGCTGGCACGCGCGTTGTTGTAATTTTACTCCCTATGCCTAGCGCACGGCTACACGCACGGTATGTATTTCGACGTGCTGAACACGAATCAGGTGTCCGTTTAGCTCCATTGGCAACCATTTTTTGTAAATCGCGAAAATAACCTAAAAAAAGTCATCATTTAGGTTATTTTCGCGATTTACTAAAAATTGGTGGGTAACGGAGCTAAACGGATACCTGATTCATATTCAGCATGTCGAAATACATGGGGATTACCTAATGGAGTCCCAGAAACAGATCACTTTTCACTCTTGTTTTGTGTCTGTGTAATATATTTGCATACGCAATTTTCTAGAAAATGGCGGAGGATCCGGTGATATTCATATATTACACAGGCACGATTTACAAAAAATGGTAGCCAATGGAGGTAAACGGGACACCTGAGTCGTGTTCAGCACGTCGAAATACATATGGGTTACTCAATGGAGTACCAGAAAAAGACCACTTTTTGAATTTTGTGTGCCTGTGTAATGTATAAGATATCAGTTGAAAAGTACACAGAATAGATATTATTCTACTAGTTTTTGGAAGTTCTATATTCAAATATTAATTTGGGTTAGGAAAAATTCAGCTTTTCCTAATAAGCGTAGAAGTAATATTTCCGCACGCAAAAAGTTTTAAATCAATGATATTAGAATAAAATAGCTAATCTCATCCCCATTATCACTTTTATGGTGAACAGATGTACCACTGACGGGATTTTTCCAAAGTTGGAAAACTTCACTTGTAATACCGCTTAGTAAAATAAGTCAACCCAATGAATTTTCAGACCTAAGGCCTATAAATATTTTACCCGTAATTTCAAAAATTTTGGAACGAGCATTATACAACCAGGTCTACAGCTACTGTTTAGCTAAATCAATTTTACCTGAAAACAAATCAGGTTTCAGGCAAAATCACAGCACCACCAGTGCACTCCTAAAAATTATTGATGACATAATCAGCAGTCGTGACAAAGGCAGTGTACCTATATTACTGTCACTAGATTACAGTAAAGCTTTTGACACCATGAGTCACCAGCTCCTATGTGCTAAACTTAAATATTTCGGTTTTCATACTACTGCATGTTCCCTAGTTAGGTCATACTTAACTGATAGAAATCAACAGGTAATCAGTAACAGTAGACTGTCAGTCACTAAAAATATAATCCATGGAGCCCCGCAGGGGTCTATTTTGGCACCACTACTCTTTATCATATATACCTCAGATTTTAAAAGAGTTTTACAACACTTTTCTTCTCATTTTTATGCCGACGACACAAATTTATATTTTGCTGCTAACATTGAAAAAATTCCGCAAATGGAAATTTGTCTTAACAAGGACATTCGCAATTTAGTTACAATATCAAAAAATCATTGTCTCAATATTAACGGCACAAAGTCATCTGCCGTTTTATTTGGAACTCCTAAAGACAGACAGAGGGCCATAAACAATGTGTCCATACTGGTAGATGGACAGAGGCTGGACTATCAGGACAAAATAAAATGCTTAGGATTAAATATAGATTTCCAGCTTAGGTTCATAGACCATGTCAACTCATTTGTCAGAAAATCGTATTACTTACTAAAAAATTTATATGCTAACCGTCATTGCCTTGCGCGAAATATTAAAATTAGACTCTGTGACACATTAATACTGTCAATCTTTAATTATTGTGATATTGCTTATGGCCCGTGTTTAGACGCTTACACTTCCACGCGAATACAAAAAGTGCAAAATTCATGTATATCTACGTTTGATTTTTGAGCTACAATGCAGAGAGCATTCAACTCCATTCATCAGGGATATTAAATGGCTTAAAATGTTCAATCGTAGAAATCTCCATTTGGTATGTTTTACTCACAAAGTTCTGACAACTCGCATTCCTAATTATTTATCATGTAAATTAACTCCGAGAACATACATAATAAAAACTTGAGATTTACAAATCAGCTTACCATCCCCAACATACTTCTGCCTTATTCCAACGATCTTTCTCTTATCAAGCTGCAACCACTTATAATTCTTTGCCAGAGGAAGTGAAACCATTGTCCTTACTTTCTTTTAAAAGCAACGCAAAAAAGTTGTATCTAGGTAAACAATGATCCGGTATTTTTGCTATTGTAAATATGAACACTAGTATTTTTTTTTCTCTGCTCTGTATTTTTTTTATCTAGTACTGTCTAGAAATGTTAATTATTTATTGTATGAATTGTCTTGGTTGACTGGTAGAACAGCTAGTCTGAACTCCGCCAAGACAGTAAAATAAATAAAGACGATTTGTTATTATTATTATTTTTTTTTTTTTTTTGTTAAAAACCAGTCACCCTTCTCTGTGGCTCTTTTACCCTCACAGAGGGGAGCTGGTAGTACCGGCAGCCACTCCCCACACCCGTGGGGTAAGTGACTACTGGGTCCGGGAATCGTGTGCCCTGAGCAGACGTAATGAACCGAGGATGACGGCCTTCTGCATTCTGCCGGCTAAGACCTCCGCCGAATTTCGGCATGCCGGTATGATCTTAAGTTCTGAAAGCAGTGTGTGTCTCGTTCCACCGAGGGCTCCTATAATCAGTACCACTATCTTAACAGTATGGTCTGGATACAGTCTGCGGAGTTCGAAGAGCAGATCTCGATATTTTGTCCGTTTTTCCTCCTCCTTCAAGACAATGTTGTTCTCCGCGGGAGCCGAGAACTCCACGACAAACATTGTCTTGAGTTGATGGTCGAGGAGTACTACGTCAGGCTTGTTGGCTTGTATTTGCCTGACGGTGGGAAAAGAGTAGTTCCAATAAATTAGACACTTCTCATTTCCCACAACGGACTCAATATCCCCCGGAGCGTAAGGCAGCACTGGTGTCTCGTCTATCCCATACGAGTGCCTTAGGTGATAATAAAGCACTCGTAATGCTCCGTCGTGCCTCTGGATATAGGCCGAGACTGCATATGTCGGACAAGCCGACAACAGGTGCATTAAAGTCTCTGGCGCCCTGCGGCAGGCCCTGCAGCTGACATCAGGGACCTCTATACCCATGACACAACTACGATAGACGAGGGTATTAAATACACCATCCTGGCAAGCCATTATGAATCCCTCGGTCTCAGACTTCAGCCCGGCTGACCTTAAGAAGGCAAAGGTCAGCCTTTCGGATAAGCCAAGGTTCTCTATATTTTTATAGAAAACTCCATGCATTGGCTTATCCGTGTGAAGCTGCAGAAAGATGTTGTGTTCTGCAGCTTTAATTTGGGCTTTTCGTCGAGCAGTTTCCAACTCGGTGACAGAGTCGGGATTTACCCGCTCGACGTCGAAGAAGAGACCAAGTTCATCGGCTGCTCTTTGTGCTGCCTTAAACAAAAAGGCTCCTATTCCTGCACTTTCATGGTCTCGGACCATGCAGAGGAGGGGATCCGAACTCCTGATGACCTTACAGGCTCCATCCAGAACCATCCTATTAAGGAGACTCTCCAAACTCAAGAGTCCACGGCCTCCCCGATGTCGTGGGAGGTATAGCCGTGGAACGGACGATTTAGGATGCAAACTTCTATTGAGATGCATCTTCTTGCGGGTTCCTACGTCGAGTTGACGCAACTCCTCTCGAGTCCATTTCACTGCTCCAAAGGAGTAGAGTAGGATCGGAACGGCAAGCATGTTGGTAGCAGACACCTTGTTCTTCCCCGACAGTTCTGAGGACCAGATCTGTCGGAGTCGGTGCTGATACTTGCCGCGGAGAGCGTTTTTCACTACACCCACTTCTTGGGTGGAGCGTTGCTCGACACCCAAGTAAGTGTACGACTCTCCGGCATCTAGATGATGTAAGATGCTTCCGTCAACGAGTTGCGCGTCCTCTCCGTAGTTCCCGCATCGTCCTCTCTTGAGATGAACCAGTGCACATTTGTCCAACCCGAACTCCATACCGACAGCCTGCGTGTACTCCTGTACCACCCTGAGGGACTGGTGTAGGTCCCTCTCTCCGGAGGCATAAAGTTTAAGGTCATCCATGTAAAACAGATGGGTGACCTTATGCCTCCTATCGCCGGGGGTACCGCAGTTGTATCCACGGGTTTTCCGGAGCGAAACGGATAATGGCAGTAGTGAGATGCAAAACAGAAGGGGGCTGAGGGAGTCTCCCTGCAATACTCCCCTTCTGAATGTTATCGACTCCGTCTGGACTCTATCGTTACCCGATGTAATGGTAAAGCGAGTCCTCCAGAGCGGCATCAGTTCTTCGATGCATCTCACTACGGGACCGGGTACCGCAAGACATCGGAGCAAGTGAACAATAAGCTCATGTGATGTCATATCAAATTATTATTATTATTATTATTATTATTATTATTATTATTTTTTTTTTTCGGGTTGCCCGCTGCCGGACAGGACCTCCGTGGCCTCCGACACCTCACGGTAGCCGCGCCGGCGAATTCCTTCCGGCCACTCTCCACGACCTGTGGAGTTAGTGACTGCAAATACCTAAATCGTGTGCCCTAAGTAGACGAAGGGACCCCAGGATAACCGCCTTCTGCATCTGGCCTGCCAACCATTCTGCCGAATTCTGACAGGCCGGTATGATCTTCAATTCTGAGAGCAGCGAAGGCTTCATCCCTCCGAGTTATTATTATTATTATTATTATTATTATTATTATTATTATTATTCGTACTGTAGATACATATTATATACAGTGTGGTCAGTGTGTCCCACTTTTCATTAAATAAATAACTATTTTGTTGTAAAATCAATTCAAACTAGTAGAATACATTATTCTTAACAAGAAATGAAGAATACATTTTTTTCATTTGAGAATCCGTTCTACAGATAAAAATTTTTTGACGGCCCCTGTCTCAAACACCTTTAAACCCACTACGATATAATCTTGTACGAAGTGGCTTCTAAAAGTGCTGATTAAGAATATCTTACTAGTTTTTTTTTTTTCTAAAAAAAAAATCGCCAATAATTTTTTTTTTTTTGAAAATCTTTTTTTTTCATCCTAGAATCGGACGCTTCTGACTAAAATCAAACGTAGTTACGTCTAAAGACTCACTTTATAGGTATATAATATAGTATATTAAAACTAGAGTTGTTACTTGGGTTATTTCAGAGAATTGAATTACTATTTTTGGAATCAATATTTTTATCAGTGTTAACAGAACAGGTTTCAATGGAAGTTTGAGACATTCTTCTGTCACTTGATCTTTATTTTAAATGTGTAGACGTTAAAGAAGTAGCTAAACCAATACTACTATGAAATATAGTCCTTTTAAAAAGGTTGCGTGCTAATACAAAAAAAATGGTGTGTTTCTCCTTTCATTTGAAACACTGCAATTACCCCATTACATGGACGTTTTAAAAACCTAAAGAAAGTCCTAGAGAATTACACATTTCTTACAAAAGAGCGCTTATCTGCATCTTCAGTAGTTGAGCCATGAAGCATGTTCAAAGATGTGCATTGAAACGTTTACCTTGAATTCATTTTTGTTGTATGATTCAAAATCAGTACTTCAGTGTTATTGAAAAAATTCAGAGAAGTTTATGGCTAAAGTAGATTATATAGAGAATGAACATTTTTTCCAGCAAAATCTAGTGACAGTTGCAAAACGATTATTGTTAATTTTGGCTTTATTCATTACACAGGCATATAAAATTTAAAAAAGTGGTCTTTTTCTGGTAGTTCATTGGGTAACCCATAAGTATTTCGACTTGCTGAACACGAATCAGGTGTCCGTTTAGCTCCATTGACCACCATTTTTTTGTAAATCGCGAAAATAACCTAAAAAAAAACTCATAATTTAGGTTATTCTAGCGATTTACTAAAAATTGGTGGGCAACAGAGCTAAACGGATACCTGATTTGTATTCAGTATTCGTATTCAGCATGTTGAAATATGGAGTCCCATAAACAGACTTTTTGTGTGTGTGTGTGTGTGTGTGTGTGTGTGTGTGTGTGTGTCTGTGTAATATATGAATATCACCGGACACCTGACTCGTGTTCAGCACATCGAAATACATGGTTACCCAATGGAGTACCAGAAAAAGACCACTTTTTTTATTTTATGTGCCTGTGTAATTGACATTTCATTATTAGTCCAGTCATTGAAGGTAAAACACGGCGATACCGTATAATTTTGCCAAACAGCACCGATTTGCACAAAAATTTGGATTTAGGTTCTACTTACCCTCTAATTCAAAGTTGACCCTGTGCCGGGGTTGCTTTTTATTTTTTAGGGGTGAAAACTACCCCGATTCGAAAATAATTTTAGAATTTTAGATTCGAGCGTGTAATCGATTGAAATCATCTTTAAATAAGTTCAATGAATGTCAAATTACATTAAGGGACATAATTTATGATTTATTAAACAGTTTCATCCCTAAAAGCCACCCCCTAGAATAGTTATAATTAAAAAAAATATCTTCAAAATGTTCTTTAGCAACTTGAAATGATGAAATATCACTGATTTGCATGAAAATAAAAATTTTATTTTTATATGGATTTGAATTTTTTAAATTTTTATTACAACATTTTCTTTTTATTACAAAAACACACTATCGTTTTCCTTTTCCTCTTCGTCCTCATTCCTTTCCACGTCCGCCTCATCCTCGTCATCCTCCTCGTCCTCCTCTTGGTCCATAATTGGAGCACTATTTTGACAATTGTCTCCGATGCATGTTATACATGTCAAAATGCAGAAAAGTCCTAGTCTTCGGCAACCGCACGCTGAACCGAACCCTTCTTTACAGCTACAAAAAATCATTTTCAACATGCAGGTTGATTCGGAGTTTTGATTGGATTTAATACTCCTTCAATATTAATAAAGTTAATATTTTTATTTCTCAGCCATAACTGGGTTTGCAAGTAAACTCTTTTTATGTGCTCATTTAAAGCACCAATGGTTGGAACGAGCGAAGACCACTTAACTGCATTTTTTTCGTGGTGGCCTCATTTTTTCGAGATATTTAGGCAAGTCATTCACCTTCTTCAATTTATTCAATTGAGTGTCCTTCGCAAGTCCGTACAACATGACAGTACAGAACTGACCAACGGTTGCAAGATTATTGTAAACAATCTGCGCTTTATCTCTTACGTTCTGTCGTTTTTCTAAAATATCAACGATTTTTTTCCTCTTTATTGAAAAACGCAGAAGTTGAGTCACATCCAGTAAAGCAACGAACAAATATAATCAATTTTGAGCAGTTTGGGTAATCCATTTCTAAAGATTTGGAAGAATACACTGCTGCAGCGACATTTTGTTTACCTAGCTTCAAGAAACAAATTTCTTCCTCAGCCTTTGGTTCTTTACCCATAACTCGCTTAGTTTTTAAGCTATCAAGTCCTTCAAAAAATCATTTTGTAGGTTTTTTCAAGAGCTATAAGTTCATATAAATTTAATTTTCATTCAGCCCTTATTTTTGAAGGGGTTTGAGCTGAAAGGGCTTGAACAAGTTACTATTTACGAACATATGCAAACTTTAAACGGCCATATCTTACTCAAATTTTATCCAAAAGAAAAAAAAACGAAAATCTGCAGAAAAGCAAAACCTACAATTTTGTACTCTACAAAATTTTGCACATCATTAATAGTTTTTGAGTTATTTTGAAGAAAAGGCAATTTTTAGCAAAATTACCAAAATGCTCTTTTCATTTCAAGCTCAAATTGTTTCAAAACTAAGCACTTTAAACCGGTCAAACTTCTAGAGCATGTTACAAGTACATAAATAAAGTAAATTGTAAAGTGGTAATGATTATTTCCAATTGGGGTGGTAATTAGGGGGCGATTTTCACATTTTCTTAACGCCAAAAAAAATAGGGACCAACATTATTTTCGTCATAACTCGCTTAGTTTTGATGCTAGGGACTTTTATAAAAAAACAAAAATAAAGGTTTTTTCAAGCACTTCAAAAAAATGTTTCATGAGTTTCTCCGAAAAATGCATTGTTTTTTGACAACATCACGTTAAAACTTTCAATTTTGGCGTTTGACGAATAAGAACCAACCTTCAACAAGCTATTACTCCGTTTGTATTGGGACTACAGACACCATAAATCCACCATTCTTTTTGTTTTTGTATAAGCTACATTTTTACTAAGAATGATTTTTTCGATAAAATACTTACTTTTTGAGTTATCGCGAAAATCCGTCTGAAAACGTGGGTTTATTGGTTGAAAAATTGACACTTTCACTCGCGAATAAGTCGAAAAGTATTGACTTTCAGAAAAAACTTTATAGAACAAAAGTTGGTTAGAATTAGTCAATCTATCCATTCCTGGACTTATTTTCAATGAAACATTTTTCACCCCCGAGAAGGGGTGGCATCCACCTCCAGGGTAAAAGCAACCCCCGGTACAGGGTCAACTTTGGAGTAGAGGGTAAGTAGAATCTAAATCCAAATTTTTATGAAAATCGGTGCTGTTTCGCAAAATTATACGGGAAAAAGGTCATTGACTGGACTATATTGAAAGGGTTTAGCCCGATAAGCATGACGAGTCGACTCCCAAATGGCAACCTATATCGAAACTTATGTTTTAATACCGACTTGATGTATGAACGCGATTTATATGTGTTTTGCCGCCGTACTCCGCTTTGACCTTGAGATATGGAAAAAAATGAGCGCATGCATGACTATCGTTCAGAGAGACATATCTCAAAAACTAATTGAGCTAGAGGCAACGGGAGGTTTCAGGTAACCTTAATGAGTATATATTATATTTTTTTTGAATTTTTAGAATAATTACGCACATCATTAAAAAATAAATAAAAAATATAATAATTCATATTTCCGTGTTCTCTGTAACTTACAATCACTGAAATAATATATGTTATAATACTTTATATGTACTATTACTCATTTAGTTAGAAAAAAGTTGGTGCAACACTTCGAAAAAAAATAAAATTCGACGTGCATACATCATATAAGGATACAGACTTGACATGGGACACACATAAATATTTTATGAATTGGAATTATTGTTAGAAGATAAATTGAATGAAAATGTAAATAATTGTCACGTAAATATCTATTTCATACGGCACAGTGGCACAAATCGTAATTTTTTCGTTCAAAATTATTTAGAGCACTTCGCAACCGATTGGGATAATTTTTTTTTAAATACTCGTTATTTAATTTCAAAAAAACGTAGAGTCGATTTTTTAATTATGCTAACCAAAATTGTTGAGCTTCGCCAAAATGTCCATTGTGTATTTAAATCTTAATAAAACTTACAAAAAAAAAAATTTTGTTCTTATCCAATTTACATAAATCTTGTTACTCGGGTTATGAATCTGATATCCAAATTGCCATAAACCAACCTGCAAAAGTGTGGCTATAAAATGCTAAAAAATTAAGAAAAATTAAATATTTTTGTTAAAGTTTATGCCGAGAAGTTTTGAATATTTCTGATAAGTACTTTTAAGTTAAAATAGACTAAATTTTAAGTTCCAGGAAGAAATTCAAGATGGCGGATCCAATATGGCGGCAATAAGATGATAAAACTAACTTAAAAATAAATGACGATACATTTTTGCACTAAGTTAGGTTTAAAGTTCATGGTTTAAAACTCTTGCCTTAGGTTATGTCAGGTATAGAGTTCTTGGTTTAAGGTTCTATTAGGCTTAGGTTATGTTAGGTTTAATATTCTTGTTTTAAAGTTCTTGGTGTTAGGTGTTTATTATATTATTAGCAGATAAAAAAAATTAAATATTAATATGACCTACTCAGGGTTATGTTTAAAATTAATGGAGGACTGAATCGCATATTTATGATTGATAATTAATGTATGGCAGCCATATTGGATATATTTGAAAATTTCAGAAAATTTGTTCCTTCTTAAATTTCTTAATAATTCTTAGGAATAGTCTTTTTAGTTTAATGCGTTTAATTTAATTTTAAGTTAGTTTTATCTTCTTATTGCCGCCATATTGGATCTACCATCTTGAATTTCTTCCTGAAACTTGTACTTATACAAAATATTCAAAACTTCTCGGCATAAACTTTAACGAAAATATTTAATTTTTCATAATTTTTTAGCATTTTATAGCCACCATTGATTCCGCCATCTTGTAGGTTGGTTTATGACAATTTGGATATCAGATTCGTAATCAGCGACCTCAAAAACTCCCCTAGTAACAAGATTTATGTAAATTGGTTTAGAGAAAAAAAAATTTCTTTATAAGTTTTATTAAGATTTAAATAAAAAATGGACATTTTGGTTAAGCTCAATAATTTTGGTTAGCATAATTCAAAAATCGGCTCTCTTACGTTTTTTTGAAATTAAATAACGAGTATTTAAAAAAAAAATCATCCCAATCGGTTGCGAAGTGCTCTAGATAATTTTGAACGAAAAAACTACAGTTCGTGCCACTGTGCGCCGTATGAAATAGATATTTACGTGACGATTATTTATATTTTCATTCAATTTCTCTTCTAACAATAATTCCAATTCATAAAATATTCATGTGTGTCCCATGTCAAGTTTGTATCCTTATATGATGTAGTGCGCGTCGAATTATATTTTTTTTCGAAGTGTTGCACCAACTTTTTTCTAACGCAAATTTTATTAGTAATAGTGCATATAAAGTAATACAACATATATTATTTCAGTGATTGTGTCACAGAAAACACGGAAATATTAATTATTATATTTTTTATTTATTTTTTAATGTGCGTAATTATTCTAAAAAATAAAAAAATATATAAAATATACTCTTTAAGGTTACCTGAAACCTCCCGTTGGATTTACCTCTCTAGCTCAATTAGTTTTCGAGATATGTCTCTTTGAACGATAGTCATGCATGCGCTCATTTTTTTTCCATATCTCAAGGTCAAAGCGGAGTACGGCGGCAAAACAGATATAAATCACGTTCATACATCAAATCGATTTTAAAACATAAGTTTCGATATAGGTTGCCATTTGAGGACCGACTCGTCATGCTTATCCGTCTAAACCCTTTGGGTGGGCTTATTTAATTTAAAGTTCCACCCAAACTGTCGCACTTGAAATTTCAGCGCCAGCGGCTCTTCCATATACCTTTTAGATTAGATTTCTATTCTCCATGTATGTCTGAGTTACACAATCTGTTTTTCGGTTTTTTGTTCACATAACTACTGATAAAGAATAACCAAATCAAAAATAATTTAAGGTAGTTTTTCCTTATAAGAATGTTGATTTTATTTGCATGTTTTACCTTAATTTTGTTAACTTCATTTGTTGCCGTACCATCTACAACTAGTCCTTGGGCCATCACATTTTGTAAAAATGTATTCAGTTTTTCTTCGTCGTGATCATTGTTACTACCGTGGGTTTCAATTAGCATGTAAAATGGGTGGACTGCTAATGGTGACTTGAGTTTTAAATGGCTGGTCACTAGATCCAATGAAAGTTCATCAATCATTTCACATGAAGATAAAATTTCTCCTAATTCGTGTTTCGCCTTTTTCAACGTTTTTAATATATTTTCGAATGATTCCAGTCCTACAGCATCAATAAAAAGGAATAGTAATACCCAAGCAGGATGTTGATTAGACAGTTTTAAGGATAAATTGGGTTTCAGTGGAATCGTTTAATGTTTTGTATGTTGTAAATTTTATGACCAAAGGTCTCAACCAGCACGACCTCCAAAAATGAACAGATTTTGAGATATAGCTTGTCAAAACTAGACATTTTAAACATTCAAAATTTGTTTAGTCTTAAAGGGGAAAAGTGCAAGAGTTGAACACATTGATTTAAATCCAGTAAAAGTTAGGGACATTTTTCAGAAATTTGTATCAACTTTTAGGATTCAGTAAAACAAAGTATATTATGTATATTTTATACATTTAACATACATTAGTATCTAACACATTTCCTATATTATTATAAGACTTAAATAAATATTTTTTACTCTTGCACTTTTCCCCCAAAGTTAATGAATTCTTTAAGAATTCTTGAATGTCTAAAATGGCAGTACTTGTCTAGTTTTAACAAGCTATGTCTCAAAATCTATTCATTTTTGGAGGTCGTGGCTCTTGAGAGTTTTGTTCAGAAGGATCGATCAATTTACCAATTTCCCATAAGGATCGTACGGAGTCATTCAAGTGAATACTTATAATTATGATGATAAACATTTGCTTTACCTAAAAAGGCCAAATTCACTGCATGTGGCTTCGGAGGGCAATGGACAGCAACCTTCGTTACGATACCAAGTGAACCTTCAGACCCAATAAATAAATGTTTCAAATGGTATCCAGTGTTATCTTTTTTTAATGTACTTAGACAATCCAAAATTTCTCCATTTGCTTTAACCTCAAAATAATTAAGCATAATTAAATGATGTCTAATTTGTTATGTATTTGCACATAACCAAAGATTTGTTTTCTATCCTGACTTGTACTCTATTTGGTAAAGACAGAGAGAAATAAATCAGGCATGCAATGACCGGCCATGGGCTTTATACTTTTTCTCTCAACGTTCGTAGCAATTGTACTAGTACAGTAAAATTAAAAGTTGACCCGGAACAAATTTGTAACAAGCTGATTTCTTCAGGATTGTATTCTATGGCTATCCAGGAGTCTCTGACTGAAAATCCCAAAAAATCCGCCTTGCAGAAATAAAGAAAAAATGCGCAGCCATGTTGAAAATTGGCAATTTTTTCCTTTAATCGGTAATAGCCCGCACGGATGACACTATAGGAAAAAAAGTAAAGAGGCAATTGGTTAAATATTCGCAAAGTTACGGTTGTCAAAATGACAGATTTGTGTAAAAAAAGAATATTTCTTTTATTTTAATACCATAAAATGCAACAAAAGGAAACAACAATTATTACTGTTAATACTAATTAATTAAAGTAATACCTACATTCTAAAATAAAATCCATTCTAAAAACAAAAGAACGTAACAACGAACACAATAACAGAATTCATAAAGACTGAAAAAATAAACTATAAACTAAGCAGAAAACTCTCAAATACGATCTTTAACCTCTTAAGGGCCATATTTCGAAAAGTCTGAGTAAAAAAATAAAGCGAATAAGTGATTAAAATTACGACAAAAACAAATTCTTAAACTCAAAACAGTTTGTTTTTTCATTTTACAAAAAAAAATAATGTTCCTATTATGGAACAAAGACCCATAAAGTTATAAATGGAAATCGACAAAACAATTTCTTTGTCTCTGGAAGGTGATCTGGTTGGTACGTAGTCATCATCATAGTCGCTTAGATTTTCATCCTCGCTATCGGATGGTAAGCACGCCATATTTTACTGAAAAAAAGTGTTGCTAAAGTTACATTGTACAGTAATCATTGTCCGTTGTTCCACATTAGGAACCATACAAATTATAACCAAAGACCAGTGTTCCGCATCTGGAACATGCACATTATTCATTGTTCCAACTTAGGAACAGTGGCCTATTACGAAAATTTTGGTTAATTTAAAAAGGGATGTATTTATTTTAAGGATTAGTTTTCACTGTTCCAGTTTAGGAACATGCGAGATGCTAAGAGGTTAACTAAAAACTAGCCTCATTCTCAGAAAGTAACGCCTCTGACGCATTGTCACAGTCTTGTCCAATGCAATTTACACAGCTGGTACTGCACTTAAGGTTATATTTTTTACATTTTTAAGACTGTTTGCAATTTTTCTTGCAACCACAGAATAAAATACTTAAAATGAAATCAGGGGCACACTTTTGTACTGTTTTTAACATACCGCATACCGCTGTTTTTTCAATCCCAGTTCTCTGGATTAAGATTGTCGCCTAACCAGCTTTGAATTTGCCAATACACTCTATAAGTATGATATTTAATGGCATCGGATGTTGGCAGAAGAACTGTTAGATCGAAGTGCTGGAAAATATTTTGCCTAGCAAAAATCTGATTATTCCTAACGAACCTGTAATCATTTAAACTATTAGTTTTTTGCTGCCATACCATCTTAAAATAAATTCTTCCCCAATTACTGCAAGCTGATTTGCTTCAGCAAAACTTTTGAAAATCAATAGGCTGTTACTTAGTTCAGTATTATTTTCTAAAACTGAAAGTACTTTTTTTGCCATTTTTATAGAATGCAGGTGGTATCGCATCCGAATATGGCATAGGCAAATAGAGTATTTTTTACTACATTCTCAGATTTACCTTAATCACCGGGTCTCATCATGTACCTATACATTTTTTGTTTTGCAATGCTCAATAAGTAACGTTATGAGGTCTGTATCTTTACCAACAACTATAACAGGGTTACACATATCAGCTGAGCAATCAGTAGCAGCTTTTACAATTAAATAATCAGTATCTGCATCCGCACATTTGACTGTGATATTATTTTGATTGAAAGGGCATAGCAGGATAAGCATGTAAAATCTGCCCCCAAACAAAATTTTGTTTGTTATCAACTATTTGAAGGGGATTACCCTAAATATGATTTTCCCAAAATTTCAAGCCTGCAGCCGCCATATTGGAGGAGTGGTGGGGGGTCTTTTGATTTTCGTCTTTTAAAATTTCCTCGGATACCGTTGTACGAAAAAATTCGAAATAATTCACAGTTGTTACTTACATGTTGGACTATTTACCCAATTTTGTTCATAATTTTTAAATCCAAATTTCATATGCAAAAAAATTTTGCAAATTTCTGAACACAGTTTTTTGGCACTTTAAGAAAGAGGGCCACTCTGAATTTTTCATCGTAAATTACTCATTTATCAAGGCCTACTCCCAAATTTTTTCATATTTTTAAAAGATGTGGAAGATAGTTAAAAAAACGAAAAACTACATTACCGACCATTCTCTTATACGCGCCTGACTATCATTTGGACGCATGTTAGTCTATGTAATGAAGGCAAAAATAGTGTAAATATTTCGTGCAAAGACGAGATTACCTTTCCCCCCATTTTCGAGGATGCTGAACACGGCCAGCCCTTTTATGGATCCCTTTATGTTTTCAGATATAAACGGGTCTGGGAGTGATTTATCAACGGGTTATACTTGAAATATCATGAAAGGGGGTTATAGAGTAAGTGGAATTCAGACAGCAGGCCTAGGGTTTGATTAAACCCTCTCGAGGGGTGGAAAATCATTTTTTTTTTCAAATGATTCGGTTCAAACGCGTATCCCCCCGTTTTCGGGGTCGCTGATCGCGGGAAAAATATTCATTTCCCTCAAACGGTGAGTGAGGGATGGTTTCTGTCGTTTCTACCCGGGGATTTATACCTATACTACTATCGTCATACAATTAGAGTTTTCTATCCATCTATAGCGTTAATGCTATAAATAAAATTAAAATTTATGTAAATATACGTATATTTGTTTTCTTTATCTTATATTTTTATTTGATTAGGGTGTATTTCAAAGTATATTGTTATTATTTTTGTTATCAAATCGAATGTTTTTTTTTTGTTTTTTCTCGACTCCATAGGAACTTCTCGATTTCCAGTGAGTGAGTCGCTAGAGTCGCTATATACACCCCCTCGTTAAAAAAGAAAAAAGTCAATCAACCAACGTGTCGATTGCGAAACGTACTTTTTTAATCGGGGTAGGCAAAGTGTCACATCTGTCAACTAATACAGAAGCTGGTTTAACCCTATCAATATTGACAGTTATGACTTTGATTCCTTTCTTAAAGGTAAATAACTTATCTGAACGAGATAAAACTTTAAACGGTCCTTCATATAAAGGAGTAAATGAACGTTTAAACCGTTCATTGCGAACGAAAATAAAATCGCAAGAGGCAAGATCTGAACTAACAAAAGTTTTGTAATTGCCATGCGAAATTGGATGAACAAATTTTAAATTATTAAAATAAATGCGTAATTTGTCAATGAAATGAGGAATATCTGGGGAATTATACGATTCAACGAAAAATTCGCCAGGTAAACGAAGGGTTTGACCATATATAAGTTCAGCAGGTGAACATTGCAGATCTTCCTTGGGAGTTGTCCTAAATGCTAATAAAATGATGGGTAATTCATCTGTCCAATGTGATGTATTTGCTCTAGTTAACAAGGAAGTTTTAAGTGAGCGATGAAATCTTTCAATTAGAGAGTTCCCTTGTGGGTGATATGCAGTTGTACGTATTCTATGAAAACCTAAAACTTTGCAAATTCATTAAATAATCTTGACTCGAATTGTACCCCTTGATCAGTCGTCACGGTCAAGGGAATGTTGTAGAACTTTCCAAAATCGTCCTAAGTTGAAGACATAATCAAAATTCGACTTAGGCAAAAATTGCATTTAAAGACATTTTTGGGAGTCTGCAGAGGCGCAAATCAGTCCACAAGGGCCGTTTTGGGTTCTATAAGGCGTTGGAAATGACCAGGTGAAAATTCGAAGAAACACCGAATTTTCACTTAGGAAAAATGTTTTTGGTTCAGAATATGAGAGTAGAAGTATATAATGACAAAGATTTATGAATAATATACTTTTTCAAAGGTACCATAAATTGGACTTTGAAAAATAATATTTTTTGGAAGGGCGTCAAAATTTGGCCCAGGAATCGATTTATCGAAAGTACGCCAAAATTTCACTTGCAGACTAATTTTTCAAAACTGCGTTGAAATTTGGCTTGAAAATCGATTTTTCAAAAGTACGCCAAAATTTCACCCGCAGATTAACTTTTCAAAAGTACCTTGAAATTTGGCTTGAAAATCGATTTTTCAAAAGTACGCCAAAATTTCACCCGCGGATTAACTTTTCAAAAGTACCTTGAAATTTGGCTCGAAAATCGATTTTTCAAAAGTACGCTAAAATTGGTCTTAAAATGGATTTTTCAAAAGTACCACAAAGTCAGTTTAAAAAGTACCACGAAAATATAATTTAAATTATTTTTTATTTTTTATTCCTCAACCAAAGACATTGACCTTTGAGGTACGGTCATTGAAAGCCCAATTCTAAAGTATGAGCATAAAATTTTAACGATGCACTGCATCCGAAAGGCAAAATAGAAGATTTTGTCAAAGCCGGCGTAGTGCCGATAAGCAAAAATTGATAAAAATCAATGCACATGTACAAGGCCGGTTTCTCGCATAGAGAGAGTTTGGATTGACCCAGCGGCTCGCAATTTGGTCGAGCGCGTTGAGTGGTCCAGACAAAGCAATGGTAGAAAAGCCAATAACAGGGCTTTTCAAATGACAAAGTTATAGAGGAAAACGCCTTGGGCATAAAAATCCAAAAATTCAATTTTGCCTAAAAGTCGCTCGAAGGTGCGACGCTGCCAAATCGATAATATTGAACGACTGTGATAAGGGTCGTGGACTGATCGAACGCCACTCAACTTATGCAGTAATAAGTCCTCTGAATGTGTTTGAGTACGTGAATCTCCACGATACAAGAACTTTAAAGCTAAGTAGTCTCTAGCGAAACTAAATTCATTTAGTAAAACTTTTTTAAGTTAATTTCAGTCAGCCTTAATTATTCATTTACCCTGAGTCTGAAATGATTCTAAAAGCTCGCATTTTGATTCTGAGGAGGTATGTATGAATCTTTTCTACCTAATCGATCGTTAGCGTGAGCGCTCTCGCTTGTATGGTCTGAAAGTCACTACCTTGATTGGGGAAGGCACGATTCTTATCTTGAGAATTTTGTATAACCAATTCTGTTAAATAAACGGATTCTTTGAACTATTGTTTCTTAATTGATCTTGAGGCCTGTTGACGGTCTATAATCCCTGGAACTTTCGTATAGAAAACCGGATGTGTCGAGTTAATTCGCATTAACGTTCGACCTTCTGGTTGCTTTACGGAGGTTTGATAGGGATTTTTTTATGCGTTTTTTGAGAAATATATTCCGTTATTAATAGACCAAAACGTGATTTCCGCGTACCAAAACTAATCCCTCCGCAGAGAAATTCTTCGGTTGGGATTTTTTTATGCAAAAATTCAGGAAATTAAGAGGTGCCTAAACCCCTAACGAGGGAATTCGGGTCCAGAGAGAACGTAGTTTCCGATCTGTGGTAGTGCAGCCTTGGTCCATTACTCGGCTACCGAAGTGCATCTTATCTCGAACCCGCCTGGGAGGTAGAAGAACGGGGCAATACGCGACTGGCGCCCCCTGAGAAATAAATTGGTGTCGCGTCATTTTGACGCCCGGTAGTGCGTTCTTCTACATGGCGCCCAACGTGGGGCGTTGTTAGTCAGCAGGGCTTTCTGGAAAGGATATGGATGAATCAACGCCTTTCCAATTTTACGACGAGCCGACATCTGTGATGGACAACGTCTCTAGAGGGTTAGAGAGGCCGTGCGCGGAGGATGTACTGGGTAGTTCGGGGGTAGGCCCGAGTACCACTGAAGGAGTCATACAGCCCTCCTCAGAACAAGTGTTCGCCCAAATGGCAGCAGGTCTTGCCAAAGCTCTAAGCGAAGCCACGCACGAGCATAAGCATCGGTCGAAGCATCCAAATGCGGAATTTCATGGCTTCGAACACGAAGACCCTGAAACCTTCATTAATCATATGGAGAAATTTTTCGTCCGAGTACGAATTACGCAGGATAACGACCGTCTATATAAAATATCAGAAAAGCTCAAAGACGATGCCAAGAAATGGTTCGAACAATTACCACGTATCCTCTATTCCTCGAGCGGTTCAGAAGCCGTTACGATTCGGGTGAAGTACTCACCGAAGCAGTAGCTAATTTATATGGCAAGAAACAAGATGCCGAGGAAAATACGTCAGTATTTATTTCCAGGAAGGTATGCCTCTTCAAGAGAATCGATCCGTTTAAGCCGGAGGCTATGAAGGCGGCTATCATCTTCAATCAGTTGAGACCTGATATGAAAATGCTCCTAAAGAGTGCCGTCATACTAGATACAAATACACTAGTGACGATGACCGAACAAATGGCCAAAATCATGGATGAAAATAAAGAATTCGAGACTCTGCATAATGTCAGAAAAAGCAAGGACCAAGAAGCGTCCACCTCTACTGCTTCAGCTCAAGGGAATCAGCAATCGAGCAGTAACTGGAGAACGGAACCCTCCGCATTAGCGAAGCCGTCCTCCAGTTCCTTTGGTGCATCTAGGGCACCATTCAATGGATCTCAACGAAGAGATAATCCGCCAGCACCAAGGGTGCATTTTGCAAATAATATTTCCTCGCTGCCCAGAGGGATATACCGAGAAGGGGTACTGGAGACATAAGGAACTCCCGAGTCCCGTATCGCCCTTGCAGATATTGCCCAACGGAGCAGTGGCATTTTCATGCGGAATTCCCAAACAATCCCTATCGTAATATGAATACGGGAAACCAAGCGGGGGTCAGAGGCGATGGCCCAGGCCGAACTGTACCAGCCCCGCCTACCAGGCCCCACCAGGCTCGAAGCGACCCTCGGGGAAGCTCCGAAACAAGAAGTTTAAATTAAATAACTTCGATGACCTTCCTGACCTTAATTACCTGTTTAAGGATCAAGAAGTCAACCTATTTCCCCACCGATTCACTCCATTAGAATCTATCAATCAAACTAGCGACGCTTTCCCTCTGCCTCGCATTAAGATTATAATTAATAATCGAGCGGTTAACGCTTTATTGGATACAGGTTCGACAAGGAATATTATCCAACCGAAATTTTTGAACGACATTGATCAGCTTACAGCTCCCCAAACGTTTGTTATGGCTTGTGGCGATGGTTTAGTAGAATCCCTCGGGACTACGACCATAAACGTTAATGTACTAGATGTACCCTTTCAGACCACGTTTCAGGTCATTCAAAATTTAAACGGAGAGCTCATTCTGGGAGCCCCGTTTTTATATGCCCACAATGTCGTAAAGAACTGATCATCGGAAACGATAATTTAAAACCTCTATTCGAGGAATTCGCTGAATTGTTCACCGCGGTGCCTACCCAAGCAACCACTGTGACAACTAAGCATAAAATAAAAGTTAAAGACGACCGCCCGTTTAATATCAAACTTTATCCTATGTCTTCTACTAAGAAGAGAGTTATGTACGATCAAATTGAAGAGATGCTGAAGGCCGGAGTTATAGAACCGAGTACCGCTCAGTACAGTTCGCCTCCCATTATAATAGAAAGGCCCGGCAAGAAACCTCGCTTCTACATTGATTATCGTCACTTAAATGAAGTAACGGAAGACGAAGCATCCGTCTTACCTAAGATATACGAGAGTATAAAGGATCTAGGAAACGCCAACATATTTACGGTGTTGGACCTCAAGAGCGGATACTGGCAAATCCCTCTTGAGGAGTCGTCAAAAAATTATTCTACGTTTACAACATTGGATGGAGCATCTTACCGATTCAACGTGATGCCTTTCGGATTGAAGACCGCTCCATGTACGTTCCAAAAATTTATGGCAAGAGACGTATTGACCGGCTACTTGCATCATTTCTGCAAAGTATATCTTGATGATATTATCATCTACAGTGAAAATATAGATCAGCATGTAAACCATCTGAGAGCCGTCTTTGAACGCCTACGTTTACATAATTTAAAAGTGTCACCAGAAAAATGTGTGGTAGCCACATCCAGTATAACCTATCTCGGGCATAAGATAAATGCCAATACTACTCAACCTTTAGAAAAACATATTCTGCAGATACAGAGCTATCCTGTGCCTACGACAAGGCGCCAGCTTCAGAGTTTCCTTGGCCTATGTAATTGGGTACGTGAATATATCCCTAATGTTGCAATAATTACTAAGCCCTTGACCCGACTACTCTCGAAGGACTGGCGTTATAAGTGGAATGCGGAAGCCCAAGAATCCTTTATCCTACTGAAAGAGGTAATACATAAACCTCTAGGACTGCACCGGCCAGATTTCAATAAAACGTTCATACTG
The DNA here is from genome assembly GCA_936432065.2 of Rutpela maculata. Taxonomy (NCBI): domain Eukaryota; kingdom Metazoa; phylum Arthropoda; class Insecta; order Coleoptera; family Cerambycidae; genus Rutpela; species Rutpela maculata. The sequence continues at coordinate 33,561,091 of OW386289.2, read as the reverse complement.
CAGACGGACGCATCCTTAATAGGATTGACTGCAGTATTATATCAATTGGGGGATAATGACCAGAAGCACATCGTCTCTTGTGCTAGTAATACGTTATCTCCGACGGAGAGAAAATACCATATCAATGAATTGGAATGTTTGAGCGTCGTTAATTATATAAGGAAATACAAAATATATTTGGCCGACCGTCCATTTATAGTCAGAACCGACAATCGAGCTTTACTATGGTAAATAAGCATAAGGACGAGAAAACGAAATTTACACGTTGGTCATTATTACTTCAAGAATACAGCTTCACCATAAAACATTGTCCCGGCAAGGAAAATATATTGGCAGACTATCTTAGCAGGAATCCTCAAGGCCCAAACGTCGAAGCAGACGACGAAGAGGAAAGGATGTATCCACCAAAATTCTCGTACAAGGAACGAATATCAGTGATTACCACATTGGAATTAAACGATCAGGTCAGAGAAGCGCAAACGCACTCCAGAGATATCCAAGACCAAATTGAACGATGGAATACTCTAGTGCGACAAGCAGATAAAACCGAGGCAGAGGTGAAATTCGTCAATACACGACAAGTGATAGGCGGCACACTTTGGACGAGAGGCGAAAATGTCAAAGAAAAATTATACGTAACAAAACGTATGGTCATGAGAGTAATATCTCATTTTCACGACCGACCGGAAGTAGGTCACCCCGGCCGCGATGAAGCTGTTAGAATCATCTCGGGCCGCTATTATTTTAATAATTTGTCGAGACTAGTTAACAAATATTTAAATGAGTGCATTATTTGTAATTCCGTAAAAAGCAGACAGTCACAACCGAAGGCTCCTCTCAGAAGCCATGCTCCATCGCATCCGTTCGAAGTTCTAAGCGTCGATGTAATAGGACCGCTTCAGCGAACCAAAGATGCAGATAACCGATATATATTAATGGTAGAGGATGTATTTAGTAAGTGGGTCGAAGCCAAGGCGTTCACCCAAGTCAGTGGAAAAACAATAGCACAATTTATCGAAGAGGAACTAGTGGCGAGATATGGCGTTCCGAGGGTCATCATTTCCGAGCAGGGAGGCCACTTCAATTCCGGCTTTTACGATACGTTCTGTACACGTAACAATATTGAAAGATTCTTCACAGCAGCTTACCACCAACAGGCCAATCCAATAGAAAGGAGGGTGCAAGAAGCTAAGAAGATCTTAAAAACCTTATTATATGGTTTACCCAACGACGAGTGGGATCGACATGTTAGTCAGATGGCATATATCTTGAGAACAAGAAAAAACGCCGCTACGGGGCATACGCCCAGTTTCGTAGTACTCGGCTATGAATTACCGCAGATTGGTGATCGGAATATGTTCGCTTATAGACAAGAGCGTCGTAATCAAGCGGACGTTCCCCGCCTTGAAAGAGTCAAGGAGATTCGTAGAAATCAAACAAATTAACAATGGCGTTACGCGCCCAAAGTGGCGGTAACGACGGTCGTATATAAAGTGGGAGATATGGTAATGATTAAAAGGATCAGGAAGGATTATACCTTCGCACCGTCGTGGAGTGGGCCACACAAGGTTTTAAAGAGATTGTCCGATGAAGTTTACCTCATTCACAAGGGGGTAACTTCGACGAGATTACATGTCGATGCCATCAGGCCGGCACCTAAGGGAGATCCCGATGTTGAATTGGAATTGTCTGAAGAATCAGAAGATAGTCCGGATGAAACTCATCTTAGTGACGACGCTTCCTCATCAGACAATGAGATCGCGCCCAGGTCAGAGCGACGTAGCGATACCACACTAGTTCAAATCAATGTTCCCGCAAGTGCTCAAGATGAGCAGGATGTAATAAGTCGAGATCCCGATGATGCTCGAAATGAGCCAGGCATAGAAGAGTCGCCTCTAGATATTTCCGAGGTCGACCACGGCTAATAGCCGTTTTTGCTTTTTTTTTATATTTTTTCTCAAAATTCTAAGTGGCGATTTTGACCTATATGCGGTCGAATCGAAAATTTAAAGTCTACTCCATGAGCAGACATGGAAAGACGGCGAACCCGACGCAAGAGCGCGATCCGGTAAGCCTAGCTTCTCAAGAGCGAGAGCCGCCAAGTTCGAGTAATGGACGTAGGCATAAGTACGAATCAGTACGAGTTTCGGAAGCTGTTTTTCTTATGCAAGAAGACAACTTCTATTTTAATCATTTTAAGTCAACAAAATTAACGTATACCCCAAATGGAAACTACGAGTTTTAGAAGCCGTTCTTCGCTCAAGAAGACGCTTCAATTTTTTTTTATACTTTTTTTCACAAGTCGTGATGACCGCACGAGTATCGTAAGCCGATTTAATCTACCTTACGAAGTAGAAACTACGAGACGAGTTTCAGAAGCCGTTCTTCGCTCAAGAAGACGCTTCAATTTTTTTTATACTTTTTTCACAAAGTAGTGATGACCGCACGGGTATCGTAAGCCAATTCAATCTACCTTACGAAGAACCAATTTCTAACCATTATAAGTTAACAAAATTCATGTTAGAAAAATATTTCATTGTAAAACAGCACATTGTGTTTGTTAGTCGACGCGTCCCAGTCGACGACTTGCTAAAAAGTCAATCTAGTTGCAGAACTGCATTTTCCATGTGCAGAAATGGAAAGATGACCCAGCCTGTCGCAAGGGCGCGGCATGGTGAAGTCTGGAACTCAAAGGCGAGGACCGTCCAAGCTGCGGCATGGAGATATAGACAGCCTTCGGGTCCAGAGAGAGCGTAGATCTGTGGTAGTGCAGCCTTGGTCCATTACTCGGCTACCGAAGTGCATCTTATCTCGAACCCGCCTGGGAGGTAGAAGAACGGGATAATACGCGACTGGCGCCCCCTGAGAAATAAATTGGTGTCGCGTCATTTTGACGCCCGGTAGTGCGTTCTTCTACAGGAACACCGAATCGACAAACAAAATTTTGAAATAAAGTACGCGCAACTGTTTCTGCTGTGATGTCGCGAAGAGGGTACGCTTCCGGCCACCTAGTGAATCGTTCAATCACCGTAAGAATGTAAGAGTTACCTTTGGATGGAGGTAATGGTCCTACCAAATCTGCATGGATGTGGTCGAATCTGCTTTTCGGGATGGTGAAGTTTCCAAGAGGACTTCTCGTATGTCGACTGACTTTGACAGCTTGACAGTTAATGCACGATTTTGACCATAAATTGCAATCTGTGTTCATTTTCGGCCAAAAATAGTTATTTTAAATCAACAGTCTAGTGGCTTTAATACCAGGATGAGATAAGTTGTGAAAAATATCGAATATCGTTCGTCTGTAAACAAGTGGAACAAAAGGTCTAACTTTTGTACGACAAACATCACACCAAATAAATTCATTTGAATCAGGGAGTTGTATCTTTTTTAAAATGAAGTTGGTTTTAGTTCATGATGATTTATCTGACAATAAATAGTTGAGATTTGAATCTTTCTCCTGAGCTTCACTAAGCAACTTTAGGTCAAAGTTAACATTAAGGAATGAAGAATTTTTAAGTTGAAGTGGTAAAATATCTTGTTTTAAAGAAGAAGTGTCGTAAATACGTGACAAGCTGTCAGCTATTACGTTATGTTTTCCTTTAACATGTTGTATTTTACAAGAAAATTGAGCTATATATTCTAAATGACGTATTTGACGAGGAGACCTTTCTGCTTTTGTGAATAAAGCGTTGATTAAAGGTTTGTGATCTGTAAAACAATTAAACTTTCGACTTTCAAGTATAAATTTAAAATGTTTAATTGCAGTATATAATGCTAAAAGTTCTTTGTCGAAAACCGAATAATTGCTTTGTGCTGTGGTTAATTTAAGGGAAAAGAATGCTAACGGAGCAAGAAATCCCTTATTATCTTTTTGCTCTAAAACTGCACCCATGGCAAGGTTAAAACAATCGACTGAGAGAGATAAGATAGTATCGTCATTATTGCAAGGATGAGCTAAAACTACTGCCTTACTTATAGCGTCTTTGGCTTTCGAAAATCCATCTAAACATTCATCAGGCCAACTATTTATCTTTGTAATTTTATCATGAGAAACTGTTACAAAGAGAATATAGGGGAAGTAAAATTTCAGCAAAATGAGGTATGAAACGATGATAAAAATTTACCATACCTGTGAAACGTTATAGTTGTTTGAGAGTTGTCGGTAAAGGGAAGTTATTAATGACTTCGACTCTCTCAGTTGATGGTAAAATACCTGATGAAGAGATTTGATGACTTAAAAAGGTTAAATTGTCAACTCCTAAGATACATTTAGATGGTTTAATGTTAATTCCGTATGTGTCTAATCTTTTGAAAATTATTTCCAAATGTTCCAAATGTTGTACATCTGATTGACTTGCGATTAATATATCATCCAAATAGACGAAAACGAAAGGTAAGTTGACACGTACTTCATTCATAAAACGTTGGAAAGTTTGACCGGCATTGCGTAGGCCAAAAGGCATGCGGGAAAATTCAAACAGTCCGAAAGGAGTTGTTATGGCTGTCTTATAAACGTCATTTTCAGCGACAGGTATCTGATGGTACGCTCGCACTAAATCAATCTTGGAGAAAATAGTGCAGCCGTGCAACTGAGAGCTAAAGTCGTGAATATGAGGTAATGGATATCTGTCTGGAATAGTAATTGTATTTAGTTGTCGATAATCTCCACAAGGTCTCCAGTCATTTTTTCTTTTTTTGCTACTAAATGAAGTGGTGAAGAAACTTGAGAAGATGATGGTTTACAGATATCCAATTCCACCATGTTGTTAAATTCCGTTTGAGCTATTTTAAATTTAAGATTGTCTAATCTACGAGGTCGTGAAAAAGGTAAATGACCTTCAGTAACTATATGGTGTACAACAGAATGTTTAATAGGTAAATTGTAAGCTGGTGAACTAATTAAATTAGGAAATTGTAAAAGTAATTTGTTATATTTATCTGTTAAAGGAAATAATTTAAGTGTGTCTAATCTATAATTGTCTAAAGGACTATTTTTAATAAAACAATTAATTGACAAATTAGTCTTGTTATCAATTATTCGAGCTTCTTTAAGATCGACAACTAAACCGAAATGAGACAAGAAATCTGCTCCGACGATTGGAATGTCAATGTCTGCAATATTGAAAACGAAAGGAAACAATTTGCGTAAGTTTAGATCGACTTTTAACAATTTCTTACCGTATGTAAAAATGGTTGAACCGTTAGCCGCGGTTAATATCGTATCAAAATTCTTTTTAAAATCTGTGAAAACATTACGTGGCACCACAGATAAATCGGCGCCAGTGTCGATTAGGAAGTTCAGGTTGTTAGATCTATCATAAATAAAAAGTCGACGTTCGCTGCCAGAAAAGTCAAAGTCAGACGTCATAAAATTATCAAATTGTTTACAACTTTTATTAAACTTGCACCATTCAGCACCACAACGATAAGCTTTGGTACCGTAAAGTTGATGGTAGTAACAAATAATATTATTAGTACGATCAAATTTATTGGAAACATTACGGCTGGGTGAACGATTGCGATTAGTGGTACGAGTTTGTGAACTGTTTGTACTCCTACAATTATTACAGAAAGAAGTAGAAGGTTGAGGCTCGAAATATTGATTAGGTAACTTAGATTCTAAAGAGTTTAATCGAGAATTAAAACGTTCTTCTTTTTGTAAGACTTGGTTTATTGAATCTTGGAACGTAATTGAAAAATTTTTGATAGTAGTGACTAAATCTGATAACGAGGTTGGCATAATTGGTTGATTGATGACAGTTTTCTTAGATTAAAAAGGGAAATGTACTTTAACTCACTCACCAGCAGATGACAGTACTTGTAATGTTCAACTTCAATTAGGAAATAGGGAATTACCATAAATTAGAGGAACATCTATTCAAAATTTATCAGGAAAATTCTTCTCTTAATTAAACGATAAGCATCATCTGGATCAATTTATAGTGGTAGTTAGTATATTGAATCTCTTCTTGAAATCATTGATAAAAGTGGTTCTAAATCAGGAATGTGTTGATCTTCGGGTAATTATATCTGAATTTTCTTCTATCTTCGAGAGTAGAAATAATTTTGTCTCTTCTTCAATTAATCAGATAACTTAGATCTCATCATGAAGGTCATATGATCACGTCGGACATATATTGATCACGTCGGACATATATTGATTATCACGTCGGGGTCACCAAATTTATAGCGTTAATGCTATAAATAAAATTAAAATTTATGTAAATATACGTATATTTGTTTTCTTTAATACATCTTATATTTTTATTTGATTTGGGTGTATTTCAAAGTATATTGTTATTATTTTTGTTATCGAATCGAATGTTTTTTTTTTGTTTTTTCTCGACTCCATAGGAACTTCTCGATTTCCAGTGAGTGAGTCGCTATAGTCGCTATACCATCATTACAGAAGTTATTAATATTAACATGCCCTGATTTTTATAAACGTTATTTCTTGGAAACTGTTGATAACTGGCACTCACTAAACTTGTACGACTATCGGATAGCTAAATTGTAATGAATAAACCTTGTGATTTTCCATCGGACATTAATAGAAGAATAATTACTTTTACATCCAGTGGAAGTATAGTAACGACAAAAAAATTTCGAAAATTTTTATTGATCAAATGGGCTTAGAATATCGTGAAACGTCGAGATTTTAAGTTTGAACGAAAAAAAATTCCTGTCTGTCGGTCTCTGTAACTTTTTTGTGCGCACGATTACTCTGGAACCGTTTAAAATATTGACTTGAAATTTAGTATACGTATATACTTTAACGGGATCTGGAACTAGATTATATTTACATCTTATTCCGTCGAAGGGTTGGGGGGTAAATTGGGGTAAATAGGTAAATCAAGCAGGTAAGAGTCCATAAATTTGGGATTTAATATATACAAGAGAAGTTAAGGTCTCAAAAAATTTTTTGGCATTAGCTACCCCCATTACCACCCCCACTCCATTGTTTAAGGGGATGAAAAAAAATTGTAATTTAGTGTGTTTACAAGAACCAAAAACGTCGAATTATTTTTTTACTTCATCCACCCCCACTACCACCCCCATCCCAGTACCGATGTGGGATATCGTTTTATGGGTTTTTGGGGTAGACGATTTCAAATATTATATTATTGAAGTTCCATAAGCAATTATTTCCACATAGACTTGGTTAGAAAATCTAGATGTGGAAGTTGTGATTTCTTGGGCAGCGGTTTTTACACATAAACGGTAGATATTCTGAACAAACCTGGTCTTTCCGACGGTCCGTGGGGGCCCCGCTCGAGCACACGTCGTTCTTTTCATTACTAGGCATACTTGAACGTAGGTAATAAAAACTGTTAAAATGATCTATAACGGCGGCAGATTGTTAAAAATGCACTTATAAACTAAAAACTGTATATATTTGTTAACAAGACATGCGTCCAAATGATAGTGAGGCACGTATAAGAGAATGGTCGGTAATGCAGTTTTTCGTTTTTTTTTTAAATATCTTCCACATTTTTTAAAAATATAAAAAAATTGGGAATAGGCCTTGATAAATGAGTAATTTACGATGAAAAATTCAGAGTGGTCCTCTTTCTTAAAGTGCCAAAAAATTGTGTTCCATTTGCAAATTTTTTTGCATATGAAATTTGCATTTAAAAATTATGAAAAAAATTGGGTAAATAGTCCAACATGTAAGTAACAACTGTGAATTATTTCGGATTTTTTCGTACAACGGTATCCGAGAAAATTTAAAAAAACGAAAATCAAAAAACCCCCCACCACTCCTCCAATATGGCGGCTGCAGGCTTGAAATTTTGGGAAAATCATATTTAAGGTAAGCCCCTTCAAATAGTTGATACCAAACAAAATTTTGTTTGGGGGCAGATTTTACATGCTTATCCTGCTATGCCCTTTGTTAGAAGTTTAATTAAATGATCTTTATTTGACACTGATGCTAAAAATTCGTTTTGGGATATCTCTACTACTTTTTTGCGGGTCAATATTAATTTCTTTCTGAAATGCATTTTACTCTTCTTTGATATTCTGTAAATTTAACGGGTGCTTTCATTAGAATAGCAATCGAAAATAATAATGCAATTTAACCATAATGATATCAAACAAATGAAACACACTGATGAACAATATCTTTACATTGAGCCGGGCGTTGCCACATAACTTTTCTAAGGAGAAAATTACAAATTGTTTAGCACTGTCAGGCAAAGTTGGACTTGGTGTAAGGTTTTTATCAAAATAAGAAAAAGAAGAGATGATTTTGTTGTCTTTCGAAACGAATCGTCAAATAAACTAACTGGCATATGTTCTATTTCATATTTAAATAAACCGTGTTTAATTAGTATTATCAACAAAAGTTTTTGCTGACTATTTACATTCTTACTGTGTTAAAATGCAAAAAATACCCTTTTTTGAAAAGAATCTGTCATTTTGACAATCATAACTTTGTTAATATTTAACCGATTTATACCATATTGAAGCTTGGCTCTTTCTCTCAAAATTTTGCCTCTTTACTTTTTTTCCTAAACTGGCATCCGTGTGGGCTATTACCGATTAAAGGAAAAAAGTACCTAATTTCAACATGGCGGAGCATTTTTTCTTTATTTCTGCAAGGCGGATTTTTTGGGATTTTCAGTCAGAGACTCCTAGATAGCCATAGAATACAATCCCGAAGAAATTAGCTTGTTACAAAGTTCCGGGTTTTTTACTGAAGTATACCGAAAAATTCATATGAAATAAACGTCTATTATATTGTTTGAATTATTCAATTATTTTCAGATTTTAATCTGGCTCCCGTTACACGGTGGTTATGATGTTTGTGAATATTTTTTAGAGACAAGGACAAGGTTTCTAAAAATACAGATAACCTATATTAAATATAGAGAAATATTTAACCCGCACTTCGTTTTATTGTACTCTGTCTTTATTAAATAGACTATAGCAGGCTTTCTATATTAATTGACAAATCCACTTTAAGGACAGTTAGAGGTAGATCTTGATGCAAAATGATGATAATTTAGCCTTAAATTCCTATAATCCATACCAAAGTTGCAAAAAAAAAAAAAGGTTAAACCCCAGAAGTGCAAGGGTAGCGAGGTAGCGACCAAACAAGAGTATTCCCTCTTTTTCGAGGGCGGTCAACACGATGGTGATAGTTGCGCGGCCCCTACCTCCCTCGGACTACCTCTAAACGCAAAAAACCACCCCTTTTTTCCATTTTCCGTTGTCAGAGTTACGTCGGTTTTTTTTAGGAAACTCAATATGTCCCTTAAAATTGTGCAACCCGACATCCTAACAACCCCCGGGGGTTGAAATCACCCCCTCCTTCAATACCGAAACATGCACAAAAAACATCCAAACGTGCTGAAAATTGTTTTCTACACGTTTTCAAGGGCGGAGAACACGATGCTGATATTATTTTGCCTCCCATACCTAACCAACTACCTCTAAGTGCATGAAACCACCCCCTTTTACCATTTTTCGTTATCAAACTCCTCTTAAGTTAGCAATAAAATAATTCACTCCCTAGAAAACCAGATCCAATGTGCGCTTGTGATTTCACCATAAGAAAAACCGATGGTTCTGGGCATGCAAGGGTAGTTTTTGAGGACTAAGAGAGAAAGTGATCCCCGATCGTGTTTTCCACCTTTCAAAACGGAGGATTCTTTAAAACGTTATCTTTGAAGGATTCTTCGGTATTGAAGGAGGGGGTGGTTTCAATCCCCGGGGGTCGTTAGGATGTCGGGTTGCAAAATTTTACAGAATATATTGAATTTCCTAAAAAAAAACGACCCAACAAGTCCTCGCATGCCCGACAACGGAGAATGGAAAAAAGGGGTGGTTTCTTGCGTTAAGTGGTAGTTCGAGCGGGGTAGGGACCGCGCGACTATCACTATCGTGTTGGCCGCCCTCGAGAACGGTCGCTACCCTTGCACTTTTGGGATTTTTGCAACTTTGGCATGGACTACTAGCTTCAATATGCCATTTCAGAAATAAGTGTCAGACGTGATAGATCCGAACCGTATTTTTCTTAAATATATTCTGAGTCATTTCATACATCTTTCTCAATTTTAGATATGATTTAGGAGTATCGAATACAGCTTTGGTAAAAGATTAACTTTAATATACCGGAAGATTACATTTTCCAGACCACACTGTTTTCGAAAACCCCGAATTTCTTAATGACATGCCGCTGTCAATCAGATCTGAAATAAGTAATGGGAAGGAATTATAATTTCGTGTTCAAATTTTAGAAACCAGTAACTTAAAAAAAACAATTAACATTTTATGGAATTTCTCCATAATTACTTACAACTTCTAATCCCAGAATGTTTCCCTGTAAATTCCCATATCGGAGTAACCTTAATCCCCCGGCATTAGTTGACACATTCCCTCCGACGTGGCACGATCCTTTTGCTCCCAAATCTAAGGGCATCATGAGGCCATAAGTCTCCAGGTGCGCGTCCAAATTTTCCAATATACAACCAGCTTGACAAACTAAAACACCTGTAGATCATAATTGGTTATTAATGTTTTATCTGCTCCCACTGTGGTAAGTAGACTATTGTCACATTGTTTTTGAAGCAGGTAAGTCAATTTTATCGGGAAAGTGCTAGTTGCTATTGACGACGGGAGGTAACTAAGCTACTTATTTCCCTTGGGTAAATAAGTGTTTTCAAGCAGGCTCCGTGACATCCAATAATGCCAAAAAAATTGATCAAGAAATGTAAAATTTGATTTTTTATTTCATGACGTAGCTGTGGGATTAGATCAAATGTTATACACCACGCAGGAGGTAAGTAACGGACTCTGTTGCCATAACTTGCTACGCTTTAGCGCAAAATCGTCATCGACTTCACTTACCTCCCTTGTAGTGTACATAACTATTAAATTTAATACTAAAGTCCTCATCATATATGAATGCCGCTATAGTTATTTATGTACCAAGGGCCGTAAGTTCACTTTTTTTTGGTCGAGAATGCAGTTTGCAATCCGAGGCCCGTAGGGCCGAGGTTTGCAAGTATTCGAGACCAAAAAATCGCACTGTACGACAAGTGGTGCATATTATATTTTTCGGCATACTCATGAATCATTTGAACTAGGAACGAATTTGAAAAAACTAGTTGAAAACTATAATTATTTGAGTAAGATTTCATATTTGCTAAACAAATAGTAAAGAACCAGTGCTTGGAATATCCATGGCAACCGTCAATAAAATAAGTTTAGGACGCGACTTCTATTCATATGACAACTACTGTCAAGATAAATTAAATCGTATTAGATAGGCTCTGAACACTTTTGAAAATAATGTCGGATATAGCAAGTAAGGCTTATCTGTATTTACTTCCAAAAAAAGTTAAAACGTTGAATTTAATACTTGTTACATACAAGAGAAAATTTTCCCAAACTTTATTATGAAAAATAATAACCCGTTGCCAATGGCAGTAAGTATTTGGTACATAAAGCATCACTTACGATCGACAAAACAATAGAATTAGAGTATACTTACGAGGACGTATGACGAAAAAGGATTATGGAAGCCCACCATTTGTTGCTTTAAGGCTCATGCGCACCAGGTCGATAATTTCTTATATGATGAGGACTTTATATTCAGGCAAAAAAGTGTAAGAATGGCACTAAATTTTTTTACAGAAAATGGAAAAGGGATTCCTAGAGTTTAAAACAATATCTACCTATTTTCCAAATTATTTTTTGTGACCAGAGGTTTAAAATTATCGTAATTAAGTAAAGGATAAGGGTAGATAAGCTATATATTTTCGCCCACTAATTTCATAAAAATAAAAAGTTCTCCTTAAAATCATTAAACGTTATTTATTTATAGCTGAACATATTATCTTTATGTTTCTATACGTTTTACATTTGAAAAGCAACAGTAAGTTATAATAATAGCATTTCAAAGTAAGCGTGTTTGCAGTTTTTTAGTAATTAGGTACTTCCACATCCAGTGGAAGAATAGTAACGACAACAATTTTTTTTTTTATTTTTATTGTTCAAATAGGCTTAGAATGTCATGAAACGTCGAGATTTTAAATTTGAGCCAAAAAAAATTTCTGTCTGTCGGTCTGTAACTTTTTTTGTGCGCACGTTTACTCTGGAACCGTTTGAGATATTGACTTGAAATTTGGTACACATATGTACTTTAACGAGATCTAGAACTAGATTATATTTTCATCTTATTCCGTCGAAGGGTTGGGGAGTAAATTTGAGGTAAATAGGTAAATCAAGCAGATAAGAGTCCATAAAATTGGTATTTAGTATATACAAGAGAAGCTAAGGTCTCAAAAAAAAATGTTGGCATTAGCCACCCCCATTACCGTTATTAAAGGGGATGAAAAAAAATTGTGGGGTATCGTTTTATGGGTTTTTGGGGTAGAGGATTTCAAATATTATATTATTAAAGTTCCATAAACAATTATTTCCACATACAATTGTTTTTCGTTGTGAGTGACTTGGATAGAAAATCTGGATGTGGAAGTAGTGGTTCCTTGGGCAGCGGTTTTTTTATGTTTTTCCGAACTTTTAATGCATATTTCAATTAGATGCACTCGATGAACCAAGAAAATCTATACCTCATTTCATTGCTGAGTATTTAAGTTTTTGAATAATGGTCAATTTATATTGGTTCGTCAAGCGCTTCAATGTATAGAAAACAAAATCGTTTCCGCGAGAGTTGTCGACTTACATGCAAATTTAAACGTGTCAGCGCTCAAAATCATATATTGTTGTGTGTATTGAATAAAAATATTTTTTTCTGAAATCGGTCAAGAATGTCTAATTTCTCTCTAGTATTTTAGTCCGTTGTTAGGCAACTATCAGAAAACAGTCCGGAAAAGTTACTTTTTCGGCTTAACCAGTAAATAATAAGCACTAAATCTCTGACTTTTTCTTTTTTTTATGCATTTAAAAAATTCCTTAATTTACAATAATATTGATTGCGATTTCAGAAGAAATAGTATATGAACCTCGTAGTAAAAGCACATTCCCGGACTTCAATGATGGTTTGCCTCGGCTTAACGCCTCGTCCAACAATTTACAGCGTCGCACAGTGGCCCCAAAATGATTTTTTTTTCAAATCATTCTGCAGGTTTTAATACTTAAGCAATCGGAAAGTTTTTTTTTTAAATCTTCTTCGTTTTTTAATTGCCTATCGATCTGTCAAGTCCGATTTTCAATTTTTATCCCTGATTTTTCAAAAGTTTCCAAGGAAGTTTGAACTTTCATCAAGAATGTTGAAAAATCAGGGACAAGAATGAAAATCTGGATTGACAGATCGATAGGCAATTAAAAAACAAAGATTTAAGAAAAAAGACCCTTTCCGATTGCTTAAGACTGATGACAAAATGACAAAGTGATTTTTTTTTTCAAATCATCTACAGGTCTTAATACTTAAGCAATCGGAAAGTTTTTTTTTATCTTCGTTTTTTAATTTCCTATCCATCTGTCAAACCAGATTTACGATTTATGTCAAACTTCTTTTGAAAATTTTGAAAAATTATGGACAAAAATCGAAAATCTGTCTTGACAGATCGATAGGCAATTGGAAAACGAAGATTTAAAGAAAAAATATTCCAATTGCTTCATTCTTAAGACCTGCAGACTGATTTGAAAAACAAAAAGTCACTTTATGGCCACTGTGCATCGTCCGGGAATTTATTGCTTTTACTACTAGATGCACAATGTAATAGTCCAAAGAACTGTTTTTTATTACTTGTCAAGACATACTATTTGGAAAATATAATGACATATGACATGTAGGTACCGAAATTGTTTTTATATATTGTAGAATTGTAATTTAATTATTAAAAACAATTTTCAAGTAGTAGAAGTAACAAGAACCTGGCAAGGAAAAAAAATTCTCATCAAATGTAAATATACAAGGAATTAAATTCTTTAGGAAAGATTGACAGATAGTAGGACAGCGAGACTCGACATATACAAAATAAGGGTGGCCTAGGCAATTCGCGAACATACAAAAAGTAAAGTCATGTTCTAATGTAAAATGACCTCCCCAATTCGATTATGGAAGTTGCGATTCGTAATTGTCCAATTGGAAAAAAATCGCATTTTAAATTTTTTAATATTTCTCGCAAATATTATTTCTTATCCCATAATTGGGTTTCTAACAATTGGCTTGACTTGAAAATTTGTACGCATATATTTTAAAATATGATTAATTGATTGCCATACATAAAATTGTACCAAAAATTAAATATCTGGTGCAAAAGAAATATTTTCATTCCAGATCACATAGATTTTTCAGTAACGGTATTGAGAAAATCTGTATCGAGGAAACTTTTTTATTATTGAAGATAAAGCACTATTATAAGCGAGTGGAATGTAGCATAAGGTTTGAATTAATTTTTGAAAAACAAAAAATTATTGCATATAACCGTTTAGTGGCCATAGAAGAGCAATAAGTCTGAGTGTTGTACATGCTGCATTTTGCAATTTTGGGTTATCGATACAGCAGACCGCGTGGCGACCGTACACTTGCCTTCACATAAACATGACACATTTGCTTCTGCACAAAAATATGCTGTGCTACAAATGAAGTATTTGCATATGCAAATTTGTACGCATATATTTTAAAATATGATTAATTGATTGCCATACATAAAATTGTACCAAAAATTAAATATCTGGTGCAAAAGAAATATTTTCATTCCAGATCACATAGATTTTTCAGTAACGGTATTGAGAAAATCTGTATCGAGGAAACTTTTTTATTATTGAAGATAAAGCACTATTATAAGCGAGTGGAATGTAGCATAAGGTTTGAATTAATTTTTGAAAAACAAAAAATTATTGCATATAACCGTTTAGTGGCCATAGAAGAGCAATAAGTCTGAGTGTTGTACATGCTGCATTTTGCAATTTTGGGTTATCGATACAGCAGACCGCGTGGCGACCGTACACTTGCCTTCACATAAACATGACACATTTGCTTCTGCACAAAAATATGCTGTGCTACAAATGAAGTATTTACATATGCAAAATAGTGTTATATTTACAAAGTCTGGTTTTTCATGTATTGTATTGTTTTGTATCATGATTGGCATTATGTTGCCGTCTTTCCTACTTCATTCAAATGTAAAGAGATTTTGTATTTCTGAACTAAGTATGTAGACAGTTTTGTAAACGACGCGCTGTAAATACGTTCCCAGAATATGACGACGAAATGCACTTTTCGTAAGTCCCTAAAAGTAATACATATTTAAAAATTGAGATTTAAATTAATACATATATTTGCAATTATATACAAATAATATTTCTTTATAGACCTTATGTCCTTCTTGCAGGTTAGAAATTTTACTCGTAAATAGTCCATACTGAGGGGTACACTGCTGGGGTATTTTGGTGTACAGCTTCCGGGTATTACTAGGTATTATTAGGTTATATTATCTTATTTAGTATTTCTGTGGGAATTAATTGGTATTACTGGACACTACTAAGAAATACCCAGGTAGTACTATAAAATTAGATCCGTTGTATTATTGTGTATTATTAGGTATTATTAGGTTATCTTAGGTATTATTAGGTATTGTTACATTTGTAACCTTGATATGTTACCCAGGTATTATCACAAAATACCCAGGTACTATTGGGTATTACTAGCAAAGAGGTATTAGTGTACAGATATTTTTTCTGCGATTTACCACTCGGTCCATTCCAAATTGGTCTGGAACTGCTAAAAGGCTCTAACCCCATTGGGTAGATACAACAAATTAACTCTGGTCTGGATACCGGGCCACTCTGGCATGGGGGGCAATGAAATAGCCTACTCCTTAACCAGAACCACACTTTTCAATAAATACAATTTTTCCTTTTCAAATTGGGTTTGTTTTCAAAGAATTTTTGAGATCTATATGGCAGTTTTCTCGAAAACGGTTGGAATTATCAAGTTCTATCAAGTGTACCTTTTTTACGTAGAAATGACTCCTGCATGAGATTTTCTAATCAAAAGTTCCACTACGTTTCGTAATAAAAAAAGAGAAAAAATATTCATCAGGTATAGCTCATGAGGCGTCCTCCACGGGCTGGCGTGATGTAATACACAAATTATTGTTTCTTAGCCTAAAAAATGTTTCCTTACCAAATTGGAAGAAGATCGGTCAAGAGGTAGTTGAGATATTGCAAAAATAAAAATAAAAAATTACAATTTTGACACCCTGTATCTTTTTCCACAGCAACAATTTACTGAAGCATGTTTGGTTATATCCTCATATTTTGGTTCAAAGAATCTACCCTTGAACTATGGCCTATTATTAACGGTCCACCCTGTATTTGGATTTGACTCTTAATTCTGAATCCAGGCATATATTATTTTTGGACTTATACTCCAGTCACATTAGGCGGAAAAAAACATCATCTGCTAAAAAAATCCAAGTGAATTGAAATTTTGCATACACCTTTATTTTGGCATTACAAATAATGCCAAAAAAGTCATGTGACCCATAGTAAGCGAGATATTTGGGAAAAACTGATTTCCTTGACATTTGACCTTGAATAACTGAAGACGCAAGCGCGATATCGATGGGGACTTTTGAGACATTATTTGTAATGTCAAAATAAAGGTGTATGCAACATTCCAGCTCACTTGGATTTTTTTAGCAGACAGATCCTAATGTGACTGGAGTAATTACACTGATACCACGCGTTGCCACGTTATTCTATTTTTTCCGAAAAAAAAAAATGCATTTGTAGTGGTCAAGAGTAAAATCTGCAAAAAAACGTATTTTCACAAATTAGATTGTGGTTTCACTTTGAATGTTAGTCAAAACCATGTACTAATTTAGCCCAATTTTGCAGGATGTTCTCCATGACGATTCAAACTTTTACATTTTTAAACTGTCATAACTCAATTTTTTCAAATAGACCCTGTATATTTTTATTTAAAATGTTTCTGCAATCAATTACTTACCTACAATCTGATAGTTCATAGTGGCTACTTTTTTCGACGTTTTTTCGCTTGAAACCGTCAAAAATAGCACTATGATGTATCAGCATATAATTAATTGCAGAAACATTTTCAATAAAAATATAGAGCGTTTTCCATTTGAAAAACATGAGTTATGACAGTTTGAATCATCGTGAAGAACACTGTAGAAATAGATTCAACTCTGTGGGTCTTGTCTTGACTAACATTGAAAATGAGAATACGTTTTTTGCAGATTTTACTTTTAATCGCTAAAAACGTACTTTTTTGGGAAAAGTGAAATAACGTGTCGAAGCTGCTGTAGTGTAAGTGCAAAAATAATATATGAATCAAGAGTCAAATACAAATACGTAAGGACGGTGTTCTATTTTAAAAATCCTAGTATTAGCTTGCCACCACTTTGTGAAAAAGCCTGTGGATTTAAAAATAATTTTATAATGTGCCACTCTTGAACTCGCACTCGCACAATTTTTATTTCGGAATTTTTTTCGTGTATTAATACACAAGAGGTCGATTTTTTACAGGGTAAATTTTTTTTGGACAAAAACCTGTTTTTCCATGAAAATTATTCGAGAATTAAGCGCATGGAAAAATCGCGACACGAACTGGAGCGATTTTTCCTATATCCCTTAATTTGAGAAAAATTTTCATGGAAAACAGATTTGAGTCACTCAAAAAAAATGTACCCAAGTAGAAAATCAACCTCGTGTGTATTACAGAAGATTAATATATGATTAAAAAATATTATCCAAAATAATTATTAAAACAACAAAACTGTTCATTTAAAGTTTAAAAAATAACAATTTATAATAAAAAATAGAAATTTTCTCTAATGTTTTTTATCATGTTACAACCCCAGTCAGTCAAAATATTTGCAAGTTCATCAGTAGTCGTATCTTTTTCGAGGGAATAATGCTGTATGCAAAAAGCTTTAAATTGTTTCCACATGGAATTTTTAGGGCGAGTTTTACCAAACTTCCCTAACCCGGTGTTAAGCTAACCCCCGTATTAAAATTTAACACTGGTTTAAAAATTTTGCGAGTTGTACCATCTGATTTAACCCTGGTGTTAACAAAACCCAGAAATAACTAAGTATAAGCACAGAATAAAGAACTATAAGAAGCGACATTTTCCGCACCGCCTTTGATGTTTCTTGATCAATTTTTGTGACCTTCACCATCTTTTTGTAGATATTTCCTTCCGTTCATTTATTATTTTAACCTAACATTCTGTGACATATATCCAACAATTCAACTATATTTTTCAATAAATGAACAGCCGGAAATACCGACAAGAAGTTGGCGTCAATGGAATTTGGACGAAAAGCTTAAGTGTAGCTTCTGGTAGTTCTCTTTTCTGTGGAATAAGTGCGAGAGTGCAAGTTGCTAGCGATGCGAGGGTGTTGGCAGTCGAGTTACATAAAAAATTTGTCAAGTTGTATCAAATGCATTATAAATATTAATGTAACACAGGTCATAGGTTATACCTATAATGAAAATAGACAATTTTGAGTTGGAGGAAGAAATAAGGGCTCATAAAACATAAATTAAGAATATATTAATCAAATTTTAAACGGTTAAGAAGATATTTAGTAATGACAATGTACACTGTATACTCAAGACGGATGTGTCAAAATTGAATGAAATGACATTTTTACTAACCCCGTCTTATACACACACCACGACCTAGTTTAAGTTTTACAGGGTTAAGTGCGTCTCATAACCTTAAAATTCAAGGTTAGCGTTTTGGTAAAACGCGACATTGCTCTTAACCCACTTTTAACACGGGGTTAGGACTAACCGCGTATTGGTACAACTCGCCCTTAGTGTTTCTCGTTTTAACTGGGACACTTTCATTGATAGCTTCGTTAATATTTTCTTGTGAAACATCACCAAATCGCTTTTTCTCTTTCATTTTGTATACAAAAATCAAGATGAAAATGCGAAATGTCAGATTTTAATAATTTCAATGACTTTTTTAGTTTGACACATGGCTACTACGAAAAAAGTTACATACATTTTTCTCGATTTTTTCCACTGATCGATAGCCGTTTTTCTCACTTTAAAAAAATCCTATTGGTCGATTTTTTTAAAAATGTGCGTTTTAATCGGTTAATAAATTAAGAATATATTAATCAAATTTTAAACGGTTAAGAAGATATTGACTGTCCACACATTAATGACTCTCCCTATATATTCCTAATACATTTTGTGATTACAAGTATCAAATTTTCTCTTTTTAAATTTATATTATTGTCTATCTTTAGATTAACAAATTCCTTTGTATCGTATTTTAGGTAGGTAATATACGCGTATTGTCGCCTATATTATTATATAATTATCATTATTTCCTAGCCATTAGCCATTACTGTCATAACACAGTCACATAATTTAATTCCAATTAGCATACCTGACGTGTCATCAGTACTTATAATTTCATTCATGAGGGATGTAGACAAAACGACCTCATCAAAAACCGGAACTGACCCCCCGACCAGCCCTGTGTTTCCGCCTTGCGGGCAAACTGCGATGCGGTGTTCGTTGCAAAAAGCCAGTATTCGAGACACTTCCTCTGTGGTTTTCGGCTTCAGAACGCACCGACTGTAACCTGTAAAAATAATTCATTTTGCATTTCGTACTAATTATCAGTTAATGAGAAGAACAGATGTAAAATAGTTTAGGAATGGCTTATTATTATTTAATCATCCCAACGGATATACAATACCTGCTTGACATAAAACAAATATGATAACAGAGTAGACTATATTGTGTTTATACTCATTATTATTTGCCAATACAAATGATGAAATAGATAGGTAATTAATTACATGCAGAAAATTCGTCCAAAGTTTGTTACTCATATTAATAAGTAATTTAATAGAAAAAGTTGAAGATTATTCAGGATAATGAATTGATTATTATACTCTTCGCAAATACGAAAACGGAGTACTCTCTGTTACTTATTGCTGCATTTTATCGGCACTTCTAAAACCGTAAATATTGCTCGTAGAGGGAAATTGTTCATATTACAGTATTAGCGATCGAATTCTGAACAACTTTCAAAATGTCCGCCTGTCTATCCGCGCGTCACGTTTCTTGTAAGCATGAGAACTTAAGAAAGAAAAGTCTGATCGAATTGAAATTTGGACAGTAAGTTAGTGTTAGCTAGGGGAAGAACACTATTGTTTTTGAAAAATATCGATGTTTAAATATAAAAGTTATGAAACATTAAAAAAAAAAAAACAAAATCACGATACTGATAAGATTCTACAAATACCAAAATACTGCATAGTATATTTCCAATTATAAGTACAGTAGATTAGATCTAGAAAATTAACTTATTTTCAAAAAATTGCGAAGAGTATACTATAGAATGTGCAACAATTATATAGAAAATTCCAACAATCCCTCGAAGAGGGATGTTTACATCTAGTTCTATTTAAATTAATAACTAATAAATTCTACTCCAGTGGGCGGGGGTTTCAAATTTACATTAAAGGCAACATTTTTCATTTATGAGAATGTGGCTGAATTCAATAGTATCGACTTTCAATTCTATCAGAGCCCCAGAACATGCTCAAATGTTGAGAGAACTCTGTTTTTTTCTTATTAAGAAAATAAAAAATGCAAAAGTTTTGCAAACCTACAAAAATATTTAATATAATATATCCAAATCATCCGCGTCAACACCTTTAGAAAAAATTGCGTTTTAATGATATAATTTAGTTTATTACACAATTATTATTACAAGTAAGTTTAAATAAATAAAACCTACAGAAATTGACAATTAAACATTCATCTATTAGTTGTTTGAGTCAAAGACTCTTTTAAATGCATAATCACGTGCAACACTGAAATCCAAAAATAGGTATTTTTTCACGAAATTTGGTACACACGCATTTGAGGGATTTTTGGTTTAATTCAGGTTTGAAGTAAAAAAAAATCACTAATAAGCTTTTATCATCCCCCCCCCCCCCAAAAAAAAACACAAAAGCAGTAGGTATGTCGACCTTTTACCTTTTATAAAATTCAAAGATGCATGCACTTTTCAAAGATCTATATTATAAAAAAAAACGATCTAAATTAGATCTAGAATAAACTTTTTATAGGGGTGGTTTCAAGCAAAATACTGCGCATTTTTCTAAATTAAAATCTCTAGGTACAGTACTATTAATACCGTGCGTGTAGCCGAACGCTAGGCATAGGGAGTAAAATTACAACATCGCGCGTGCCAGCTGGCTGAAATGAAATAACAGACTGGGATGCTCCGCTCGACGGAGGAATTTACGGCAGCTATGTTGTCATATCTATCGCGCTACGTGAATGTACATGCCTAATGGGAAATTACACGCACGGTATATGAGACAATATTAATTGTGCATAACTTATAGTTGCCCCAATCGCAATAGTGATGGACGTACCGCCTATCTGGGCGGTGTTGTTGAGAGGCAAGGGGTGCAGAACGCAGAGCCGGATTTAACTATATTGTTCGCTCATTTACTTTTTATAATATTACACTTACAATATCCCCCAGAGCACTGCTATGAATTGGTAATAAAACTTACTAAAATTATTTTCACAAACGCATTACTAAATAGAGAAATATAAAGTAATTATCGAATTATATCTTCATCCCGACAGTATAAGCTCGACTGCGTTGTCTCTGATTGCGGTCCTAAATTAAACAATACACTCACTTTACGCCCACACGTCACGTCAGATAGTTGACATGGAATCGCCAGTATCTTTTCTCTCACTTAAAGTAAAAGTGGAGTAAAGACGGGAGATCTATTTGCTGGTCTATTCATTCCTCTCACCACGTCATAACCCCGCACACTATTAAGACTGCTTCAACTATACATAAAAATTGTTTATATTTGACCAATATATTTTTAAAATATTGGCGTACAATTGCAATTCCATAGGCGTCCCAAACGTTCCACAGAAGGACAAAATACTTATTATCTTGGACGCAATTTTTAAGACAAATTCAATTTTTTTTTTTAATACTCGTTATATAATTCCCTATCGAATCTTCTATACGGAATTTTAATATAGCTCCATTTTTTTTTAAATACTTATGGACAGCCTAGTACTTTTCCCTACAAGTATCCTCAGATGTTTCTATATGCTCAATTATTCATCTAAAAAGTTTAGAATAGGCTCTGTGGGGGTTTTTGGGTTCCCTGATTACAAATTAGATGTGAGAACTGGAAAATTCTGCGGGATAAATCCAATATGACAGCATTTCCGTTTTTTTATTACAGTTTAAAGAATCGTGTAATATGCACAAGAGAATTTTGAGGTTGCTGATTTTGATTTTTTTGTAAAAATTGGAAAATTTTGTTCGGAAAATCCGCTTCGATGAAAATCTTATGGTAGAAAAACTTTCGAAAATTCAATTTTTTAAGGAAATAGCTTAAAATTCGTATTCAGGGGATTTTATGGGTCGCTGATTATGAATTTGTTATGAAAATTGAAAAATTCCGCGAACGAAATTCAATATGGTGGTTTTTCCAGTTTTTTTTTTAAATAAGTTTACAGAACTGTGTAACGCATAAAGAGGTATCTGATTCTGATTTTTTTGTCAAAATTGGAAAATTGAGTTCGGAAAATGCACTTTGATGGAATTTATATGAAAGGATTTTATTCCCCTTTAATATGGCTACTGTGTTTCTGTGTATTTTGATGCAATGTATTCAAATCTGGTATTAAAAACACGTATTCAACACGTTAGCATTTTTTTCTAACTGAAATAGTTTTAAAAATAGTCTGAAATACTTCTTTCTCGTCCAAAATATCCATCCTCAGTTTAAAGTACCTCTCCCTCCTTTGTTCAAAATACCCACCCCCTGTACAAAATAATCATGCTTAAGGCTTTATTTCTTTTGTTTTCTTAAACATAAGGAATATTTAAAAATTTTAGATAAATTAATTAACTTTCAAAATACATGGAATTAAAAATATTTATAATTTTGTTTATTTTAGAAAAACATTGAACAATCCAGCATATTAAACATTTCTCGCTTAAATTGCCGATTTCCACGTCCAATTCATAATCTGTGACCCAAAAAATCTTTTAAATAAGAATTTCAAGCTATTTTGTTAATAACTTGAATTTTCAAAAGTTTTTCCTTCCATCAGATTTTCATTGAACCGGATTTTCGGAACAGAATTTTCCAATTTTCACAAAAAAATCAGAATCAGCAGCCTCAAAATCCCTTTGTACATATTACACGATTCTTTAAACTGTAATAAAAAAAACGGAAATGCTGCCATGTTGGATTTGCCATGCGGAATTTTCCAGTTCTCACATCTAATTTGTAATCAGCGACCCCAAACACTCCCATAGAGCCTATTCTAAACTCTTTAGATAAATAAATTGAACATCTAGGAACATCTGAGGATACTAGTACGGAAAAAATACAATTTTCCAGGTTTTCCACAAGTATTTAAAAAAAAAATGGACAAATATATCAAAATTCCGTCCAGAAGTATCGATAGGGAATTGCATGAGTATTTTTTTTTAAATTGAGTTTATTTTAAAAATTACGCCCGGAATGTTGATTTGAACGAAGAACAAATATTTTGCCCCACTGTGCTTTCCCAAATGGTTTTATTCTCTAACAATTCCTTAGAATTAAACGTGACC
The DNA here is from genome assembly GCA_936432065.2 of Rutpela maculata. NCBI lineage: Eukaryota > Metazoa > Arthropoda > Insecta > Coleoptera > Cerambycidae > Rutpela > Rutpela maculata. The sequence goes on along the minus strand of OW386289.2, from coordinate 33,537,492 downwards.
GATTTATATGATAAATTAACTGATTTATGTGATAAATTGCCATTTAAAAAAAGTTAATGTAGCCGGGAAGATAAAGAAATACAAATAATAATTTCTAACGACAGTGATTGGCTGTAAGGAATTCGAATTAATATGAAATGTATCCATCCCTAATCGCAATAAGGGATCCTGTCGTATCTGTCACACAAATTACGGACCATTTGTATCACTTGCACTGAAAACAATAATCTGGATAATCTGTGTGACACGAGATGACATCTAGTATCATTCCGCTTGCGGAGATGAGAGATGTTCACCAGCAGTGCAGTGGTGGTACAGTCACTGTTTCGGAATAAAGCTGGTAAACCTGAAAGTACAGTGTTTGTATATCACCGTACTTTCATCCTATTCTGTAAGTGGGTAATTCTCACCGAAACGGGAAAACGATCATTTCAAAAATATAAAAATAAAAAATTAATATATTGATTTTTCTTTGGACGGATAAACGGTGTCCATAATCCACAGATATGATGGTTAAGAGAGTTTTTTATTTATATTTTTATTTCCAATAAAATAAATACAGAGCTGGGCACTACTTCAAGTAAAAATAGTATAAATTGTACTTCAATTACTTTTATTACTTGAAGTATTTTACTTCAAATACCCGAAGAAATGAGTACTTGGTACTTGATACTTGCAGATATTTTAGAATAGTACGTAGTACTTGTTAAACGAAATTACAGTACTTAAAGTACGTTACAATTTACTTCAAGTATATTAAGTACTTGATCACTACTTCAAGTACCTTAGGTACTGCAAGTAAGTTTACAATCCAGTTGAAACCTGCAGAGACTGGTAAGAGCAGTTATTCATTATTGCTAAAAAGAGCATTTGATGTCGCCGGTGTTGCGGTCGCACGGAGAAAAAATGTTGGCATATATCGAATGTTGATAGCCAACTGGCACCAAGCCCCAAAGTGTTATACTCTGTTTCACAATTGAACATTTTCTGAGGCGGCTGCCGCCAAAACGGGCAAGGGGGGAGGTTTGACTCACATAAGATAAAATACTCAGAAAAATATTTGCTAAAACATAACAGCAATGCCAACATGTTTTACCCCAGGCTCCATATATCGAGCTATCTCCTAGACTATAATATTCAAGAAATTTTGTCAAATCTGAAAAATTATTTAAAAATTTTTACTTTTAGTTGTTTTAGAATACATTCAACTTCAAAAAACTGTATCATTATTTAAATATACCTTATAAAGATTGGTTTAGATAAAAATAAAAAAATTAAAGTACTTGAATGTACTATTCTGTGCAAAAAAGCGTACATCTACTATCTGCCTGTATAAGTCAGACTTCATTTCCATAGCAACTATATTGTAATTGCTTAAATCGTATATGTCAATGAATATCTACAAATGTCAAAAATAGGTCCTGTCAATATGTATTATTTAAAAACACTATTTACATAGCTAAAAAAACCTTAAAATCACGCTCAAGAGTTGTACGCTTTTTTTTGCACAGAATAGTACTTGTAAGTGGTTTACTTTTAAACAGTACTTGATACTTGAAAATAAATAAATAATTTATTTACCTAATGAAAGCTATACAATTCACAAATATTATTTTACGTCTAACAAAAGCTTAATAAATAAATACATATAAAAGGGTAAATCCATAATTAATAAATAAACAAGTAGAAGTAGAACAAGTAGAACATGAAGCAGCCTCAGTGCTATTTAAGTATCACAAAACACTAAATAAAATACAATACCATGCAACACAATACAACAAGAAAATACTTGAAGTATTTAAATGTACTTGTTAGAATTAAATGACTAATGGGCCTTTCCCCCATGACTGAATTTTACTATTTCACCATAACCAAACCATATAATAAACTGTAATATAATTTTATATTAATTTAGTTTCTTGCAATTTTTTATGTTCTACTAAATATTTACTTTACAAAATCAGTTTTATTTCACTTAATTTGAAACATGAGTTCTTATACGTTTGCTTACAACGTCAGTCTGATTAGACCAATAAAAAGTCGTATTTTTAAAGGGAGTTGTCTGTTGCCAGGTGTATGTCTTTTTATGTGAACATCGTATTTCCGATACCAACTTCTACTTTGAATAGTACATTTTTTTCATTACAACGTACTCTCCGTTAACCTGATAATAAATAAAAGCAAAAATTCTATCAACATTTCACTGCCTGAGTCTAAAATCTATATATCATGTTTATATTCTCCATTTTTTATCGTTTTAGTTCACATATGGTATAATATCAGTGTCATCTGGCAACGCTGTACTGAAATGCTCAAATCATATTCGATAACCTCACTTTCTATTGTTTATGCGTCTCTAGTATTCATGGATACGATATTTACGTAATTTTATTTTATAATTAGAAAATGCCGCTTACAAGGGTTTGTTTTGTACCAGTGTGTCCAAACACTAGTGAAAATACTACCAAGTTATTTTTGCGTGTCCCGACAAATTTGGAAATTCGAAAATTGTGGTGGAAAGTTACAAAAGTTCTTGGTGTTGTTTATACGCTCCTGGATTTTTCTGTTGTGAAGATCATTTTAACATATGTGTACATTGTTAATAACTTTCTTTTAGTGGGGCATGATTTTATACTTTATTTGTCTCTTTAGATTGAAATCACAACATTTTACTTTTACGCAATGTCAATCGGGATCATAAACGGACGTTCTCAATTAAACGTTAGCACTTTACTTTACGAGATTCTATTGGTGGTTCCTCATAAATGTACTTCAGGCACCAATAGAATTGAAAGATATGGAAAGCAGAACGCAAGTGAGATTGTTTGGGAATGCACCTTCATAGTTAATTCTGGCAGCGGTTTAAGATCATATTGATTGGTGTAGTTTATTATGATGACGTCACATTGCCGCTGCTATCGTTTAAATCTGCTGTTGATTTAGGGAACATTTGAATATTTTCTGTAGTATTTTATGCGTTCAGAAAAAAATTAAAATTCATTTTTAGTAATATTTTGATAGAATCTTTCCAATAACACAATAAAAAAAATAGCGGGAAAGGCCCATTGAAGTAGTACAAGTAGTACTTACACCCAAAATTGCCAGTACTACCTTGAAGTACTTGATATTTGAAGTATTCTGCTTTTTGAAAAGTAATTGATACTTGATGCAACTAACTATTTGGTACTTGATTCTTGAAGTAGTTTAAATGAGTACTTTGCCCAGATCTGCCTATAGACAGACATTAATATTATGATTTAAAATGTATAAAGACGTACAAAAATACATTCGATTTTGCCATAATTTTTTATCTGTCCACAGATGTTAGTGATTCCATAGTGAGTAGGAAATTAAGATACCGGAAAGGAAATATTGATACAGATTTATCCAGGGCTCGGGAATTTAAACTCGGCGTCAGAGACGACTCTCATATAGACATAATATTATATTGCAAATACCTACTGAAACATTCAAAAAAACGACGAAATGATGAAATATTCTTCATTGCCAGCTACAATGTATTTTTCGTAATAAATTTAACCTAAAAACGGTAATGGTTCTTACAAAAACATGTAATACATATCTAGTAAATAAAAAAACAATTTTGAGCTTTCCTGTTCTGTTTAATATGTACGCCACACATATTTATTACACACTTGTTTATTATGTTTATTTTCATAACAATTAAATATAAAATTACTAGTGAAATATTTTGTCGAACTCCTCTATACGTTAGAGGTGGTAGTACTCGTATGATTCGTATCATCGGTACGAATCCTTGCAGTGATTCGAATGGTACGAATCTCACAAAAAGATTCGTACATTTCGTATCGTCGTTGTAACCGTATTTGTTTGTCCAATCGAGTCAGTTCAGATTTTTGAAACGAAATACGAACGTAATCGCCGCGCCGATACATCCCCCAATACCTCATCTTCGAGTGAATGTTTATAAATAAACTGACAATATTAACTTTGGATATTATGGAAATCCCTAAAAAAAGGACAAGATGTGATATATTGTGTCATTCTTGCACAAAAATCCTTCCGCGCTGACCTAAAACCAACCCAGATTTTGACGTCACAAAGACAAAATTCCCGAGCTTTGCTGATAAAGAACGAATCTGCAGTGAAGTATTTGAAAATCCAAAATAATGTAATTTTAATGATAGTAGTGATCAAGTGCAACAGCTTTTGAGAAATCCAGCAATACTAGAAAAGTTTATATTGATTATTTCTCTAACAATTAATCAACTATATGTGTTAATGCTGTAATAGTACTAACATTTTTTTTGTCTCTAACTGACAAGTTGACAATAATGAATATGCCCCTCAATTATTACACAGCCACACAAAAAAAAAATTTGTTCTGATCTGGGGGTCCGACTATGTTTACCATATGTTTTTGGGGTCGCTGAATCTGAATTTATTTAACCCAATCATATCAGGATTTTGCCATAACCTCAAAAAACCATAATTTAAGCTATTAAATGCATATAACCCTAAGAATGAAGTTGTAATCTGAAAAACCCAAGCTCTTAAACCCCATAACTCACTTAACCCCATAACCTCATAACCCAGTTAATCCCATAACCCTAAAAATGAAGTTGTAATCCGAAATTGATTTCACAGCCACACAAAAAAAAGTGGTCTGGCCTGCGGACCATACCAGGATATCCTTATGTATTTGAGCCCGCTGAAACTGAATCCGAAGTCAGAATTTTCAAATTGGTTCGTTTTTCACCCCCAACCCCAGGAAAACACCCCCCCAAAAAAGTGGTCTGGCCTGCGAACCATACTAGTTTATGCTCATGTATCTGGACCCTCTGAAACCGAATCCGCAGTCGGAGTTGTCAGAATCGCTCGTTTTTCACCCCCAGCCCCCCCAAAAAAAAATAGTTATTTGGCCTACGGACCAGACCAGTATGTATTTGGTCCCACTGAAACCGAATCTGAAGTCAGAATTGTCAGATTAGCTCGTTTCTCACTCCTAACCCCCAAAAAAAACAACCCCAAAACAAAAAAAAAGTGGTCTGTCCGACGGACCAGACCAGTGTATCCTTATATATTTGGACCCTCTGAAACCGAATCCGAAGTCAGAATTGTCAGATTCGCTCGTTTTTCACCCCTACCCCAAAAAACACCCCCAAAACAAAACAAAAATGTGGTCTGACCTACGGGCTAGATCAGTATATCCTTAAGTATTTGGACCCGCTGAAAGCAAATCTGAAATCAGAATTGTCAGGTTGGCTCGTTTTTCACCCCTAACCCCCCAAGAAATTACCTGTCCGGCGGACCATCCAGTGTGATGAACCAATCTGACAATTCTGACTTCGGATTCGGTTTCAGCGGGTCCAAATACATAAGGATACACTGGTCTGATTCGCAGGTCAAACCTCTCTTTTTTATGTGGATGTGAAATCAATTTCCGATTACAACTTCATTCTTAAGGTTATGAGATTAAGTGGGTTATGAGGTTATGGGATTAAGTGGGTTATTAGGTGATAGGGTTTAAGAGCTTGGGTTTTTAGATTACAACTTCATTCTTAGAGTTATATGCGTTTAGTAGCTTAAATTATGGGTTTTTTGAGGCTATCGCAAAATCCTGATGTGATGGGGTTAAATAAACCTCGTATTCGGATTCGGCAACCCCAAAAACATATGGTAAACATAGTCAGACCCCCAGATCAGAACACATTTTTTTTTGTGTGGCTGTGTTATCATTCATGTCACACAGAGTAAGCTAACACAGGTCTACAAAAAAAAATTGTCTGCTCCAAGGACTAAACCTCTCTTAAGTATTATTGTGTACTGAAACCGAATTTTCAATTAAAAAAACGACAGACAGGAAATGTTTGCAATAAAAAGTTTTTTTATTTTTAATTAAAAGATATGAGCTTCTTTGCATGTGCATGATCAACTTTTAACCAAAAAATTATGTCAGAAACCACATTTTTGTATTACATATTTACATCCCAAATTTAATACCCATCGCTAAAAGCAATCTTTTGTTATTAAAAAATATATGTATTATTTCAATTCATTCTATAGCTCCTCAACGGAGAACTTTCAGATAGAAGTAAGTTTAAAAAATCATCCTGTTTTGATCTCAGGAATACGTCATAGCGTTTTGTACGCACCTTTCAAAGACACCCTGTATATTAGGTACTGTTAGGTACAGTTCTGTGTCAAAAAAGCGTAGAACTGTTGAACGTAATTTTAAGTTTTTTTTAGCTATGTGAATAGTTTTACGGATATGATAATTGATAATTAAAGACAAAGTCAAAATTGGAATTTTACAACGATCAGATCTTCGATCGTTCATAAGCGAAAAGGCGTACGGCCTTTGGTCTGTTTAAATGATTGAAACGAAAATTAGGGAAACAATTTACGAATTAAATCAAGACAAAAATAGCGCTATTTCAAACTGTATAAACAATTTAAGAAAAAGATACGAGCTTTGTGTTTTGAACACTCCCGATTAATATTATTATTTATTATTTTCCTTTAAAAACGCCCACAAAAATGTATCTAAAGGTATTAAATCGGGGTTGTTCGGCCGTGTGCTTCTGTGTAATCCATTTAATGAAATAATACAAAATATCAAACAACAATGTTGTCATAGTATCATCAGTCGCAGCCTACTGCGTATTAAGTAATTATTACATTTCCATCAGTAACCATAAAATATAATACATATTTGAAGTATATTTAATGTCCGATATGTCAAAACATATTAAGGGAGACCAATTGTCCTTATAGATTTGAAATCAGGGAAGAAGGATCTAAAAGAAAATACAAAAATATACAGGGTGTTTCATTTTAAAAAGTTACATTCATTTTTAAATCACGTGGAGGATATTGTTATTTAAAAAAATATAGATTTTAGAACTGTAAACCCAAAGGAGTTAAGAGGGGGTCAAAATATAATGGATAACTCTGAACATAACTAAAGTCAACATAAAAAAAGATAATTACTTTATCGTATCTGTAAGCTGTAATGCGCAAATGATTTAATATAATAATTTCTTCACAACTTACATAAAAATCTTATATACTATTAACCTTTACACCGTCGACGTCGTATGAAATATTATTCCATTGATGTATTATGTAGGTAAATTTCCACACCAATTACTTCTGTCAATCCTTTGCATTTCTCTTCAATAGCAAGGTTCTAATGTAATTAAAACGACTCGAACATTACCTCTGACATTCTTAATCCAATCGACGTTGTAACCCTCGCACTCCGAGGGGTCGGTAACTATACGATTCACGCCGAGCAGCTCTGTGAAGAACCTCAAGTGATTTTCATCCAATGTGGCGTAGTCTCCCCTTTTCACGTGGGGGTATCGATCCTGTAAATGAAAATAGATTCGTTATTGTTTCGAAAAATTCATCAGTACATCAACATGTAGAAAAAATAAACAAGCGAAAATATAATTCATCGTTTCCACTGGATTAAACCATAGTTTTGAAAGGCTATTGTATTTTAAGTCCTAATTAAGAATGCAATACCGAGAGAGTCTTTTTCAGAAGTACCAAATACTATTACCAAACGGGGTCGGTAGCTCAGTGGTTAGCTTGTCTAGCTTGTATTCTGGGCGTACCTAGCGAAATAGTTTCGAGTTCCATATACTGCGAAATAATTTTTGATTAGTGATACAGGGTGTTTCACTAAAACTACACAGATCTTAGATCTTACAAACCAAAGATAATATTTGAAATATGCGAAAAGAATTATTAAGTAACACTCAGAAGTGGCGCGACGGTTTTTTTGGGGGAGGGAGGTGAATAAATCCCAACTCTCACTACAGGAATTTTCCCAACTCCTCAAAAAAATTTTCTCCAAAATGAAAATTGATGAGCGGGAGTGGGGTGAAATTTTTCTCGAATTCTCCCAACTTGAAGCTTGAATTTCCCAACTCGAACCGCAATACAAAAATTTCCTTCGAAAATAAAAATTGATGAGTGGGGAGGGGGGTGAAATTTCTCCAGAACAGAAACTTGAATTTCTCAACTCGACCACGATATTGGAGGACCCCCCCCCATAGCTATACCCTTGATAACACTTATATGCAATTATTTATAACATAAGTAATTGCGTCGTCTATTGCAGTTTGCAGATTCGCGTCGCGATGCTGAGAAATAATTATTCGATAGTAGGTACTTTGAAATCTATCGATATCTGTATGGTATTTTTAATTCTGAATTTTTTTTTTAAGAAGCCATTTTTCATTTAACTGAACACAATCTGAGTTACTTCACTTCATACTCTTAAAATCCTATTTTACTTAGTTAAACAAATCTAGTCGGTTGTTGGTTTGTATTATTTGGTTTGATTAGAACCCAGATATTATTTTTTATTTATTTGCTTTCATCATGATTAGAGAATATGAATTAGGAATTAAACAAATCACCACTTACACACATTTTAATTTGGTGAATGAATGATTATTGAAGAACCAATCAAAACAACTACTCTTCTAGCTAATACTGAAGAAGTATTAAATTACATGATAGGATTCCTAGCATTTTAAGGCTATTACTGAACCTTACATTCTATTTCAACTTTAGAAAAGTTGTACAAGTTTTTTCAATACGTTTTTTTTGCCTTAAAATCCTTGGAATCTTATCATGTAATTCAATACTTCGTCAGTATTACCTAGAAGAGTAGTTGTTTTGATTGGTTCTCCAGTGATGAGTGTTTTAAAGTGTTTTCTTATGGAGTATATTAGTGTGACCAGATTAAGGTACCAATATACAGAAAGTAGATATTTTAATATTAAAAATAAAAAGTGTGAATGACTGAATTTAAATAAATGATTTAAGTATTACTTCCACATCCAGTGGAAGTATAGTAACGACAAAAAATTTTTTAAAAAGTTTTATTGTTCAACTAGGCTTAGAATATCACGAAACGTCGAGATTTTAAGTTTGAATGAAAAAAAATTTTCTGTCTGTCGGTCTGTCTGTCTGTCGGTCTGTCTGTCTGTCTGTCTGTAACTTTTTTTGTGCGCACGTTTACTCTGGAACCGTTTGAGATATTGACTTGAAATTTGGCACACGTATGTACTTTAACGAGACCTAGAACTAGATTATATTTTCATCTTGTTCCGTCGAAGGGTTGGGGGGTAAATTTGGGGAAAATAGGTAAATCAAGCAGGTATGAGTCCATAAAATTCGTATTTAGTATATACAAGAGAAGCTAAGGCCCCCAAGAAAAGTTTTGGCATTAGCCACCCCCATTACCACCCCCACCCTATTATTAAAGGGGATGAAAAAAATTGTGATTTAGTGTGTGTACAAGAACCGGAAACATCAAAATATTTTTTTACTTCATCCACCCCCACTACCACCCTCCATCACCACCCCCACCCCGCTACCGATGTGGGGTATCGTTTTATGGGTTTTTGGGGTAGAGGATTTCAAATATTATATTATTAAAGTTCCATAAACAATTATTTCCACATACAATTTTTTTTCGTTGTGAGTGACTTGGATAAAAAATTTGGATGTGGAAGTAGTGATTCTTTGGGCAGCGGTTTTTTCAATATATTTTTTCCCTTAAAACGCTGGGAATCCTACCATGTAATTCAGATGCCCAGATTAGGGCAGCAATATGCAGAAAGTAGGTAATTTCATAATAAATTAAAAAAGTGTGTAAGTGGTGATTTGCTTAATTCCCAAATAATATTATCTAACCTAGAAATGTTTTGTGAACAGTGGCTAATATGAAATATGTTTTAATTCTATACTAGCATCGAAAAAAAAAGCATCGTTTAAAAGGAACACCATATATTTTATTCAAATTCAGCGATCAACTAAAAGAAAAATCAATACCTTAATAAGGAATTTATAACTGTAGTAACTAATATTTGTAACAAAAAGAATCACTATTATAATTGTAGCACTTGTTCAAAATTTTATCCATTTTGGTTCACGCACATACTATACCGACGCCTTAGTTCCATATTTGTTGTAGCTACTAAAGTGTGGCGGTTAATAGCACCGCAAATTGTTTTAATACAAATCGCTTAAAAAGAGTTTCATTTAGCGATTTGTATTAAAACATTTAGAAACAAAGTTTCCCATATAGTGCAGACTTTTTGGCGGACACTATGGTAAAATACTTCCTATTGAAATTGAATCATATTAGTCATACAGGGCGATCGTTAGAAGCGTGTAAACTCTCATCTTTTATATACACTATGTTTTGTTATAATTTTAGAGTAAAATGTTATTGAGGTTTTTGATTACGCACACAAAAATATGAAGACGTACAAGATATCTAAAGCGACATATACAGGTTGTCTCTCAGATTCGAACAGACATTATGGAAGTTAAATTATATAACAATGTTACCTTAAGATATTATTAAAGTATTTTTAATAAGACTATTATGAAATAAACATTAGCTGCCGTCGGGCGTTGTCGATTGTATTTATTAAATACGATAATTTCTATTGTACTTTTTCTATTAGAATTTTCATTTCGAATTTGCAACATACAGTGTGTCCCAGGATAGATGTAACAAGAGGTATAATGGACCAAAAATTTTGGAATTTTGGAATGGTATTTGGGAATTGAGTCCTGCTTGTTGTAAAACTAAAGTATACCAAAAATGACTTGATTTGGTGTTCTACAGGATGTTTTATAAGCAAAGTTGTAAAAATCACCACTAATAAAGTACCTTTATTTTTCAAAATATGAAAAAATTCCACTAAGAAAAGTTATTTAGAATGCAATTTTATACCTCTATACCAAATTTCAGGAGTATGAAATTATTTTTTTGAAATTTCCCATTTTTTGCGAATTAAGAGTTGAATTGATAAATGTGTATCCACTGCTTTTCTCATAGCCTACTTTTAGCTTCTACATAACTTTAAATATTAATTCACAAAAAATAATTTCTATGCAGTTTTAATTGAATGGTTCAAAATAAAATACTAATTTAGTGAGCCCTTCAGAGGAGTCTTAAATGGTTCATCTATATGATCACGCGTGCTCACTATTAACACGTTCTAACTCGCTAAGTTACCGTGCCGGATATAAGTAAAATGCATTAAAATAATTATAAAACCAAAAGATATTTAGAATTTATAGGAACATTTAAAAAACGAAATAAACCTTTCGGGGCCTCTTTTACTTTGTGACCCTATCCTTAAAGCTTCTTAAGCGAATCTGTAAATCCGCTGATTATGCCCAATACGGATCCCACTATAAACTGTACGGCCTTGTCTCCTTTACTAAGTTTGTTATTTTCTATTCAAAACTAATATTAATTTAAAAAAAAGCGTAAAATTGACACTACGACATAAAAGAGAACTTGAAAATTGACTCGCTATAAATACGGTTGCAATATTGCACTGGGAGGGGGCGAGCGCAGATCCGTCTTGACTATAGTCGTATTTCGAAACTTAAGCAAGATTCGCGGTTAGTATTTAGAAAGATGACCTCCAGAGACATATACAGTGATTTCGCTGCACCTGTTAGAGGCTTATATATTCGCATATACGCAGAAGCCATGCGATATTAGGCGAGAATTGCATAGTAGATATACCATCCCGCGAAGGGGACGTGTCTATTAGATGATATAAGCAAATAAAAATGTCTATTTCTTTACAAAAAGAGCTTCGGCAACATAGGCAAGTTGAAGGTAGCTCATTTCCCATCGTCGGTGAATGCTCTGAGTCTCGAAAATAGGCTGACCTTAAAATAAATAATTTAAAAGAAATTGCACTGCTTCACCCTACCTTGTTAGATATTAGTGATGCAGCGAATAGTGATTTTGCCGAATAACCGAATACCGAATATTCGAGGCCCCTATTGGCCGAATAGCCCGATATTTGGCCGAATATTCGGTATCGTCTTTCATCACCACAGTTTACACTATTTTTTAATTACAATATGTAAGCAATGAATGAATAACTATATATTAATATAACAAATTGTGTTTTTTTCGACTTGTGATGTTGCGAAAAGTTTACTTTACCATTAGACTTTTTTGACTTTTTGAATGGCACAATAATCATAATAACTATAACTGATTCACCATTTGCTTTAAATGGTATTTAACTACAAAATTGATTTACATAATATATAATAATAATATCGACTATTCAGTTATTCGACCGAACAATGGGCCGAATATTCCGAATACCAAATAGTTGCCGAAAATTCGCTGCATCTCTATTAGATATACAGATAAGGGGAAGGAAACAGCTAGTAAATTAGATCTAACATTGATTACTTATGAAATAATAATGATCACTATTAATTAATCAATTCTTCGAGGTAATTTTCTATAGACAACGGTAGTAACGATATATTATATATCTATGGCGTCTAAAAAAAAAAGAAACGTAGATAGTTTCTTTCTTTTTTTTTTTTTTTCGGGTATTAATACACAAGAGGTCGATTTTTTACCGGGTAAATTTTTTTTGGACAAAAACCTGTTTTCCTATGAAAATTAATTCGAGCAATTTCATGGAAACAGGTTTAAGTCGCTCAAAAAAAAATTAGTAGAAAATTTTATACCAATCATTATTAGCCAATCGGACACGTTTATTTTGTCATTGTTGCTATGACAACCATCAATTTTTTTTTGGAAATCTTACTTACCCATGAGCACCTGCCTATGTGATCAATAAGTGGAAATTTTCCTGGTTTGACAGCAATGATTAGACAATGGCGTTTATATTATGAAGAATATTTTTATATTTATTATAAATTAAATTAGTACAAAGAAATATATGTAGCAAAAGTCAAACATGCATTGACACCTGGAGTAATGGAAGCTCAATCACACAAATAGACCATATCCTGGTAAGCAAAGAGATAAACGAAAGGATCAAGAAGATTAAAGCAAAAAGGACAGCATAACCTACTGAAGAAAATGCTAACACTGAACAGCAGCAAACTAAAAATAGGGAAACCATGTTACACGTGGAAAACAACAATCGAGAGGATCATAAACAAACTGGAAAAGGAAAGCGAGGGGAAAAATGAAAAAAAAAACATGCGTCATGTGGCTCTCGCTGCTGGCAACAAGCATGACCCAAACCCAACCTAGCATCGGAAATCGGGGAATCAGAAAACTCAGAAAAAGAAGATTCGAAGAAGCAGAAACACAAAAAGAGGAGCATAAGCAGTAATAAACTCTCCATATCAAGACACAACACATATTTCACACGAAGATTCAGAAGAGGTAGATACCCAGAACCAAAAACACAAAAAAGGGAGCTTAAACGCTCCCTCACGACACAATGCGGTAAAGCATCTCACAAATACCTACACCTCCCATCCCATATTCCTTTACCATGCGCCATGTGGCACTCGCTGCTGGCAACAAGCATGACCTTAGTCCAACCCAGCGTGGACGTAGCAGGCCCAGCTGTATAACTCTGGGAGTGGCAGCAATGCCTACCGCACGCTGGTAAATCAATCAGTCAATCAATTATAAATTAAATTCGTACAATTCTTACTTACTATGTTTCCTTATCATTAACTAATTCCAAATGCTTTAAAAATTCCACTTGAACATCTTTTTTCCTCTGAAAATAAAGCACAGAGCCGTTTTATGACATATTCCAAGACACTTGTGATTCCATGGCTAACTATTAGCGATTTTTTTTTTAATTGGATATTATTTGACACCACTTTAAATCACAGCAAATATCATTTCATCTTGGTTTCCCTTTACTGCAGGGATTCCCAACAGGTGGTCCGCGGACCCTTAGGGGTCCGGGGACGATGTCTTGGGGGTCCGCGAAATGTCACTGAGATATTCAATTGTTTTGTATTTTACTTGACTTGCAGTGGTAGATCCTACATAATCTTGAATTTAAGCTTTAAGAGGTCCTTGTCAGTATAGCGACCTATGAGGGGGTCCTTGAAAAATCTTGTTGGTAACCACTGCTTTACTGTAGTATAAAGACTGCATACGAAATAAATTATTATGACTAATGTTAATTCGCTATAGTATTTTTATGCGACTAGAGCCTAGGGAATATAAGAAATAAGTATACTAAACTTGTTTTAATTTTATTTCACTGTCATTATTCCATATTTTATCTACTATTAAATATTTCATTTTACTAAGATATGAGGAAACCACATAAAAAAATAAAAACCAAAAAAATTAATCTAACACCGGCACCAGCCTACAAGATTTCGGAAACATTTCTAAAGTTTTTTTTTGTCAAGTAATTTTGGTCTAAAATTTTCTTACCGAATCTTCCTCGCTCTTGAATTAAAAATCCGAAAATTTTTTCTCGCTCACGAATTTTTAAAGAAAATTCGGACCTAAAAAAAATTTCTGGAAATAATTCAAGCACTAGGGAGATTACAAGTGAAAATCAAGCTCGTGTGTATTACAGAAAATTAATATATGATTAAAAAATATCTAAAATTATTGTTAAAACAACAAAAATGTTTATTTAAAGTTTAAAAAATAACAATTTATAATAAAAATAGAAACTTTTTCTAATGTTTTTTATCATGTTATAACCCCAGTCAGTCAAAGTTCATCAGTAGTATCTTTTTGGAGGGAATAATGCTTCTCTATGCAAAAAGCTTTAAATTGTTTCCTTATAGAATTATTAGTTTTTCGTTTTAACTGGGACACTTTCATTGATAGCTTCGTTAATATTTTCTTGTCAAACATCACCAAATCCTTTTTCTCATTCATTCTGTGTACAAAAGGCAAGATGAGAAAACGAAATATCAGATTTTAATAATTTCAATGACTTTTTTAGTTTGACACATGGCTACTATGAAAAAAGTAACATACATTTTTTTCGACTTTTTCCACTGTATGTTTATCTTTTCTTAACATTTTCATTCTTGGTACACATTTTTATCTTTGCTAATTAAGGGAGATACATTGAATGAAAAAAAAATCCAACATTTTTGTTTTTTGGATGCCATTTTTGGCTATTTAACCGATTCGCATAAACTGTCGCAAAGCGGACGGCTGCCCGGGGCGGCAAATTCTTTAAATCCACAGTTACCAAAAAATATAAAAAAGCTAGTAAAATTGTTTCACTAATATAGTAATAGTAATGTTAATTTTATATAAATAATTTGTTATTGTTATTTTTTTTTTTTGTATATAAAGTAGGTTACATGCATACATTCTGTTTCTTATATGTGATTTTATTTCTTGTCTAATTTCTGGTGGGGTATTTTTTTTTAAGTTTCAATACGGTTAATTTTTTCAATTATTTTATTTTACCCTCCTTTTAAATACAGTAATCATAATGCTCAAAATCCAAAAATTGCTGTAAACCTTATAACTAAAAAAACAAACCATCAAGAATATTCAGTAAGTGACTCTTAAAATGTTATAAAAAATAACGGGGTAAAAAAAAGACAAGGTGATATCCAATCAGGTCCTATGCCTACTGTTAATGCGGGAAAAAATATTATTCAGTAAACTCTTTAAATCACTTGTTAAAAATTTTTTAACGCACCTTAGTACTTTTTTGGGGATTTTATAGTTTCTCTATTTGCATTGTCCGTATTTGGCAGACGTCAACTGGAAGTGTCATACGTCATACTTCACATTTTGTGATCAAGTTTATTAATCTGCTAGTTTTAAATAATCAAAAATTTGATTTTAACGCAAAAATTAAAAGCGGGGTAAAAAAGAGACCAAATGGGCAGACTGAAGCAGGCACATTTCAGCTTCCTAATTTAGGAGAAGCTAGCCCTTCTGCAAGCCCCTTCTTGTTTAGTAAAAAATTGAATAAATTACATATAAAAGAAAAAACCCTCCTCTGTCTTATTTTTGCACTTCCATCATTTGCACGACGTCAATAAGAATGGGAATAAATCTCGTGTCTTTTATTTACCCTCGACTGTCTTTTTTTTACCCCACTTAGAGGGTAAAAATAAGACACTGTTTATTTTCGTTTATCAATTAACGGTACTTTTTCGTAAAAAAATATAGTTTTTCCTGTCATTTTTACATAAGATACCAATCTTTCATTAAATATGACCGATTCTAAGCAACCTAAAAATTGAGAGATGTCATTTTGTCTCATTTTTACCCCGCCTGACCCTAATGTTATTTATATAAGAGAGGGGCGACAAAATACCTGGAGCCAGCGCTGCATTAGTTTGTTATGTATATGTGTTTGTGATCAATTAAGTAGTAATAAAAAGGCATCCAATTTTTTTTTGCATTTGGTATATCTCCCTTTAATGACAAAAAAGTGTACCAAAAAACGAAAATGTTATGAAAAGATGAGGCTACAATTGGGTCTAAACGGAATTTTAATTTTGCTGCTGGTGATTCCGACAACAGTTGAATTTTTGAAAAAAAAAACAGCTTTGTTGTTTATTCCCTGCCTGTATTTAGAGAAAATAGTTATTTATGCAACAAGTGTGTAAAGTGAAAAAAGGCACTTTACACACTTACAGCATTTTTTTCTGTTACCGAAATGGCTACACAGAAATATATGTATAAATTGAAATATAAACAATCTACTTTACTCCCTAGTGCGTAAAGTGAAATAGCAAGATAGTTGTTTAAAAATCGCAACACCACCATGGCCAACTAATTTTAAATGAGTGATACTAATCAAAATAAAAAAAGAACACTGAAAATATGTATATTTTAAAATAATATACCTAGTGATAGTAAATAAATGGACTATATAAAATTAAATAACTAGTTTTTGACTTTTAAAAATAAGATTATTATAGACAATTTTTAACTTTTTTACTTTACAATATACAGGGAGTAGGTAATTTCATAATAAATAAAAAAGTGTGTATGTTGTGATTTGCTTAATAACTAATTAATATTCTCTAATCATGATGAAAGCAAATAATAAAGAATAATTAATTGTCAAAATTATTTTTTTCTTACAAAAGTTATTAAATGAGAGAGCTAATTTATTCGTAATTATATTAAACTGCTTTTATTTTTAACAGTATTGAAAAAATGTATTAGGAAAATTTATTAGAAAAATGTATTTCCGAATTTTGATTTCCAGTTTGATTATAATTCGGAATAATTTTATTTTAATTTTACTATTACTTCCACATCCAGTGGATAAAAGAATGTTGAAAATTTTTATTGTTCAAATAGGCTTAGAATGTCATGAAACGTCGAGATTTTAAGTTTGAGCGAAAAAAAAATTTCTGTCTGTCGGTCTGTCTGTAACTTTTTTGTGCGCACGATTACTCTGGAACCGCTTAAGATATTGACTTGAAATTTGGTACACGTATGTACTTTAACGGAATCTGGCACTAGATTATATTTTCATCTTATTCCGTTGAAGGGTTGGGGGGGTAAATTGGGTCAAATAAGGGTAAATAGGTAAATCAAGCAGGTAAGAGTCCATAAAATTGGCATTTGGTATATACAAGAGAGGCTAAGGTCTCAAAAAATTTTTTGGCATCAACCACCCCCATTACCCCCCTCCCCACCCCATTATTAAAGGGGATGAAAAAAAATTGTGATTTAGTGTGTGTACAAGAACCAAAAACCTCAAAATATTTTTTACTTCACCCACCTCCACTACCACCCCCCACCCCACTACCGATGTGGGATATCGTTTTATGGGTTTTTGGGGTAGACGATTTCAAATATTATATTTTTAAAGTTCCATAAACAAAATTTTTTCGTTGTCAGAGACTTGGATAGAAAATCTGGATGTGGAAGTAATGATTCCTTGGGCAGCGGTTTTTTTTTACTGCATTATGGAAGCTGTTCAGTCAAGAGTAAGAGTTTAGAAACAGTTATAAAGAGCTTTACACTCGCCTTCAAAAATGCGTGGAACACGGTGGAACCGTGTTTGAATAATAATAATAATAATAATAATAATAATAATAATAATAATAATAACTGAAGTGGTACTGATTATAGGAGCCCTCGGTGGAACGAGACACACACTGCTTTCGGAACTTAAGATCATGCCGAAATTCGGCAGAGGTCTTAGCCGGCAGAATGCAGAAGGCCGTCATCCTCGGTTCATTACGTCTGCTCAGGGCACACGATTCACGGACCCAGTAGTCACTTACCCCACGGGTGTGGGGAGTGGCTGCCGGTACTACCAGCTCCCCTCTGTGAGAGTCGGAGCCACAGAGAAGGGTGACTGGTTTTTAACAAAAAATAATAATAATAATAATAATAATCTCAGCTCGTAGACGGAAGCATCCTAAGACATCTGAATGCCGGAGAGACCTACACATACCTGGGTGTGCAACAACACCACATCCAGGATGTGCAACAAATCAAGAAGTCTCTCCGCGGCAAGTACAGACGCCTACTCCTAAAGATTTGGTCATCCGAACTTTCGGGGAAGAATAAGGCGGTGCCACTAACATGCTTGCCGTTCCTGTTCTGCTCTACTCTTTTGGGGTAGTAAAATGGACGGTAGATGAGCTGCGCCAACTAGACAGAGATACCCGCAAGATGAACATCCATAGGAGTATTCATCCTAGATCGTCCGTTCCTCGTGTTTATTTCCCACGTCATCGGGGGGGCCGAGGACTCTTGAGTCTGGAGTGTATGCATGGCAGAGTAGCACTAAGTATGGCATGTAACATTCTCATTAGCTCGGATCCGCTCCTGCTATTAGTGAGAGATCATGCAATGGCAGGATTGTTCAAGGTAGCAAAAAGAGCCGCAGATGAACTTGGTCTCGTATTCGACGTCAGACGAGGTGGCCGGCGCGGTGCTGATCCAGAGTCAGTCACCGAGCTTCAGCCAAATCGTCTGAAAGCCCAAATAAAAGCTGTCGAACAGGAGAATCTGTTGAGGCAGCATGTCCATAAACCCATGCACGGTGTGTACTATAAGAACATAGAAACACTGGGTTTATCGACTAGGCTGACATTCGCCTTTTTAAGGTCATCTGGGCTTAAGTCGGAGACCGAGGGATTCATTGTGGCCTGTCAGGATGGTGTAATAAACACCTTGGTCTACCGAAGCCGCGTAATGGGTGTAGAGGTTCCTGATATCAACTGCAGGACCTGCCGTCAGGCGCCGGAATCGCTGATGCATTTGCTTTCAGCATGCCCGATATACGCGATTTCGGCCTACATCCACCGCCATAACGCGGCTTTACGAGTGCTATACTACCATCTACGGCACTCGTACGGGGTAGATCAAACACCAGTGCTGCCTTACATCGCCGGAGATATTGAGTCCGTTGTCGAGAACGAGAGGTGCCGAATTTATTGGAACTACTCGTTCCCGACCGTCAGGCTAATTCAAGCCAACAAGCCTGACATAGTACTCCTCGACCATCAGAACAAATTGATGTTTGTCATCGAATTCTCAGCACCTGCTGAGACAAACATCGCTTTGAAGGAGGGGGAAAAACGGACCAAATATCGTGATCTCCGGTATGAGCTCCAAGTGCTTTACCCAGACTACTCGGTCAAGATGGTCGTCCTAATAATCGGCGTACTCGGAGGGATGAAGCCTTCGCTGCTCTCAGAATTAAAGGTCATACCGGCCTGTCAGAATTCGGCAGAATGGTTGGCAGGTCAGATGCAGAAGGCGGTTATCTTGGGGTCCCTTCGTCTGCTTAGGGCACATGATTCAGGTGTTTATAGTCACTAACTCCACAGGTCGTGGAGAGTGGCTGTAATGAATTAGCCGGCGCGGCTACCGTGTGGTGTCGGAGGCCACGGAAGCCCTGTCCGGCAGCGGGCAACCGAAAAATAATAATAATAATAATAATAATAATAATAATAATAATAATAATAATAATAATAATAATAATAATAATAAATAAATTTTTTAAAAAATTTGTTTTAGTTTTCCTAATAAATTTTTTCAATGCTGTTAAAAATAAAAGTAGTTTAATATGATTACGAGTATAATGAGCTGTCTTATTTAATAACTTTTGTAACAAGAAAATAATTTTCACTTGTAATCAGACGAGGGTAATTTATGACGAGGGTAATTTTCTTAAAAAATTCATGTACGAGAAAAATTTCCTGCAATTAATTCATGAACGCGGGGGATTCGGTAAGAAAATTTCATACTATAAATTAAATAAATACTAATTTAATACCATAACACTAGATATCTATATATTTGTAAGAATTATATATATCTACATATATGCAATGTTAAAAAAAATATATTTCTACCCATTTTAGTAGCAAAAAATTACTACATGTATATTCACTGAAATGTTTGATATTACGTTTTCTTCACTAAAATGGGTGGAATTCTGTTTTTCTTATATTTTCTAATGTTACAACAGTTTGGGTGAACCGAAATACCTATATTCCTATCATAGATAAATAATATCTTTTTCACCAATTTTAGTTTAAAAAAATTACTGAAAATTGTTTAAGACAACTCTATTTGTGTGTTATGAAATAAGATTTGTTCACTAAAATAAGTGAAACATTGTTTTTTTAGTTTATTACTTCCACATCCAGTGGAAGTATAGTAACGACAAAAAAATTTTAAAAAATTTTTATTGTCCAAATAGGCTTAGAATGTCATGAAACGTCGAGATTTTAAGTTTGAGCGAAAAAAAATTTCTGCCTGTCTGTCGGTCTGTGTGTCTGTAACTTTCTTTTGTGCGCACGTTTACTCTGGAACCGTTTGAGATATTGACTTGAAATTTGGTACACATATGTACTTTAGAGAGCTCTAGAACTAGATTATATTTTCATCTTGTTCCGTCGAAGGGTTGGGGAGTAAATTGGGGTAAATTTGGGGTAAATAGGTAGATCAAGCAGCTAGGGATCCATAAAATTGGTATTTAGAATATACACGAGAAGCTAAGGTCTCAAAAAAAATTTTGACATTAGCCACCCCCATTACCACCCCCACCCCGTTATTAAAGGGGATGAAAAAAAATGTGATTTAGTGTGTGTACAAGAACTATAAACCTCAAAATATTTTTTTACTTCATCCACCCCACCCCCACTACCACCCCCACCCCACTACCGATGTGAGGTATCGTTTTATGGGTTTTTTGGGGTAGACAGAGATGGCTTTGAAATAAAACGTCATTAGCTATTATCATTATTTCATTGACAGTTTAACCGGTGTAAGCTTAATATTTCTATTGTTGAAGTTGTTTTCGAGGTTTTTAAAGAATAAGGTATTAAAGAATGGAAAAAAAACAGAACTATACATTATGCACATATTGTGAAGAACTTTGTGAGGTTAAAAAAAGCCATCCAAAATTGAAATACTTATCATACCTGATAGAAAAGTATGGATGAAAACCAAAATGAGAAGTTATTCAGCGTAGTATCTGTAAGCTATTGGAAGTTTCAACTAAATTTTCACGAACTAGAAAAGGTAAATGAAATGAAATTGTTTCAAAATATTATATTTATGTACTCAAGCATAGACATTTAATTGATATAAATTCTTCACCGATGTATTCACCATTGAAACGCGAGGAGTTTTTAAAGGATTTATAAACACATTTGAAATATTCAGTATCATAATTAAACATGAAATAAAATGTTGTTTCACGAGCTCAATGATTTTTTTTTAAATTATCGTGCAGTTTCATTTTTTCATTTATATTTCTCATTTTTATCGACCTATTAATACAGCAATAATTAATTGGCCTGTAATACGGATGATGCCACTAAATACCCAAAGAACAATCAGCTCCCTCAAGTTATTGTTATTAAAATTCAATCTCATTAAAGAAGTCAATCCAAATATGATTCTTGACCTACCTTGGTGAGTTCGGGAACAGCGCTGGCGAGCCCCCTGCTCTGGGATAGCCCAAAGGAAGAGGGTTGAGTCCCGAGGGAGCACGAAGCCCGGAGGCTGCTTAACTGCCTCAGTCCCCTCGACAACATGTGCAATTTGATAGGGGAAGTTTTACGGGAAACCAACTAGGATGCGATATGCTGCGAATTTAGCTCCTGAAAATAAATTTGTTTATTCATAACGATTCTCTAAATTAGGAGATAAGGGGCGTTACATAACAGTTATGGCTTGGTAGATTACGTAATAGAAAAATTATTCAGCACATTATGATAGTCTTTTAACGTCCAACTTCAGGAATATTTAATATATTCCTGAACTTGGACGAGCAGAAAAATTATAACCTCACTATACTTTCTTTCCTCTCCATGTTGATAGAAATACGGCGAACCGGGCGTATAATTGCAGCAAATACTACCGAAGTCGCCCACCTTCGATTTTATATCTGCTCCATTTTCTACAAACAATTGAATTTATGTTATGACATGGGTTAATTCACCTTGGAATCCGTGAATCTTTAATAATGTCTGCACTTTGAGGCGCTACATTATAAATATTTCGAGTTTTTTAGTTGTTGACGCACATTATGGGTAAATCAGCAATGTAGAGTAGCCGTGGCTACTCGGAGCGCTGCGTTAGTTGGCGTAGTGCTGCTGCATACTATCTACATACATTTTATTGTTATTTACAACTTGCACGCGTTAGTATAAGCCGATTCATTGTTCAGTTAAATGTTTATTTAATATGGCATATTCTAATAGATTGTATTTAAGCATAAGTAAGTATAAGTAGAATGCTATACTTTTTCTACGACTACTCGACTGGAAGTTGCAGTTTAAGGTAAATTTGCTGACAAATGGCGAGATTTTTAAGCAAAAATGCGAAAAAATTTAAAAAAAAACCTTTTAGCTTAATCGATAATCTTTAGAGATAGTTTCTGAGATATTTAACTTTTAAAGAGGTATTTTGACTTAAAAACGTTTGGCGCCATTTATTTTGTAAACCTCCATATCCCCGTAAAAACAAAAACTTACGAAGATTTCAAAAACAGTAAATTGTTCCTCGGTTTATGATCTACCTTGGAGATTTTTATTTTTTTGCTAGGAATGATACTTTTCGATTTATTCGACAAAAACCGTGTTGAGGCATCCGTTTCCGCAATCTGCAAAGAAGGCGAAACACGAAATCTTTGAACGTTCAGATCTTTTTTAATATATCGTGAATTGCACCGGCGAAATCAATAATTCGAGCCTACAGGAGCATACGAAAAGTGACATTTTTTTACGATGACCTGCTTATTATCGCACACGCGATATTTTTTAACTTTAAATCGTCTCTTGCGATTGTTCCACGAAAACTGTTGAATAATGAATATGATCTCTTGTGATTGGTTCAAGTCTGTTGAATAATAATAATAATAATAATAATAATAATAATATGAACTTTTGCCATTGGTCTTATCCTATTGAGTAATAAATTATTATCCGCGGCTGTTAGTAATGAGACCTATTACATGTCCAAATCAAATCAATTTATTGATGCTAGTAACAAAGGACCCCGGAACAAAACCCATGAAAATGTTGATTCGGTGGAATCGGCTGAAATTTTGGTATTTTGTAGTTCAAGTCATGCTGATCAAAAGTTCTTATCACATTGAGCCGATCCTATGGACAGTTTTTGAGATACAGCTTGTCAAAGTTAGAAAATTTGCGTCATTTTAGACATTCAAGAACTTTTTACTCTTTAACTATTAACTTGAGCAAAAAATTGCAAGGGTCAAAATATTTTTAACAATGTCTAGGTTCGGTAAAATATATATATGTCATATTTTAGCATGCTTCGGTGAGATTGGCTGAAACTATGCTATTTTATAGTTAAAGTCATGCTGATCAAAAATTCCTATTGCACTGAGTCGATCCTATGAGTGGTTTTCGCTCCAGGAGTGCTTGAAGGTCTTAACAACGAGGTAACGGGTAATCTATATGTATGTGTTTATGAATGGCTTCCAGCGCATTTGTGTACTGCGTCCATGCGTTTGTGTGTATGTCTGTGCCAGTGTATATAGAGTTATCCGGATATTCTACATGCAAAAATATGTCCGCAAGTACCTTGAACTACGGCCCTTTGAAAATAGCACCCAAAAAACTGATAATTATTTTATATCTCAAAAACCTTTTGATTTACAGGGACGCGACTTTACACACATTAACAATAATACAAGCTTATTTTTACATTACATTATATTACATTTTTTGTGCATATACACAAACACGCTGGAAGCCATTCATAAACACGTACATAGATTACCCAATACCTCGTTGTTAGGACCTTCAAGCACTCCTGGAGCGAAAACCACTCATAGGATAGACTCAGTGCAATAGGAATTTTTGATTAGCATGACTTTAACTACAAAATAGCAAAGTTTTAGCCAATCCCACCGAACCATGTCGAAATATGACATATATATATTTTACCTAACCTAAAAATTGATAAAAAGATTCTGAAAAAAAAATTGAGCTTTATTGGACTATAACAAAAATATTTCGACTCTTGCAATTTGGCTCGATGTGATAAGAACTTTTGATCAGCATGACTTGAACTACAAAATACCAAAATTTCAGCCGATTCCACCGAATGAACATTTTCATGGGTTTTGTTCCGGGGTTCTTTGTTTTATGCAAGTCAAACAATGGAAAAAGTTAAAAATGGAAAATTACACAAAAGTACACAAAAATGTTCGTAATGTAAATATAATACATAAAATAAAAGTTTATAATTTAAAATACTCATATACTTACACATAAATGCATATACATAGATTAACACATATATAAAAACAATATATAATAAAATGTCGATACATTCATTATACCTATCACATGTAAACATAATAATAAAATACGTGGTTAAATTATTTGATTTCCGCCAACTTTGATTTAATGTCAAATTTTAGCAATTCACCTATACTGTAGAAGTCTTCCTTTATTAAAAATTGTTTCAGCAGCTGCTTATATCTCACCTCTGGTAAGGTTTTATCTCTGGTTTTACCCAGCCGGGAATTTTATTATAAAATTTGGGGCCGTAACAATTAAAACCACAGTCACTAGATTTTAATCTCTTAAAATCAATTGTAATATTATCTGGATTTCTTCTATTGTAGTTATGAATTTCCTTTTGTTTTTATAAGAGTGTATGTTTTTATAGATATATATATATATATATATATATATATATATATATATATATATATATATATATATATATATATATACACATAATATACATAATATATATATATATATATATATATATACATAATATATATATTTTATATCACTTAGAACTTGATTTGCTTTTTTAAAAACTTTATTTTAACTTTTACAAATTATTTATATGATTTTATATGGTTGAAAATATGTAGATATAATTGGTACAGAGATTAAATGAATACTGAACGCAAATGCGTCTGTTGGTCATATTTATAAGGTTTGATATCAACGTAGGCACAGCATTCTGGGAATTGTTGCCGTGCCAGCGTTTCACATGAGAAGCCTAGGAAGTTGTTATCGCTTAGGTGATAAATGTATCAAATTATATCACGTACCATGATAAGAATATAAAGTTACTTATTTAGATAAGATACTTAGATATTTGAATACATTGATGTGGTTTGTTTAGCATATAACAACTCCCTTTCTTTTTGAAAAGTCGGTGTTATTCACCGACTTTTTGGGAAAAATCGGTCATTTCTTCCTCTTCTGTAGGTAGATGAGGTCTTCTTCTCAGGAGGGTGCCAATTCTTTTCAGCATCTCATTAGGGGTGGCGTCCTTGGATTCCTTACAACCACAGCATCTTTTCCTGCATTTCCAGGCGATGAAGGCGGCTAGGAGACAGATGGACAGACCAATAACTGTATACATGCTTAAGGAAAAATGTTTAGTTATAAATGGCTCGTTTATTAGTTTGTCTAAGTCTCTAGAGTATTGCTCGAGTTTGTGGTTGGCTATGTCTAGATTTTCGACATTTAGATGATCGAACTGGAGAGGTTCCAACTTGGGTAGCTGGAGTTTTTCGGGAATGTCACTACAACAGTCATAGGGTATAACCACTGGATGTGAATTGTCCGTAATGTTGATGGTATTGCGGCTTTCTGCTTGCACTTTTGTTATACCGACAAACGCGTAACAGTCCGGGTGGAGTTTTAATATAGAGTTCTTATTAACACTGGTGATTTTTGTGTCCATTTTATTACAGTTTATGGTGATGTGAATAGGTTCAGAGACAATTATTAACCACACATTGCCTTGTAGTTTCTGAACGTTATAACCTTGTCCATAGACGAGGGAACTTACACAGTTTTCGCATGCTGCACTGCTGTCGATCGGGTAGGCGTAGAGGTCTGAGCATAGTTTCTTATGGGAATCTAGTTGTTTGCATGTACTCAGGTCCTTGACGGGGATGTACATTAGTGAATCATCGTTACGCGCAATGAATTTTTGTGAGAATGACAAGACATGGTGAAGGCCAGTTCTGTTGTCTAGTATAGGGATAGGATACAAATGATACAGGGTATAGAGTTGTTGTTCTACTAGTGGTATTCTTAGAACAAAAACAAGATCTGATTTTGATTGAAAGGCTTCTAGTTCGATAATTTCTAGGTATTGGGGAATTTCTGAATATTTTACCGGTAGGGGTAAATTGTTTTTTACTAAGTTTTGAGAGATTTCCTGAAGTGCAGTAATCAAACTTTCGGGTGAAATAATTGAAGAGTGTATTATTTTCAGACGAGCAAATGTGATCGCGTTCAAAATGTCATCAAGGTTGCTCTGGAGGTACAAGTAACTTTCAGTCAATTTTTCACATGTTTCGATAAATTTTAGTTCGGCTTGAACCAGTGCAACTCTATCATTTACTTTATGCAGTCCGATTTGAATCTTTTTCATATCCTCGTTAAACGTTACTATATTAATTTGCATATTTTGGATCGTTTCGTTAAAGGTTTTTACGACGGTAGAGGTAACGGATATTTGATTTTTCTGGAGGTTTTCTATTTGATGTTGATCTTTGTTTAATTTGTTAATACTGTCTGTGAAGAATTGTCCATCTTCAGCATCTAGATTGCCGGTAATTGCTTTAAATATACTACCTGCTCCATTTAATATACCGCGCTTGAATCGTTTGGTGTTCACAAAGATTTCTTCAAATTTTACCTTAAGGGAATTTGATACTTGGTTTAGGAGTGTTATGTGTGTTTTGACTTTGACTAGGAATTCTTTCGTTTCGCGTGTATCGGGGGTGAATATATTGACAATTGATTCTAAAATTTTGTTATTGTTGATAAAGGCTTCCTCGAGGCTTGATAGATTTTTATGGACTAGCAGAGTCCATTTATTATTGGAAATAATTATCCTCGTTTCGTCGTGGTAATAGACTCCGACGGTGTTATTGATGGGTGTTATTTGGTACTGGGACATGGCTGCTCCGATCAGCAAGGTGAACCTGTAAGGCAATTTAGGCTTCAATATATGGTTTTAACCTGTCAAAGTTAGCTTTAGTTTTTTGTTTTGTTTTTTTGTTAAGGAGGGTGGCTGAGTTTTTGTGAAGTTCCAAAATCTCAAATGGCCCGTTATATTTATCACGTAACTTATCGGTGATTTGTGATTCTTTTAAATACACCTTTTGACCAATCTGATATTCGGGGGTTTCCTTTGAAACGTGGGCGTCGAACCGAACTTTCGCTTTTTGTTTTTGTGTTTCAGTTCTGGCGCGCGCGACTTTATAATAATAAGAGAGGCGATTATTTAAGTCTCTGACGTATTTCGTGACTAGCTCTTCCTGATTATATAGCGTTTCAGGTGGTCTACTGGACGTGTGTCCGAAAACTAACTCGTAGGGTGTAAATCCGTGAGTTTTATTAGTAGAGGTATTATAGCATATTATCGCGTAAGGTAATATGTTGAAGGAGTGTTCGTCAGGGTGTTCTGCCACGTGTGCTCGGATCATTTCCAACAAGGTAGCGTGGAACCTTTCTAAGGAACCATTAGATTGGGGGTGTCCGACACTAGACTGCGTTACTTTGATGTCATAGAGGAGACATAAATCTTTTAGGATGGCGTTATCGAATTCTCGGCCATAATCGCAATGGATTCGAAGAGGTGTTCCGAAGTGCTGGAAGTAAACGAGTAGAGTGTTTGCGATTGATTTTGCTGATTTATCTTTTATAGGATACGCTTGAGTGAATTTTGTAAGTTCGTCGCGTATAGTAAGTGCGTAATTTTTCGTTGGGACTTCTAGGACGTCTATGTTTATACGTTCAAAAGGGGATTTAGGCGTCTCCGTAACTACGAGAGGGTTATCTAAATTTTTGCGACAGATTTTTGTTTCTTGGCAGATTTTGCAGGCTTTTATGAAATTTTCGACGTCTTTAGTCAATCCTTTCCAATTGTATTTCTCTCGAATACGACGAATAGTCTCATTTATTCCGCGGTGGAGATGAGCTTTGCCAGTATGATGCTGGTCGATAACAATTGGGATTTCGTCGTCACTAGGTGTTCTAGTAACGTTTTGACATATTTTGAGTTTCACGTCTTTTTCCGATAAAAGAAATGACAAAATTTCAAGAATAGGGAGTTCGACATTGTTTTCGATACAATACGTTTTGGAGTCGTCGAACTCTTCACGACCTTTGTATAGGGAGATAAATAGATTTTGGATTACGGTTTCGGGGTCGTATGGTAGAGCCACGATAAAGTAATTTCTATGTCGCACCGACTTACTCGATAATTTATTTAATTCTAAATCTCGGAAGTCTGCGTTTTCTTCGAACAAATCTTCAAGGATTTTATAATGAAAATCTTTGAGATTGTTTCGTTGGAAAAAGGTCACTATATTTTTGTTGGTTTTGTCTGAGTTGTCCGTTCGAAAATTCGATTTTAGAATAATCGATAAGTGACTTTGTTTTATACAACTTTACGAAAGTTTCGAATTCGTTCAGGACAACTTCTTGTTCGTTTGTTTCCGTCGTGTCACTTGTCGTGTCCTGACTATCAGGATCGGGTTCTATTGGAGTTGAGGGACTTTGAACGGGGTACGTTACTAGTTTTGATTCTGCTTGAAAGTTAGAGGAATCTTGGATGTGATTTATCTTTATGCGGGAAAGAGCGTCTGCATTTTTATTAATGCGGCCGGGTTTATATTCGATTTCGTATTCGTATTCTTCAAGCTTCAGTCGCCAACGTGCTAGGCGGCTACCGGGGTCTTTTATCGAAAAGAGCCACGTTAAAGGCCTATGGTCAGTTATTAGTTTGAACTTTCGACCGAATATGTACGGACGGAAGTGTTTCACGGCCCATACTATAGCTAAAAGTTCACGCTCTATGGTTGAGTATTTGGTTTCGGCTTTACAGAGGGTCCTTGAGGCGAAAGCTATTGGTAAGTCTTTGCCAATTGGGCCTTGTGAGAGCACGGCGTCGATGGCGAACGCGCTTGCATCAGTGGTGAGTAGAAACGTTTCGTCGAAGTTTGGGTAGATAAGTACTGGGGTCGAAGTGAAGGATTTGTGACATTCTGAGTCGAAAGCAAAAGGGACATCCTTTTGTAACAATTTGGTGAGGGGCTTGGATAGTTTCGCGAAATTACTTATAAATCTGCGATAATAACCTGCCAACCCGAGGAAGGATTTGATTTCCTTCTGGTTAGTAGGCTGGGGAAAGTTTTCGATGCACTGTATCTTATCAGGGTTTGGTTTTACTCCTTCTTTGGTTATGAGATGGCCCAGGTATGCGACTTCTTTACGAAGAAACTCGCATTTATCAGGTTGGATTTTTAAGTTGGCATTTCGAAGTCGTTTGAAAACTTCTGTGAGGCGAGAAATGTGTTCGTGAACTGTCGGGGAATATATGATAATATCATCCATATATACCAGACATCTCTCGTTTTGAATGCCCATGAGGATGTTGTCCATAACCCTTTGGAAGGTGGAAGGGGCATTTTTAAAGCCGAAGGGCATACGAACGAATTCATAGTGCCCATTGTCTACGCTAAATGCACTTTTCGGGATGTCTTTCGGGTCTATCTCGATCTGGTGGAACCCAGAGGCCAAGTCCAATGTTGTGAAGTACTGGCACTTGCCTAATTGATCCAGGAGATCTGAGATGTTGGGTAGAGGGTATTTATCTCCTACAGTTAACTCATTGAGTTTTCTGTAGTCTACAACCACACGCCATTTCGGCTTACCCGAAGCATCAAGTTTCTTAGGGACAACCCACACTGGAGATGACCAGGGGGAGTTAGAGGGACGAATAATATTTTGTTCTAACATTTTGGATACCTGCGTTTTGACTTCTTCTTTGTGTATCGGTACGATTTCGTGAATACCGGTTTCGCGTCATTGGTATCTATCGCGTGTTTAATTTCATTGGTGAAAGTTAGTTGGTCACCTTCAAGATAAAAAATGTCCGCGTATTCTAGACAAAGTTGAGTTATTAGTTCATTTTCTTCCATGTTTAGGTGGTCTAGACGGAGTTGGTTTTTTATTTCATAATGTCTGTCTACGCAAGTTTGGGAGGTTTCTTTATCTATATTATTCAGTGAGAAATTTTGGATCGGCTCTAGTTTTAAATTTGAAAAATTAACGGTTTTGGGTACCGCGTTTACGTTTAATATAGAGGTAATAAATTCACCTTTATCGTCTATCTGAACTATCACGTTAGGGAGTCTTACCTTGTCTACTTCGGTAGCTATCAGTATAGCTTCCGTATTGGACAAGTGACATTTAAGTTTGGTAATTTGTTCTATACGTGGTTCAACTGAAATTATATTTGATATATTACGGGTGGTATCACGATTATCTGGATTTGGGTAATTTTGTATGTTTGCAGACCCTGGTCCGTGACTTTGTGGATCGGGATTGTTTTGAAATTTGTTACAAGTTTTTTGTTTTTTATATCCACTATACAATTGTAATGTTCTAAGAAATCAGACCCTAGGAGTCCATCGAATTCTATATCAAGATCGCATACATACATTTTAAATGGTTCATTGTTGTCAAACGGGATAAAGACGGCTTCGTTAATATTTATTTTTTGGTCAGTTATGCCTTGGATCGTAATGTTTTCCGGACATCTCCTACTATAATTTTCACAAATTTTGGGTTTGAATATGGATAGTCCTGCGCCCGTGTCGATTAATAATCTATGCGTGTTAGTAATGTCATAGATATAATACAAATTTTTGGATTTGACAGACAATAAGGGGCTTATAGAAACTGTTGTTCCGGGAAGTTGAGATTTGGGTTGAAATTGTCCAAGTTCATTTTGCCAAATTGGGTTTGCAATACTGTCATCTCGGGGTCTCCGGTTTTGTGATAAGGCGGGTCCGACTGGGCATGTGGGCCTGATCGAAAATCCCGATTATATACAGGTGTTGTATCGAAAGTGGATTCGTCCGTGTAATAATTTTCGGAGGGACTATTAGCAGTATAATAGTCTTCGTTGCTGTTGTCGTATTCCGAAGTATTAGCTGTATAATAGTTCGGACTTGCGTAGGGGTTATTATCAGTATAATATCCCTCGTTAATATTTTCGTAAGGGTTATCGTGAACGTAATAACTTTGATTTTGTTGCTCTAGATTTTCGGGTTCAGTATTTTGATTGAGATGAAGCGTTTTTCTATTTGAATTTGGTCTATAATAATTAGGGTTAGGTTGAATCGCAGGTGGTCTTGCATTATTGAAATTTGGGTTTGGTGCAATGACGGGTGGTCTTTGTTGCTGAAAGTTTTGTGAGCTTCCAGGATTTTGGTTATAGTAGTTAGGTCTTTGTTGTTGGAAATTTTGCGAATTTCCAGGATTTTGATTATAGTAATTAGGCCTAGGATAGATTTGGGGAGTACCAAAATTTGGGGGTCGAGAACTTTGTTGTCTCTGACGACATTCATTAGCGACGTGTCCCGTACGTTTGCAAAATGAACAATGTCTTGCAGGTAAGGGGAAGTTTTGGTTACGCGTGGGAGTGATTGCACTATTGTTGCGATTGGTTTTTTGCGTTTCAAAGTAATTTAATTGGAGTTCTTTTCGAACTCTCGTTATTGCTTTTAGCATATTTTCAGGGTCGCTTGCCCTAACAACATGCGCAAGTTTGGGTTCTAGTCTCGTGAGTAGGGTGTTCAAAACCATGCCCTCAGTTAATTGCGTTTGGGCTTGTTTTTGTGCCGCTGTTAACCGCTGTTTATGAACAGAAGCATGCATTTTTGCTTCGTGGGTTTGTAAGCGCGCAATAAACGTGAGCGGAGATTCACCGGGAAGTTGTCGCATTCTTTGCAAGTCTTGTATTAAGGAGGTTAGGTCTCTACTATCACCGAAATGATTCTCTAAAAGAGTTTTAATTTCTTCCCAATGAGTGGGATTTCTAGAGTTCACTAGTTCAGCTGCACGGCCTTTTAATTTGTTTTTTATGTGAACAGTTAAAAGTACCACCTGATTGCCAATTGACATGCCAAAAGCAGTTCTACATGAATTTAAAAATGTATTTAAATTTATCTGATTACCGTCATATTCAGGAATAATTGAAAATATTTCGCTCAATTTATACGGTTCAACAGCGTCTGGTTGAGGTTGAGGTTGAGGTTGTGGCTCGTGCTGTTGTTGGTTTTATTGTTGTTGGTGAGCCATATTTCGAGTAGTTACTGGCATAAACTAATTTGAATTTGAAACTTAGATTTATTTTACTTATAATAGCAATGGACAACAGAACTGTTCTTTTCCACGGACAATACGCAAGAAATGATGCGATTATTATTTTAATTAAATTTGCACTAAAAACGAGATGATTCAATAAGTACTTACACGTAATAAATCTTCATTCGTAGGTTCTTTCTTGATTTAGGGATTGGAATCCGCCGCCCGTCATCAAAGGTCTCCTTGTTCCGGCGATCCTTTCCTGAAGTTAGGCCCTCTTTTTTTTTGGGGGTGTTCCTTGTTCTTCGGGGAGGTTTTCGTCAGTTAGGCTTTTCTTCCAGGCGTTGTTATCAATCCTACCGACTGCGCCACTTTTATATCACTTAGAACTTGATTTGCTTTTTTAAAAACTTTATTTTAACTTTTACAAATTATTTATATGATTTTATATGGTTGAAAATATGTAGATATAATTGGTACAGAGATTAAATGAATACTGAACGCAAATGCGTCTGTTGGTCATATTTATAAGGTTTGATATCAACGTAGGCACAGCATTCTGGGAATTGTTGCCGTGCCAGCGTTTCACATGAGAAGTCTAGGAAGTTGTTATCGCTTAGGTGATAAATGTATCAAATTATATCACGTACCATGATAAGAATATAAAGTTACTTATTTAGATAAGATACTTAGATATTTGAATACATTGATGTGGTTTGTCTACCATATAACATATATATATATATATATATATATATATATATATATATATATATATATATATATATATATATATATATATATATATATATATATATATATATATATATATATATATATATATATATATATATATATATATATATATATTAAGCAATGTAATATGTAAAGTGAGGAGAATCTAGAATTTTCAGTACAATAAATTTTTGCCTTACGTCATCTCCATATCTCAAGTTTGTGATTCTTTGCAATCCAAAAATTCACATAGCTAGCAATGTATGCCCCCAGTTTATCAAGCCAAAAGTCGTGCGATACTATTAGAGAATAATAAGCTGTCAACATTATTTTGAGTGATACCTGACCTTTTAAGTTCCTAATGACAAATATGTTTTTGGATATTACTTGTGTATTGTTGTCTGTTGGTTATATCAAAATTATAGTATTCTAATTTATCCAAGAGACCCTGGTGTGAAACACAGTCAAATGTTTTTTGAAGGTCACAAATGTGACTCCAACATATTCTTTATTTTCGTTCCCCTCAACTATTTTGTTTATTAGATGTGTAATTGCATCGTTTGTAATAAGATTTTTCCTGAACCCGAATTGTTTAGGAAAAATAATTTGTTATTTTCAAAATGCTTTGTGATTTGGTTCTTTAAACAGGCTTCAAAAATTGTTGATATAATTGATACAAAAGAGATGGTTCTGAAGTTACTGATGTTTATAGGGCCGCCCTCATGAACTGTTCAGAAACGTATCTATAATAAATGAATTATTCGATAGTCATAGAAAAAGATTTTTTACCTAATACTAATTATATTAACATGTTCAGAAGTAGAATATCAATATAAATTAAGAAACTAAGTAATTTCTTATCAGTATGAAAGTTTCACTTACGTAATAATTACCTAAATAAAAATAATGTATGCATACTTATCTACCAAGCAAAAAATGAGAAAAATATTATGTCTAGAAAAGATAGGCTCATAAATCTTATTATGAATGTAATAGGTAATATCAAACATTAATCTGTTCACTGAATGGAAATTTGTGTTCATTTTTGTCAAAAATAAATTAATCAATATAATATAATTCGTACGGCTCTCTGAATATTTCCAAAAAGAATGAAAATTCCAGTGTTTTGGCGTTTTGTTTTTGATTATTCAATTTCTAACCTGAACGTGAAATTTATTTTAGTAAGTCTATTTTTTTTTATTTCATAAAATTAATATATTAACATGTTCAGAAATAGAACGTCAATATAAAAAAATAGGTAATTCTTATCAGTATGGAAGTTTCGCTTGAATAAAACCTAAATAGTGTATAGATGTAAGGGTATGTACACTTAAACGTAATATAAAACAAAAAATCGGCAGCTAGTGGAAGCGGCTGGAACCTCCCCACCCGGTGGATTTTTGAAGCCGAAAAGAGCGCTAAAAAATATGAACGATCTGATTTAATTATATTTATTAAGTTGAAATATTTTTTTCATATTAAAACAAAAAGTCTTGCGTTGGGTGGGATTTGGACCTACGAACTTGAGTGTTAAATTTATAGTCTGCACAACATTAATATTTTATTCAATATTTTAATACAAATATCTGCCTCATCGGATCCTAGCCCGGAGCCAGCCAGACAACCACGGCGAACACCGCCGAGGCGGGTGTGAGGCTGGGCGGGGTAGGTCAGGTTTGGCTTGGAGAAAAATAGAAATGTGGGACAGTAGCTCCTGTCTTTTGTAGGCAGGGTTAAAATTATAATGTTTTTACATAGACCTAAAATTAATATAAAAATAAAACAACACTATAAAAACTAAGTTCGAAGGCAAAAGCACTTAATAATTTTGATTATTATTAATACGGGAAACACAACTAAATGAAAAAACCCGTTCGTTGATAAGGTGGCAGGGATGGCCATCTTTGGGAAAAACCATATAACTCTTGGTGGACAGCTTCCCTGCCAGCTGTGACCGAGGTAGTGTTCATGGTGGATCGTTTAAGTTTGAGTTGATATATTTTGTTTTATCTTCTGGCCTCGACCAATTTTTCACTAAATCGCTGTTAAATTTTTGGTTCCAATGTTTTCTGGGGGAATTAGGTTTTTGGCAGTTTTCAAAAAAAAAAAAAAATTAGGTTGTTACCAATGTCTTAAATTGTTTTTAGGTTATGTAGCAAAATTTTTAGGTTATGTTGCCGGAAGAATTTCCGGCGGGATGCCGAAAGAAGCGGAAATAGTGTTTAAAATATAATGTCACTGTCACTTTTAAAGTTTTATTGGAAAAAAACTCTCGAAAGCGTTCCGGTGCTTACACTTGTAGGGCTTGTGAGCGGTTCACGAAGGCCTCTCACACCTTCCGTGGGCTTTATAAACGTAAAAAGAAATTGTAATCTCTCGATGCACTTGACACGTCAAAAATACTCTAGTACGTCGGATGGCTGGCTCTATCGTTCACTAACCCAATACCGAGGTATAACCAAATAAACCCCATTTCATTTTATTCAGCAGGTTTTTTTACATAGGAAATCACTTTTGACGACACTCTCCATTGGTCGAGACTGAAGTTACAAGAAAAAAACAAAAAAAAAATGAAAATAACAAAATTCAAATTCAACCACGAATAACTTTCAAACGAAAAAAGATAAAATTATATATTTTTTTTAGTTTTATAGTACAAACGATTCTCTTTAATTTGATGTATAATTTATTACAAAAATAATAACTTTAAAATTAAAAAATTGACGTTGATTTAGATGGTACACAAATTGTCGACGGAGTCGCGAGGCTTCCCCACTCGTTCCCGGTACATCCCGCGTTCACCATAAATCGCGCAAGGCTATAATCAGCGGCCGTAACAAAAGCTTTAGAATTATCTTCCTTTATTGTAAGATGATAAAATTAACAAATCAAATTGAATAATATGATATTAGTTGTAATAATCTGCTATATATGGTGTCGTACTACGCGGGTGGTGCATTAATAAAGTGAAAATAATAGGTAGGTATCAGACAGACATAACTGATTTTCAGATATATCATTGTAAAAACCGCTGCCCAAGGAATCACTACTTCCATATCCGGATTTTCTATCCAAGTCACACAACGAAAAAATTTTGTATCTGGAAGTAATTGTTTATGGAATTAATAATATAATATTTGAAATCCTCTACCCCAAAAACCCATAAAACGATACCCCACATCGGTAGTGGGGTGGGGGTGGATAAAGTAAAAAAATATTTTGAGGTTTCTGGTTCTTGTACACACACTAAATCACATTTTTTTTCATCCCCCTTTAATAATGGGGTGGGGGTGGTAATGGGGGTGGCTAATACCAAAATTTTTTTTTGAGACCTTAACTTCTCTTGTCTATACTAAATATCAATTTTATGAACTCTTATCTGCTTGATTTACCTATTTACTCCAAATTTACCCCAATTTACCCCAATTTACCCCCCAACTCTTCGACGGAACAAGATGAAAATATAATCTAGTTCTAGATCTTGTTAAAGTACATATGTGTACCAAATTTCAAGTCAATATCTCAAACGGTTCCAGAGTAAACGTGCGCACAAAAAAAGTTACAGACCGACAGACAGACAGAATTTTTTTTTCGCTCAAACTTGAAATTTCATGACATTCTAAGCCTATTTGAACAATAAAATTTTTAAATTTTTTTTTGTCGTTACTATACTTCTACTGGATGTGGAAGTAAAATCATGCCAGCTAGTAAAGTTTTTACTTTGCTTCGTATATTTTAATATTTTCCATAAAATGTCAGAGGTAACCACATAATCAAAACAATTATTTGCCATGCTTTCACGACTCGTAGAGGCTCTGAACGATTAGTTGGATTTCTGTACATAACTATATTTTTGTTTTCATGTAAACTGGAAGGGTTAAAATCGGTTAAAATTGGATAGACGATCTAAATATGCTTGTGTAAATAGGCTGTTCTTTTTTTTAAATAATACTATTCCTAGTGGGATTTTTACCATCTAGCCTGTCTTCGTTTTGATCAAAATTATCGCTGCGATAAATGTAATTGTTTTCTTCAGAACTTACTGGAGGAACTCCAGGTGGTATAAAAATGTCGTCACCAGTTTTTACTAATACGTGACTAGCTAAAGACGTTAAAAATGTACGTATTTTATCGTAGGAATAACCATAGCCAAAAGAATAAAGCATATCATTAAGTTCTTTTTCTTCTGACGGCACGAAACACATTGTGATATGTAAAGGACTAAAAAAATGGCCTAAGCTGATTGTTTTTTTTCCATAAGTATTAATATAAATTCCATTACTATAGAAATAACGTTTAAATCGAATTTGTCTGTCCTGACATATTTAGTATCCACGACATAAATGTTTATAACAAATCTGAAACTTCTTGTTTACATTTATGTTCATTCAGATTAGTGGTCGTGTTTTTTTTATAGTTTTAAAACATCCAGCTATAGCTTCTCTTAAGATACCGGCAGCTTTATCAGGAATTGTCAATTCATTCTCATGAACCAAGTTTTCTTCGCCTGATTCACTTGTGACTGACAACAAAAATCCTTTTAGCGTTATTATCACTTGAATGAACTGTTGTTGTATTTTCTTTGTGTTCACAAAACACTTTGTTTGCTTAAATGCTTTTCTAATTTCTTTCTTATATTTCCACTGCTATAATAATCTAATTTTTCTTCCGTCATTTCTTCAAATATATCATTAAGGCGTGTTTTTTAGAAATATTAGAGTTAAGAATTCTTTTTTGCAAAACAGCAAGATAAACCTCCTTAAATAAAATATTTAACGGTACTTTAAATTCATTTTTTTCTTTCAGTTGTTTAGTTTGTACACATTTAATTTTTTTTTGCTAATATATTTTGCATAATAAATTTTATGATAATTTCCATTAGCCCAAATAAATCTGAATAAATGTGTAACCTGCCTTGTATTTAGGCTCACTTGCATTTTTTTATCACGTTACTAATATCAGAGACAATATGTATTATCTTTGCTAATGTTATTTATTAGAAAAAGATGTCAGACAAGAATAATGAAATCGGTATCGAAGGGTGTGCAAATAAGTGCCACTCACCCACCACTTTGTTTTATAAAAATTTTAATGAAATTGCATATTTTCTTTCATTTGCACAATTAATAATAGACCTGATGACAGTAACAGTTGGTTTTTTACCATTAGATTTTCACTGCTTTCAGCAGTTTCTTAAAACAAACATGTAGTTTTTCTCCATTGATAAAAATGAATCTACAATATACATAAACTGTAATAGCCTACATGTAAGTAAAATAGTACATTCTTATTAATATTTATCCAGACAATAATGAGGCCAGCAGCCGATACGTTTCTTGATGGGCCGAGAAAGTAGCGGGGGCGGGAAAGAAAGCCTCGCGTCTTCGTTGCCGTACTGTGCTTCGTTGTGTTTCAAGGGCTGTAGCGCTTTTAGTTAAGAAATGAGATCCAGCATTAATCGAGACAAAATGAAGCCTATTAAATTTGTCAGTTTTTGGTGAAAGAAAAAATTGAATACCTCGTTATATAAGCGAGTTATGGCGAGTTAAGGATTAGAAAAATGTTGCTGATTTGTGTTAATGTTAATTTTTTAATTATTGCAATAAATTATACTTCAAATTAAAAAGCAATGTTTATTTGTCAAAACCAAAAAAAAATTGTATTTTTATCTGTTTTAGTTCTAAAGTTATATTTGATTAAATCTTAAATTTCTAAATTTCTTTTTTTTTTAGTTTTTTTCTTATATCTTTGGTCTCGACCAATGGAGAGTGTCGTCAATTTTGATTTCCTATGTAAAATAACATGCTTTAATAAGTAGTGAAGGTCCCATCTGGTTATACTTCAGTATTGGGTAGGTCAAGAAAGAGAAGGCTTTTCGCGCTCTGCCCGACGGGCTACTCAGCATACAGTCTGCACGCTTTAACACACTAGTTTACCGAACGTTAGGTTAGACTATAAAATATATTTTACACAAGAAGCGTGTTATTTTGTTTTTTAGTTTTTTTCACGGAAACCAAATCGAAAGAGTGAAATCAGAATTTTTATTGCTTTTCAATGGTTCGATTGCAAATTGTAAGTAATCATAAAAAATAAACAACTTGTTGTGCCAAGACGGCACTAAAACGTATCCGATCTCAACCAAAACATTTTCAGATCTTTTGGAGCATTAAAGAAAGCCTCATGCAAAATTTGTATCTAAATCTGTTTAGTAGTTTCGCCGCTATCGTGCTAACATACATACACACATATACACACACACACACACACAGACATTTTTCAAAAACCACTTTTTTGGATTCCTGGGACCTCAAAACGTAAATTTTCGGATTTTGGACTAATTTTAGTAACCTCCCACAATTTTATTGTGGGGAGGTTAAAATATAAGACATATTAAAAATGTATTATTTCGATGTTGAGAAAAAGGCTAATCATAGAACAATCAGTCAAGTTTAGTCGAGGGAACCACACAATTATCAAATTGTGTTTTGCACTAAGTATTTAATGCAAATACGTGCTTCAAGACTCTCAACGGTCTTGCTTTTATGGTTATAGAAAATTTTAACCATGAAAGCGGGTTCTTGAGAGCCTTGAAGCTCATCAGTGTTATGTGCACTAGATACTTACAATACAATTTTAGGTTTCGGGTTCGATTCCCGACCGTGGCACTGGGATTTTTTCAGAAGGAGAAATTAATCCCAGCATACTCGGATATTGGATGTGTGTCTCTTGTCTCTAAATGTGTAGCCCCCTCCCGCACAAGGCCCTTCCGGAGCCTTCATGGATGAAGGGGGTCGTATTATCTGTGGTAATACGACAGAAACACTGAAACACGCTGTCCGCATTGGTCGAGTACTAAATTACTAAACGACTCGACTAAATTACTGGATGCGTGCCAACGCACCTTAAGAACAGAACACATATACGGTGGCTCACTAATTCTAACAAAAGATAAAATGTTAGCTACAGATTTAATTTCTATAAAGGCGCGTTTGGAGGCATCCAGTAATTTAGTCAAGTCGTTTAGTAATTTAGTACTCGATCAATGCGGACAGCGTGTTTTAGTGGAGTGACTTAGTGGAAAGCGCTGTCCGCATTGGTCGAGTACTGGTAGAGTACTAAATTACTAAACGACTCGACTAAATTACTGGATGCGTGCAAACGCACCTTAAATAAACAATCGATACACATTGAAGTAAGTGGAGCCAGTCTAGTTTTAAATGAAATGAATTTGGCAATTATTGTGATATATAGACCACCTAGTGGTGATTTTAATATTTGTATAAGTAAATTGACAGAAATTTTAAAATTAGCTGAAAAAAATTTTGGTAATATTATATTATGTGGTTATATAGATTATAGCAAGACAAGGCTATACAGAAATATCTTATGTGATGTCCTTAATTCTTTTCAACTAAACATAACAAGTCAACATACACGCATATTTACAAATGGGAATGGTGATACAACCTCTAGTGCACTTGCTTACATGACTACAAACTTAACGATACAAATGTGAAATTATAAATCCTCATATAGCTGATCATTTTGCACATATATTGTCATTTAGATTACCAACAATTTCTACAATGAATAGTCCTGTCAAAGAACATAATTTTGTCACCAGAAACTTAAGTCAATTAAATATTAATCAGCTGATTCATTACATTAAAAAGATTAATTGGACAATGTTCTACGAACTTATTAATAAAAATGATATAAATAGTGCGTGCCATGAATTCATAGAAAACATTAAGTGGTGTTTAGAAGCATGTTGTCCTTTTGTAACTTATAAGCTAAATTCTATTGCTCGAAATAACTCGTGTATAGTGAGAAGCTGAGAGAAATGAGTAATAACTTAAAAACATTGCTCTGGAATGCTCTACATAGTAACCAACCTGAAATAGAAGACATATACCGCCAACATAAAAATGAGTATAAAAAACAAAGTACAATAGCTAAACAAAAACATTTCAACAACCGGATTGACAAAGCAAACAACAAGACTAAAGAAGCATGGTTGATAGTGAATGAGAAACTAGGTAGAATAAAAAGAAGGCAAGAAATAATCACATGAAGAGATAACGATCAGATAATCACTGATACGAACATAATTGCGGAAACATTTTCAATATTTTTTTACTACAAGTTGCAGCACAGTTTTATCAAGGCATTTTGGCCAGAAACTTTCATTACCATGCACAATTTCAAATTATATAAATAACACTATGTCAGTTAACCCCATTTCCAAAAATGATGTGTATAAGTTAGTTGCTAATTTAAAAAATAAAAATACTAAGAACAGGCAATGACGGAATAAATTCAAAAATTATAAAAATAATTTTCCCTTATATATCTTTTGCACTAACCAGCCTGATAAACGGCTCTGTTCAATCAGGTATTTTTCCTGCGATAATGAAAACGGCTCTAGTTATTCCTCTTCATAAAATCCCTGACAACTATCGACAAATTTCATTACTAACAGAATTCTCTAAAATTTTGGAAAGAATAGTCTATAACTTATAATTTCTTTCATAGAAGACTACAATTTATTAACAGAATCTCAACACGAATCTCCAACAAATCTGTGGAAACAGCCTCATACCATCGTTTAAATTATGTGTACTCGGAACTTGATCAAGGTATTGGTATATATGGTATATATGTTATATCTTTGTTGTTCGATCTTACGAAAGCTTTCGATAGTGTAAATTCTGATTTTCTATTAAAAAAAAATGTACATCGTTGGTATAAGAGGTATGATGTTAAATTGGATTAGTTCTTACTTGACTAACAGAAAATTGATTATGAAAATTGGACAGCAAACATCCAGTCCAACTAACGTTCTTCTAGGAGTTCCTCAGAGGTCACTGTTGGGACCTTTACTATTTATGCTTTTTATTAATGACCTACCTAAACATATTAGTGTTGGAAAAGTTACAATGTTTGCAGATGATGTCTCAATCACTATTTCAGCGGACACTTCAGAGGAACTCCAAGCGTTAGCTGAGCAGGCATGTGATGAATATAGTATATATTGTCAAAGAAATAAGGTTATACTAAACGAAAACAAAACAGTTTGTCTAAACTTCCATTTAAGGAAAATACTGCCTGACAATTTTAATATCCTTGCTATTCCGCTCTCTGTAAATACTAAACTTCTCGGAACATTAATTGACTCTGATCTATCATTCCAGTCGAATATAAATCATATTTGCAACCACTTAAGCAAAGCTTACTTCGCTATTTATCAGATTAAACCATATTTAAATTTGCAAGTCATTTTGAATGTTTATTATGCTCTAGCTTATAGCCATATATCATATAACATTGCCATATGGGGTTTTGCAACAGAAAGTGAAAGGGTTTTTATCGCTCAAAAAAGGATTATTAGATTAATTTTTAATTTAGATTGGTTAGAAACTTGTAAATACACTTTTAAAAATAATTAAATTTTAATAGTGCTCTGTATATTTATTTTAAAATGTATTACTTTCACGAAAAGAAATATTGACACTTTTGTTAAAGTTAATGAAGGACATTAGCATCATACGAGGTATGGACACTATCTACAACTGCCGAAGCTCAGAACTTCTGCATATGAGAAATCCCCACATTATAAGTTTGTTTCTTTATATAATGCTCTACCGCCTGAATATAAAAATATAGAAAATTACAACCACTTCAAAAGAGTAGTTAAAACCTTCCTCCTTGAAGGAGCGTACTATTCTATAAATGAGTTTGTG
Source organism: Rutpela maculata (assembly GCA_936432065.2). Classification (NCBI taxonomy): domain Eukaryota; kingdom Metazoa; phylum Arthropoda; class Insecta; order Coleoptera; family Cerambycidae; genus Rutpela; species Rutpela maculata. Next base: position 33,494,620 of record OW386289.2, on the reverse strand, counting down.
AACAGGCAACAAATGACAACTGACTTTATTATTATTACTCTAAGCAAGTTTTTAGACTTTTTTTCATCTTATCGTATGTATATAGTTTACTACTAAATGCTTTTTTATAGCTGAGTTATTTTTGTCCTGATACTTAGTTTTTTCTTTTATGTAATTATTAATTTCATTATTATTAAGTTGAAAATCGTATATACTTATAGTACCTATGCTTGTCTATCGCTCTTTCTATTTATTATTGTATTTTTTTTAATCCTACAGAATTATGTTAAATGTACTTAATAAGTTTCTATTATATAAACTTATTATTTGTAATCTGTGACGTGCCATATGTACTTTGTATTATCTTTGGCCAATAAATCTATCTATCTATCAATAACTGAGCTACGAAGGTGTGTCCACTTGAGATGGGTCACACTGTATATAATAGAAAAAACTAAAATTGTAATTTAGCGTGTATACAAGAACCTAAGGCCTCATTTTTTTTTTACTTTACTACCACCACCACCCCCACCCCTACTACCGATGTGGCATATCGTTTTGTAGGTTTTTGGGGTAGACGATTTCAAATATTATGTTATTAAAGTTTCATAAACAATAATTTCCACATAGTGAAGTGCAAATATAGTATAAAATTTTTTTTCGTTGTGAGAGACTTGGATAGAAAATCTAGGTGTGGAATTTTAAGATTTTAACACCTACAGGTTGCATTGTAATTCGAGTCCTGTGAACAAATGAACATCAACGTGCCTGCCTGATTATTTTAGCAAGTTGCTAAATTGACACCAATGTTTCAAGGATAGATGAGGAGATAACGTCAGAGACGCGTCATCGCGTGTGTGTCTAGCTTCTACGATTTCAAATACCATGCAATCTGTACGGTGTTTATAGATCTTCGTTATTTTCTTGATTCTATAATAAGTGGGTTACCTCGAGTAGTATGGATGCGCAGTAGGTTACTATTAAAGTTGAATAAGAAATACGTTTATTAAACAGTCTGTGACAGACAAATTACAAAGTATAAAACTCAGATTGACAGTACAACAATACTATATAATGCTAACTTGATTTATTTACAACACTTTCCCTAAATCAAGTTCCATAATTTAAAAATTGTCAACACTAATCATTCCTAGCAAAGACCTGAGGTAACAAAATTGTCCCTTTAATAACACTTTTGTAAACACATCTGCAATTTGCTTCTTGCTAGAAACATGTTTCACATCAAGAACTCCCTCGTGATATTTTAGTTGAATAAATTTGTATCTGACATCTATATGTTTAGACCGTTGATGGAGTTCTGGGTTCTTCACCAACCGAATGGCACTTTCATTATCTATTTGTAAAACCGGAACCGACGTCAATTGACATATTTCATTCAACAGCCTTATAAGCCATACTACTTCCTGTGTAGCCTGAGAGGCAGCAACAAACTCAGCCTCAGTGGTTGAAAGTGCAATGCACTTTTGTCGCTTGCTCATCCACGTTATGGCTCCGTTACTATATTTGAATACCATTCTAGAAGTTGAATTTCTAGTTGCAGCATACCCGGCATAATCTGCATCCGTAAAAGCTTCGAGAATACCACTCTTACGTTCAGACTGATACAAAATTCCCCTTATATATCTCATTATTCTTTTTACCGAGGTCCAGTGTTTCTTTTGAGGTTTATCTAAGAATTGTGACAAATAATTAACTGCATATGTAATATCAGGCCTTGAGACATTAAATAAGTACAATAAACTCCCAATGGCTTCACGATATGGAACATTTCTAATTATATCAATTTCATTTAAATCACCACTGTTGTCTTTCTCCATAGGAGTTGATACAGGATTGCATATATCCATGTTAAATTTTTCCAACACTTTCTTAGCATAAGCTTCCTGATTAACAAAAATTGAACTATCACCACGACGATGAATTTGCATTCTCAAATAACAGTCAGCGGACCCCACTTTCACACTGAAGTTGTCCTGTAAGACTTTCAAGAATTTGTTTAAAACAGTGTCTTCTCTCGAAATTACCAGCCAATCATCGACCTTCAGCAGCACAATTAAAGTTTTATTTTTATTTACAAAAAGGCACGGATCTGAGTTACTTTGCTGTAAATGACATTTTTCAAGGAAATTTGAAAACTTCTGGTTCCAGCACCTGGGTGCTTGTTTAAGGCCATAGAGACTTTTCTTTAACTTACAGACACGACATGTGCCATCATTGAACTCTTCAGGTTGTAATATAAAAAGTTCTTCTTCAAGTTCTCCATATAAAAAGGCAGTTTTAACGTCAAACTGACTAATTTTCAAGTTTTCATTGGCCGCCATACTTAGAACAGCTCTAATCGAGTCCCAACGAACAACAGGACTGAAGATATCATTAAAATCAACATAAGGTTCCTGAAGATAGCCCTTGGCAACCAACCTTGCCTTGTAGCGCTCTATGCTGCCATCCGTTTTTTGTTTGATTTTATAAACCAAGCGACTCTTCAGACATTTCTTTCCCTGAGGTGGACTCACCAGTTCCCAGACTTCATTTTCTTTCAGCGAAGCCATCTCTTCTTCCATAGCTATCTTCCACTGAATAGAATCTTCTGACGACATTGCATCTTTAAATGTAACTGGTTCTCCACTGGAGGCCAACATGACAAAGTCTTGATATCTTGATGGCATCCTGATGTTATCTCTGCTTCGCAAATTTGGAATGTTCAATACCAATTGTGAATTATTATTAATGTCAAGTTCATCCATATGATCCTCTTCCTCAACATCATGATGCAACTCTTCTGTATTTAATTCATTTCCAGAATCAACATTGCAATTAATAGCAGGAAGTTTAATTATTTCTCTGGATGTCTTTTCATTTTTGAAAACAATATCTCGACTCACAAAAACATCATTTTTCTCAGGTACCCAGACTCGATATCCATCTTTGTCACCACAGTAACCCACTAGGTAACCTTTCAGAGCCTTTCTGTCGAATTTCTTTCGTTTCTGTTTAGGCACGTGAACATTCAGTTCCGAAGATTTTTAAATGATTTATACAAGGCTGTTTACCAAACCAAAGTTCATAGAGAGACTTTCCCTCAACAGGCGTTGGACCAGTGCGATTAATAACAAAAGTAGCAGTGTTAACTGCTTCCGCCCACAGCTTTTCTGGAAATCTTTGGCATACAACATTGTTCTGGCGGACTCCACCGTTCTGCTCCGGTGTGTAGGGCATGGTCAATCTATGATGCAGTCCAACCTCCTGAGTGATTTTTGTTACCTCTGTGTTTGAGAATTCAGTGCCATTATCCGTCAATAGCTCCTTAACAACATGTCCAACAGTTTTAACTTCTGCCAAAAATATTTTCAGTTTGTCCTTCACTTCAGATTTATTTTTCATGAAGTAAACTGAACGAAACTTACTAAAATCGTCCTGGAACTCTACATAATATCTTTGACCTCCAAGAGACGGCATTGGTCCACATACGTCTGCATTTATCAGATCTCCAGGGCTAGTAGGTCGACCCTTACGAGTGCCAAATTTTAAACGGTGCATTTTCCATATATACATGCATCACACAACTTTTCATCAGGTTCAACCTTAATCCCTCTATGTGCTAGGAATTTTTGTACATGACGCATGTTCTGTTGACCGAGTTTTTCGTGCCATACCTGTAGTTCATTTTTATCAGAAGTACTGCTAGCTGCTACAGAGACTTGGTCTGGAACTGTCACTTGCACCATAAGTTCATACAATCCATTTGATTGTCGAAGTCCAACTGCCAGATGAAAAGAGATTTTGTTGACTATCTGGTACAAATCGAACTTTGTTGAGATATCCAGGTTTCCATACAGAATCAACTAACATTTTCACATGAATAACACCTTCACCATACGCCATCATTGACTGTCCATCACATAGACGGAGACACTTAGGTACAGAATATGAGACATATTCTGAAAACCAATCAGAACGTGATACAACATGATGTGATGCACCTGAGTCAATCAGCCAGCAGTCTTTTTCACCACCATTTACAACATTAATAAAAGCTTGACCATCAATTTTTTATTTACATCACTTGTTTTTGCAGACCTGTCAGATTTCAATTTACTGCAATCCTTTCTCAAGTGACCAAGCATCTTACAGTAGAAACATTTAGGTCCTTTTTGAACTTCTCTCCAATTCTGTTTCCTAGAAGTTTCCATTCTCTTTTTATGATTTTCAGCAATTAACGCCACACCATTTTTAGCAACAGATGCACTTGGAACTTTATCAAGCTCCTTTAAGCGCTGTTCGTGTAACCTAAGACGCTCGGTAAGTTTTGCAATTGTTCGGTCACGACTTGATGTAGATTCCCAAGCATTTTTAAACTCCAAGTATTCACTAGGCAACGTATTTAAAATTCTGTTTAAAAGCATCGACAATGGCAACTTCACATCTTCTGCTTTTAACTCATTCTGCAGATCATGCCAAATTCTCTGCAGCTTTGCAACATGCACTGCTATATCATCTTGTGAATCCTTCTTATAATTAAATAACTGTGAGTAAAGTAAATCTAACCTGCGCTCATTTTTCTGCTCATACACACTGTGCAAGCGATCCCACATTTCTTTTCCTGTTTTGCTGGTCAAAATATGCTGTTTCACAACTGGCTTTAAACTAGTACCAATAATACACCGCACAATGGCATCTGCTTCCTCAAAAGTTTTCACGTCAAGAACATAGGCTTTCTTCACAGTTTCTACTGCATCATCCGCAACAGGATCCGGCATCTGAAGTTCACCTGTGATAATCTTGCCAGCTTTGTGCATTGTTATGTACAAATTCACATCAAACTTCCAAGAAATCCAATTTGTTTCACCTTCTAGTTTATCAATAACCTGAAATTTGTCCATTTTTGATAGACGTCAAACTCAAATTTCACCTGAAGAAACCAGAAACACACAACTGTTTACTTATTATTTGCTTCACTGGCAGTAACTAGCGTTAACTGGGCCCATAACCTATTAAAGTTGAATAAGAAATACGTTTATTAAACAGTCTGTGACAGACAAATTACAAAGTATAAAACTCAGATTGACAGTACAACAATACTATATAATACTAACTTGATTTATTTACAACAGTTACCTCAAATAGTATGGATGCGCAGTGGGTTATCTCAAGTAATATGGATGCGCAGTGGCTTTCCTCGAGTGCAATGGATGCGCAGTGGCTTTCCTCGAGTGCAATGGATGCGCAGTAGGTTTCCCCAAGTATTATGGATGCGTAATGACTTTCCTCGAGTGCCTTTGATGCGCAGTAGGTTTCCTAGAATATTTTGGATGCGCAGTAGGTTACCTCAATTAGTGTGGATGCGTAGTGAATTTCCTCGAGTAAAATGGATGTCCAGTGGGTTACTTCAAGTAGTATGAATGTACAGTGGGTTTCCTCGAGTAAACTGGATGCACAGTGTGTTACCTCGAGTTGTAATATGGATGCGTAGTAGGTTTCCTCGAAGAAAATGCTTGAAGTAGAAGCTTTATTTCTATCGTGTAGTCCATGGCACACAATGATTTTGTATATCTTCATCATGCCATTTTCTGCTTATTACTTCCACATGCAGTGGAAGTATACTAACGCAAAAAAAATTTTGAAGATTTCCTTCGTTCATTGTTCAAAATGTTATGAAACGTCAAAATTTTAAGTTTGGACAAAAAAATCTGTCTGTCGCGTCAGTCTGTCTGTTGGTCTTGTAACTTTTTGGTACTCCTGATTACTCTGGAACCGTTTAAGATATTGACTTAAAATTTGGCACAAGTATGTATTTTAACGAGATCAGGAACTAGATTATATTTTGATTTTATTCCATTGAAGAGTTGAGGGGTAAATTGGGGTAAATGGAGGTAAAGCATTATCCACTCCCTATTACCACCCCCATTATTAAAGGGGTTGAAAGACTATTGTGTTTTAGTGTGTGTACAAGAACCAAAGTCATCAAGAATTCTTTTCACTTCATTCACCGATGTGGCATATCATTTTACGGGTTTTTGGGGTACACGATTTCAAATATATTATTAAAGTTCCATAAAAAATTATTTCCACATAGTGGAGTGCAAATATAGTATTTTCGTTGTAAGAGACTTGGATAGGAAGTCTGGATGTGGAAGTAGTGATTCCTTAGGCAGCGGTTTTTAGAGTAGCATCTTCCTTTTTCAAAAAGCTATAATAAAAATCGATTCCGTCCGGAATTAACCAAGTAAAAACTATGCCTTTATCAGTGAAACTGAGTGCTGGTTTGCAAAGTGGTAATAGAGCACACATCCAGCGGTAGGGCAGTTATAACACAAAAAGTGAATAAAACGGCATGCTTTCTCATTTTTAATTGCTTTTCATCTTGTATTTGTTTACTTAAAATCTAGGTACATTTTATTTTAAGCCGAAATACACCTGAAAATACAGACAAACCCTAGTTACCAAACCCAAGCAGCAATTTTAGTGGTGTTTCTACGTGGTAGTTACCATTACTGAAACTTTAAAGGTTTCCGCAACTTACTAACTGTTTCGTAATGGGAACCATCCTTCTACCAAGCATTCACCAAAATGGGGGAATAGTAATTACGTAGAAAATTACTATTCCGGTACTTCTACCGTTATCGTGTTGGCAACTAGGTTATTACGTAAACGGGATGTAACCAAAAAGTACAAATGACTAACTTTTGGAATAGCTCAGCTGACAGGAATGAGAGCGCAAACTATATATTTGATTCTCTCTTATTTGAATAGCAAATTAATGACTTATTGAGTTTGAGCACATAATATGTCCAAGATCCAAGTTATTATATACAGCATAAGTATATATTATAAATCATGATGTTTTGTGTTTACCCTGGGTGAGGGTATTAAAACCACCACTTGTTTTCTGTAAAATGTTATCATGAGAAAAATCATGCGAAAACTAGGTGTACAAGCGAAACTGCGTTTTTATGGAAAACGTATTTTTTAAATTTTATATATTATAAAGTAATAACCTAATAAACTAATATAATAATAATCTATTTATAAAACATATTTGCAAATGACCATAATAATTTTTTTTATATATATAATTATATTTGTATCTGCCAATATGGCGTCTTCATTCGATAACAGAAAAATGGCGATATTAATTGGAGTCACTTTGTAGTAAAGATCACTTTAAAACTTAAACTCTTTGTTCATAAAAATAATCACATTTTTACTCAAGATGCCACTAATAAGTTACAGAATTTTGAAGTTCCAGAACATTTCCCAACAACGTACCCAGGGACTTCAAATTGAACACTTGCAGTTATCGTTACTTTGAAGTGGTCCACTGGTAACGCTGAGCTCTCGTCATTATTACCAATTTTCACTTTACATTTGAGGATGCTTAGTAGTATCCGCGACGTTGCACATTCTGCAGCAGTTACCTGAAAGTGTTATAACTATGCAATGCCTAAATCCAGTAGAATCTACAAAATTGTTACTACAAAGGCATACCACAAAGTAAATTTTTCTGTATTAAAGTTCCAATACCTCAGATGCCAGTTACCATCACTTTGAATGCTGCTCGGAACATTTCCTATTTCATTCGATTTTAAGCCTTCCACAATTGGCCTAAATATTGACAGTAAAATTAAAGATTTAGATACGAATACGTGATACTGCGACTAGTATCATGATTCGAAAATAATATATAATACCATTGTAATTGTAGAATCTTTTACTGTACGTATTCCGACTCTATAATTGAGACTTTTGTTCTGTTGAGATGTCTAAATAAATAAATAAGTAAATAAATATTAACATACCCATATATTTTTCATGGAAGCACTTAAAAATATTGCATACAAAGATCATGTGGCATTATATACAATTCCTCACTATTTCCGATGCCAAATATCCCATTCGGGGTGGTAAATTACACTGTGATAAATGTTTAAATAAAAAAAAATTGTGCCAATATCGTAGAGACGCGATAAGATAAAATTAAGTTAATAATAAACTAAACAAATCATAAGTGTCTGACAGTATTTACAAATATTACAATTATCACGATCTAAGTGAATTACACGGTTGTGTCCTTGACCTTAGCACTCGAAACTACAAACAACTTGTTGAAACCAAATAATAAGCATTCATGCTTTGAAATTATACTGTTTTACGTTTTTATTTCATATGCACCTTCTAATATTAAGGATAGGATTTTGCAGAGTGTGAGGGAAATATGCGTTTATTTTCGATTTATTATAAATATTTAAAAAACCAAACATAATACAATCTTTAAAACTGTTTTAAATACTTGCTATTGTTCTAACGAATACAACTATATATTTTTTTTATTGTAAATTTCTGTTGTACTTGAATATCGTAGTTTCTCAATGAAAATAGTTCCTAATTTCATTATTAAAGTATGTCATTCGACTATATACAAAATTTATTGATAAAAACTGTACATGATTTTATTCCTTATAGTAATGGGAAGCACCTGAAACTATTTTAAAGATTATCTAATAGTTATATAAAAATCTCGTGTCATAGTGTTTGTTATCGAACTCCTCCGAAACGGCTTGACCGATTTTTATGAAATTTTTGGTGTATATTTGGTAGGTCTGAGAATAGGTAGTAGGCTATTTTTATACCCCTAGGTGATAAGGGTGGCCCTATCCAGAAATTTTCTTTTTATTTTTTGGACAAAAATTTATAATTTATATGGCAAAACAACGTTTGCTGGGTCAGCCATATATGATTTTTTAAATATTTATAATAAACCGAAAATAAACGAATGTTTCCCTCTCACTCTGCAAAATTCTATCCTTAATAATAAAAGTCATTAATTACCATGTCCCGAATGAACAGGAAAGTATGATGTAATAAAAAAATTGTGTACAAGATGAAAACAATTTTTTTTTTGTATTATGCACTAAACGTAAAGAATAATATATATTATTTAACGCGTGTAATGATGGCAATTCATCCGAGTGAGTAATAACTATTATGCGCGAGTAGAATACTATACTTTTTCTACGACTACACAACCGGAAGTTGCACTTTAAGATAAGTTTAGAGAAAATAATAATTGTGAGAGTTTTGCACAATGTTTATTTATACTTATAACAAATTATTAATAAAACTAGTTGTATTTTACTATCGGTAATTTTATCATCATTTGAAATAATTTTGTCTCAACAAACTTATGCAAATTAGTAAAAATCGCTGCTCAAAGAATCACTACTTCCACATCCATATTTCATGCAAGTCTCTCACAACGAAAAAAATGTTGATACTATATTTGCACTCTGTGGAAATAATTGTTTATGGAACTTTAATAACATAATATTTGAAATCACCTACCCTGAAAACCGATATGCCACATCGGTAGTGGGGGTGGTGATAGTGGGATGAAGTAAAAAGAATTTTGAGGCCTTCGGTTCTTAACACTAAATCACAATTATTCTGTTTTTTTTTTCGCCTTCTTTAATAATGGGGGTGGCTAATGTCAAAAAATTTTTGAGATCTTAGCTTGTCTTATATATATTAAATACCAATTTTATGGACTCTTACTTGCTTGATTTACCTATTTACCCCCATTTACTCCCCAACCCTTCAACGAAATAAGATCAAAATATAATATCCAGATCTCGTTAAAATACATACGTGTACCAAATTTCAAGTCAATGTCTTAAACGGTTCCCGAGTAATTGTGCGCACAAAAAAAGTTACAGACAGACCGACAGACAGATTTCTTTCTCAAACTTAAAATCTCATGACGTTCTAAGCATATTTGAACAATAAAAATTTTCAAAATTTTTTTTGCGTTACTACACTTCCACTGAATGTGGAAGTAAAAGCCGCTGCCCAAGGAATCACTACTTCCACATCCAGATTTTCTATCCAAATCTCACAATGAGAAAATGTTGTTTAGAGAGCATTAATAATATAATATTTGAAATCGTCTACCCCAAAAACCCATAAAACAATATGCCACATCGATAGTAGGTGTGGTGGGGGTAGGGGGTGGTAGTGGGGGTGTAAAAAATAATTTTGGGGCCTTTGGTTCTTGTACACACACCAAATGACAATTTTATTTTTCTCACCCTCTTCAATAATGGGTGGGGGTGATGATGGGGGTAGCTAATGCCAAAAAATAAACCCTTCAGCGGTTGGGGGGTAAATTGGGGTAAATGTGGGTAAATAGGTAAATTGAGCAAGTAAGAGTCTATAAAATTGGTGTTTAGTATATACAAGAGAAGCTAAGGCCTCAAAAAAGAATAGAATAAAATCAAAATATAATCTAGTTCCAGATCTCGTTAAAACCAAATTTCATGCTAATATCTTAAACGGTTCCAAAGTAATTGTGTGCACAAAAAAAGTTACAGACAGAACGACAGACCGACAGACAGAACTTATTTTCTTTTCTCAGACTTAAAATCTCGACATTTCATGACATTCTAAGCCTATTTGGACAATAAAAATTTTCGAATTTTTTGCGTTACTATATTTCCACTGGATGTGGAAGTAAAAGAATTTTAGCAATTTTAAAATTCAAATAAATCTACATTTGCATGACAGATTGAATTGAATTATGGTGCATACAATGTTTCTGAACTTTAAATCGTCTTTTATGATAGCTTCACTGTTGTGTAACGAATATGAACTCCTGTGATTGGTTCTAGCCCATTGAGTAGAGTTATTAATTTTTTAATGAGAACTTCAGACCTATTGGTTATTGGTTTTGCATTGTACGGGCGAGTTGTACCATCTAAGTTCAGCCACGTTCGGCTTAATCCAAGAGCAAAAGCCAAAGTTACAATAACACAGGCAAACAAAAAAAAGAAAGTGGTCTGTGCTGGGGTACTGACATATCTGTCCCTTGTATTTTGTGCCGCTGAACACGAATCTGACCTTAGTTTTTCCCCAGCACGCCAGGTTTTTTTTTAACTAAAAAAGTCTGGATCGTAAATCAGACTCCAAAAGTGATTCAACTTTAAAACTTTAACCTAATAAATTGTGATACTTCAGTGTTGACCACACAACTCAAAGGAAACCGTAAAACCCCACAACCCTTGGAACTCGATGAAAAGAGTAGGGAATCTTGATTGGGGAGTTAATGAGATTGTGACCTAAGATCCTTGTGCTTGAGTATCATACATCCACAACCTCATGATCCCATAACCTCAGCATCCCATAGCACCGTAACCTTTCAACTCGTGATTCGTGCCATTGTGATATTAGAATCTTGGAAACAAGCACCTCATGGCGCCATAGCTATTCAACGGCAATCCCTCTATCCTCATAACCCCATAATCCAGAGGATTCAATGAAAAAATAGGAGGCTCTCGATTGAGGAATCAATTAGATTGTGCCCTCAGAACCTTGTTACTTTGTTACCAAGTAAGCCTATAGCGCTCCGTTCTACTACATAACCCAGTAACCCCGTAAACCCATAACTGCATAACTCTGGGAATATAATAGAAGAATGTGAAGAATCTGAAGGAGAGTTCATGAGATTGTGTTCTCGGAAACTTGACGTCTTAGCTCTTGAAGAACAAAACTTTTAGCCGTTTAACTCCGTGATTCTGGGGACTCAATAAAAGTAAATTAGGGAATCTTAATTGGGGATTCAGTGAGAATGTAACTTTGGAAGTGGATATCTTTTCAGGTGATTTCTGTTTAGGTGACTTCATTTGACTGAGTTGACTTTATTTTAAGATCAATTATAGAACTAGAAAGTTTTCATGCACTTTATATCTCTTCTACTATGAAAACTCACAATATTTTCAAAATTACGAGACAAACTTGTAGATTTTTAAATTTGACAGCGATTTTGGCAGCTGTCAAGAATAAAAAAAAAGGAAATGAAAAATCTAGATTGGCAGATCGATTATGTATTTGTAAAGTAAAGATTTAAAATTAAAATTGTGCGAATCTTTACATATTTATGACCTATAATTGAAAAATAGGTCAAAATTATAAAAAATTTTAGCTAAAAATAAAAAATCCGGCTCGACAGATTAATAGAGAATTTCAAAACTAACAAAAAAAAAGAAGTTTCTGATAACTTTAACTTGACGACCTGTAAAGTGATTTGAGTGGCACAATAGGGTTTCATACCACTGTGCGTCGCCCGACGAAGTGCGGCGCGACAGCCGAAAAGAGGTAAAGTGCGATTGGGGCATATCCTTCACAAAGAAATTTTTAGGTAAACAGAGTTCAAATTGCCAAAGGCGGTTTTTACCATAATTATAAATTATTTCCACCCGGCGATTTGACCATGCGACAGGAGCACCACATAGCCATTAGAAAAATATAATTTCATGCCGTAAGGCGAATTTTTAATTTTAACGAAATTATGGGATATTCCAAAAAGTTCATTCTTACGCGGATATCTCCATAGAGGTCGCTCTAAGCGGAGCCAAAATACACTACCATTATTTGATTATATGCCGCCGGAGCAGCGCCGGTACTTTTTGTAAAAAGTTGGAAGCCCTTGTATAACTTATATATTCTGGTTAAAAACCTTTTTTAATGACAAGTTCTTGTGAATGATATAATCATTATTAGGAACTATAAAGCTAGTCATAAGCTAGTAAAAATTATTACCATCAGTCCCGAGTCAAATTGCAAAGAATATTTTTCTAGGAAATCGTAAATTTCTTTGTGTAATCGATTGATACTATTACTCTCCATTGCACGATGTTGAGATAAACATCCTGTAAGGGAAGGAGTCCATCCTTGCCATGATTATGATGATGAATAAACGGTATTATTTGAACTTTATTAAGTGATTAACTTTAAGTTTAATCTCTTTAACCATAAGAAGTGATTATAGATAAGGCAATTGCATCGTAAGAAGGCAGATTGGAGAGAGCAATAAGCAATTCACGGTAGGTACAAACCTTTCTCATCTATTGCAGGACAGCGATCTTAGGTCGTCTCTTAGAGTTAACCGAACCCTACTGAGAGTAGAAATAGGCCATCATACGTTGAAGAAGGTACAGAAGTCGCCCTTATTAAATAAATATTGTCATCCTTGAGATGAACGGTGGTCAGTTCTTCTACAATAGCATTTGAAGGTCGTACCCGAGATCAGAATATTTGATCCGACACCCTCTCTCTCTTTCCAGGTGATGTTTATCTCAGAAGGTGCAGAGAACCCAATGACATACATTACCTTGGTCTGATGATCGACAAATTAGCCTGACGGTCGGAAACGTATAAATTCGGTACCTCTCGTTTTTGACAACGCTCGCCACCAGAAACCTTCAAGAGACAGAGGACTGGTACAACAAATGGAAGGTAGCAGTCAACGCCGAGAAGAGCAAGAAGGTAAGGAAAGGAATCCCCTTCATGTATGGCGAGGACATTCAATGGGACGATATCGTTAGCTACCTTGGCGTAATCATGGATAAAGGCCCTAACATGGAGACAAAACACATAAGCCATCGTGAAGAAGGCCAGGCGATTGAGAGCTCTCATCTACTCGATGATGGGCAGGCAGAACAGACACAACCTGATGAATAAGCTCACGCTTATCAAATCACTCATCAGGCCCCAACCGACGTACGTCTCCGTAGCCTGGGGCTACCAAACGAACACCTACCTCAAGGTGATCCAGACAGTGAAGAACGTCGCCCTCACGACAGCAGTAGATGCACCATGGTTCATACGCAACGCAGATATCTTCAGAGACTTGGACTACACACCAGTCACCGAAATCATCCGGGAGAGAGCCAAGAAGCTGTACGGCCTTGTCGAGGAGCATGGGAATCCTTTAATCGGGGAGGCAACTGATTCCGAACCAGGCGACGCTCCGAGGCACAAACGGCCGAAGATGCAGATCATGAACAATGGGTGAACCATACCACCACCTATGAAGAAACCCACAACCCAACCACATATCCACTACCTTGCGGGTACCGGATAAGTACCATCCAGTATCTGTAGTCACCCAGCTCCGTGCAGGTCGAAAGTGCTATCGAAAGCACTTAGGCCTACACTTCCTCGAGCTACTCAGCTCATCTCTACCTCACCGACGATCCGGATGGCAGGATGTCAATTGATATTCTGTGTACCGGCAGTCAATCTCAGCCAAAGTTAACCCAAAATTTCCAAACAGACCGATGACTACTCCCGAGAATGACAAGCTGGCGAAGCAAGAAGATCAAGAGCGCCAGAAGAGGCCTTAGCCAGCAAGGTCCATCAGCCAGGACCAGGGGAGGCCGAAATCCTCAACACCGCTCACATTTGAGAGTAGGGTTGTTGTAAAATAAGCTCACCCGACCCACACGAGGCCGGTCCAGGTCTACAGCGATGCATTAGGGTATAGAGTAATAGTCCTGCTCGACCCTAGTAATCCGAGACCATCATCTTTGTCATGGGATATTGGCGCTCGACAACGCCTATATACTATGTATATTATAACAAGACAAATTTTTTCAGTCATCGTAGAAAAAATTTTTTCTACAGAAATCCGTTTCATAACAGACTGAATTCAAATATCGAATAAAATAGTGGTAGTTTTAGTAAGACTTATGAAATAATCAAAGTTGCAGTCGGGCGATGCTGTCTGAGAATATCTACTAAATATGAGAAACTGTTGGGCTTAATATTAGAATTTGAAGTGTATATAAAACTGCATGGTAGAATACTTCCTATTGAAATTGAATCGTACTGGTCATGCAAGGAGATCGTTAGAGGCGTGTAAACTCTGATTTTTAATATACACTGTTTTCATAAGAAAAATTATAAAATTTAAAAGTAAAATGTTACTAAGGTTTTTGATCACGCGCACACAAATATGAAGACGTACAAGACATCTAAACCGAAATATACAGGTTGTCTCTTATATTCGAACCGACCTTATGTAAGTTAGATTAAATAACATAGCCCAGGAATTTTAGCTTTTGATCCGGAATTAATTATTGTAAAGCTGAAAATTTGCAGGATTGTAGTTTTGGTCCAGGACTATACGTACCGAAGAGTCCCCTACTCTTCCCCGTCGGCTTCCCTGTTTTTTCGGAGCAAAAGTCACAGAAATTGCAAAGCTGGCTATAAAGTGCAGCAAAAAGGTTGTTACTGGTCCGATTTGGGTCGAGATGATCATAAAAGCTTCGGAGAAACATATCCGTTCATATTGCATGTTCCATGCATATTTTGTTCATAATTTTCCGTTTTCCGTTCTAGTGCTGTCAAAATTTCAAAAATGAAAAAAATTCCGAAATGGCGCCATTGCGGATAAATGAAGACTCGGTGGGGAAAACATACCCGAATAAACATTTCTATTCATATTTTGAGCTTTCCATTGGTATGTCTCCCTTCTCTGTAGCGTTACCCGTTACAGAGCTACGTCATGCGCCCGGTGGAACGGTCCTGGCTGCGCTGATGAGACTTGTTGCGAATTGCTGTTTGTCACTGACTGGCTGTTTCTGCAGCTGGATCCTCTACAGCTCCTGCACATGATGCTTCAGTTCACTCGCATCGGGTACTGCAGTTCGCCTTGCAGGCACAGGAAATTAGCCGTAGCAGGCTATCAGGAGCTGGCTGCCTTGTGGTAGGAACCAGGCCCTAGAGTCCTGATTTCCACCCCCAGTTCTCCGAGTTGAGGTTGACGTCTAGTCATTGCTGGACCTGCAAAAAAAGCACATGCACATTAGTTGAGTGCTGCAAGCTTTTCGAGAGATTAAATCCTCACAGTATTCTCCCTAACGCCCTCACCTGGAAGTATGCGCGGAACGAATGTTGTTCACAGGCGGCACTGATTGGCGGGCAGCTAGCCAAATCAAGGGAGGCTGTCACCGACTGCTTAGCCACGCTCTGGCTGTATCGGACTACTCGTAGCTAGTCCAAGCTCTCGTGCTCACTGCTATTGAGAACTTTTTCCACAAGATCTTTAAACAACTCCTCATTTTCAGTCTCTCCTGTTTCCACACTAGTCCGAAGCAAAGTTGATTGCCCACCCTGAACCACCACAATATTTCCATCTTCAAGAGACAACTTAAAAAACACAAACGTCTGTGTCTGTCCACCATGACTTAACGACGATCACTCAATTTTCCCGCACCAATGAATCGATGCACACACTCCGAGGATTGTCACAGCTACTGAACTAAGAAGGCATAGCTTGTTGTGCGCCTACTCGATTGTTTAGACTAGACGTGAACTCACTTAACAATGAACGCACTTAACTGTGCGAGTGTCGCCGCGCGGCGGCACTCGGAGGGGAGTAGCTCCGTAACGGGTGACGCTACGGAGAAGATAGACATACCAATGGAAAGCCCAAAGTATGAAGAAAAATGTTTATTCGAGTCCTCATTTTTCCGCAATGGCGCCATTTCGGAATTTTTTCAATTTTTGAAATTTTGACAGCACTAGAACGGAAAATTATGAACAAATATGCATGGAACATGAAATACGAACGGATATGTTTCTCCGAAGCTTTTATGATCATCTCGACCCAAATCGGACCAGTAACAACCTTTCTGCTGCACTTTATAGCCAGCTCTGCAATTTCTGTGACTTAGACCCTTGTTGCTCCGAAAAAACAGGGAAACCGACGGGGGAGAGTAGGGGAGTTTTTGGTACGTGTTGTCCTGGACTAAAACTACAATCCTGCAAACTTTTAGCATTACAGTAATTAATTCCGGGTAGAAGCGATATACTGTCTAAAACTTCTGTGCTAACAATGTTACCTTAAAATACTATTAAACTATTTTTAATAAGACTATTATGAAATAAGTGCTAACTCCGTCAGGCGTTGTCGATTGCGAGTATTTACGAAGTACGATAATTTCTATTGGACTGAAAATTTTCATTTCGAATTTGCAACATGTATAAAATAGCATGGTAGACTACTTCCTATTGAAATTTGATCATATCCATCATAGGTTGATTGCTAGAACCATGATGTAAATCATGTGTGTCATGTTTATATAAACTTTATTTTATTATCTTTTTAGAATCCAAAGGTTGTTGATTAAGAACACAAAAAAGATGAAAGTATGCAAGATATCTAAACTGCAATATAATCTTTCGAGTTCAAGCGAATTGTACGCAGGTTAGACAATATATCATCAGTTTTGCCTTGAGATATTATTGAGGTACTTTTAATAAGACTATTATGAAAAGAATTAAAGGTGTAGTCGGGTATTGCTGACTGCGAATGTCTATTAAAAACGATAATTTCTGTTGAACATAAAATCTTTGTTTCAATTTTTTTTCATACTCATAATGGCATGGTAGAACACTTCCTAGTGAAATTGGGTCTCTGTCAACAGGGAGATCATCAGAACATTTTATATAAGCTATGAATTATTATGACTGTAGAGAAATGTTCCAAAGATTTTGTATTAAGAACATAAAAATGCAAAGATGTACAATATATCTAAACTGCGATACACACATAATGCATCTTTCAGATTCGAGCGAACTTTATCTAGGTTAGATTATATAACAATTTTACCTTAAAATGATATTACGGTATTTTTAAAAAGACTATTAGCAACACAAATGAAATTTGTAGTCGGACGTATATAGACTGTGTACTTAAACTTAGTGACACCCTTTAAAGGGGAATCGTGCCATGGCCGTACAAAATATGAATCAAATAGGTATGCGCAGTCGGCTACGTCCGACTGCAACTTCTGCTCGTTATTATTATCATTTCCATTAGAGACAATGTGTTTATCTCCCCAAGAGAATTAGGTTAACAGACGTTACGTATTACCATTGCATATTCATGAGTGATGCGTCGTGTGCCAAATGCAGATAATACCACCTTAGTTGCAGCAAGCGAGAATGAGTTCATGCACCTAACAGTAAGCTCTAAGTATGGTTTAAGTGTAAACTACAACACACTGAAAATTATTGCTATAAGCCGAGCAAATGAAAACCACCCAGATGCTTTAAGATACCCTTGTGGAATATCGGCAACTGCGAATATGAAATTCAACGAAAAAACAAATGGCAAAACCTGCATATGCCAGTTGAGCAAAATTTGGCCTGGCTGAAATATCACGAGACTCTCAAAAATCAATCTTGCCAACGCCCTAGTTTTCTCCATCCCTTCTTACTCCTCTAAGACATAGATCGTTAGGGGCAAACAGACGACGTATTGATGATTTCGAGATGTGGGTCTGGAGACAGTTATTACGAATTCCCTGCATAGCCCATCGTACCAAGAGCTCAGTTACCCAAGAAATTAAGAAATACATCCCCCATAGCGCCTCTCCACCATCGAACTCTGCCGAATACTCTCATTTTTTGGTCACAGAGAGGAGAGGAACCGGAGAGACGATAATATAGAACGTCTGATAGTTCAAGGAAAACCAGATGGCAAGAAGAGAAAAAACGAACAAGCAACTAAGACAAATGGCGTGATGCTGTCAGACGTACCATACAGCAAAGAGAGGCCAACTAGAAAAATGCATGTATCACAAAACGTCTGGTAAAGCGTTCTGAATAAGAATACATAAGAGAATGTGTTTATTTCCCCGAGAAAAAAATTAGCTTAACAGACTACGAAAAAAATCTGAGAAGTCGTTTTGTTTCTTATTTTACCTCTTTGTAAAATTAGGTAACGAGAAACGAAGAAACATTAAACATGTTTTATCTATAAGGAACAACGTTTTATCGAATTAAAATTTATCATCTTCCACTTGGGATTGATTACTGACTTCGAATACGAGGACGAATTTCAAAGAACACCCTGTATACTGCAGTAAATTACATTAATGTTTCAATCAATTTTACCATCATCTCGAATAAAGATAGACTAAACAGTATTTCCCCTAGCCTACATTATTTATTAGCGGCAGACGATGTTAATCTAAAATACCTGATCTCATGATTTCCATAAGGAACCTTCACTAAACACTTCAACAACCGGAACGCATCGTTTGAATAATTAATAAAAAATAACAGGGATTTTTATTACGAAGCAAGTTATGTCACCCTTGTTTGTAGTAAATCACCACTTGGAATGTTTTATTAACATGAATCGTTGGGGTGTTAGAGAAAGTGGAACGGAACCGCGACCCGCAAGGTGGAGTGAGAGAGAAAAACAAAGGATAGGGTTCCTGAACGGGTCATAAACATTACGAAACCTGGTTGCAGCTGAAGGCGGAGCTAGGGTGCGCGTTTCTAAAATGAAACTTGTCACAGACCTGTTGATATCACAACGAATCATGAAATACTTGATTATGTAAGATGCTGCTGAAAGCCGAAAGCTTTTAATGCCCGACATGAGAAGTGGAGCAGGAAAGTCGAATCAAACGTCCCGTTGAATGAGTTGTGAAGTTGCACCGAATTAGAAGTTCAGTTCTACATTGATAAAATGAAACATGCCGTCAACCAATATCGCTCGATTTTCAACGATTACGACCAAGTTACTGTGTTTATTGAATTTTATGGTAGAAGGCCCTAATAATCCTGGATAAAAATATTCCCGTGGGAAATTTTGTGATTAAATGTTGAGTGATACATCGAAATGTGTAGAATTCGAAAATCGATGGTGGACAGTTGGCAATTTTGGTAGGGGGGTAAACCACCCAATAATAACATCGGAAGGATGAAGATGTATTTTTAATAAAACATGTCTATATAATTTTATTTAAAAATAAAATCAAGGTCTAAAAATTGTTTGGTATTATTGCTACTCTTTAAAAGGGGTTGAATTTAGAAAAATGTAAAAACGAACTTTTGTTTTCCGTTAATTTTTTTAGACAAACTTTCTAAATTGAAAAGAAGGAATGTCCAGCCGGCAACTTTTAGAGTAAAATTAATTTTAAAGTTAACTACTTCAGAATTTAAATTTTTGAACAAATAAAAAAGTCAAAAACAATGATAATAACTTAAAATTTATTGGAAAACACAAACTTACAAAAAACTTTTACAAAAAAACATTAACTTCTGTGAAACAGGATAATAAATGACGTAACATCTCTTTTTTTTTTGGCTGAAAACAAGGATTGTCCGTGGTGAGTGGGCGAATTTAAGTATACACCATATTTTATATCTGTAAAAAAATATAAAAAGCCTTACATTAACTGTCGCTATAAATAATATTTGTTGTATTTTACCTAAACATTAGAGAGTTTTTCAACTGCCTTTCTCTCTGGACGAGGTTCTTCGGGAAATGTTTTTTCATTCCTAAAAATTCTGGAACTCTTGATCTTCCTCTTTGTTACTGATATTAAAGAGCACAAATAGAAATTCTGCTCGTTGTTTGATTCCAAAGAGTTAAAATAATTCAAGATATTTTCTCTGTCATTTTGTATCATTTTTTTTCTGTGCAGTTTAGTCTTTTACACTCACAAAATACACCAAACTCATGCGATTGTAACCACAACTTTTTATTCTTACAATCGCCAGCTATTTTACAACACTTTAAAAACAACGACGCCGGCGCCGTACTACATTATTTACTTTACTACAACTACAGAGAGATTCTATTATTAGAACTCAAAAGTCTACTTGTCATTACTGGACATTCCCTGTTCCTTACATTTTAAACTGGACATTCCTTGTTTTCTCCGTATATAGCGTTTTTAAATATTGTAATATCTTGTGACTGCCCCGTTTTCTGCCGGCCCGTTCGAACTATGGTGTAGCACGTTATTTTTGCTAGCAGATGGCATGGCAAATGTATTTTACCTGGAAGGTGGACATTCCTTATTTTCTCCCGACACCCTTCAATTGTGTGCTCCATAATTTAAAATTTTTATTTAGTTTTTAATTGATATGTATCAGCCCTTGAATATGGGGTTAAAATAACAGCACGTAAAGAGAGAAGTGGTCTGGCATGCTTAAGTAAACTATATCCAGATTAAAAAAATAATGATTGATAATATCGAAAATGTTTCTAGGAATAATAAAAATCACTTTACTTTTAGTGTAACTGGAACTACAATTCTTAGGAATTTGGCGCGAATAGTACTACCGGTGCTACTTATCTTGACACATGCCAATAGGTACTTCCTGGAGGTATGACTTTTATATTTATTTATTTAACAATACACTACCCAACAGAACATTGCAAAATTATGGGACAGGGGATAATAAGTACTCACAAATATAAAGCGAAGAAATTGGAAACATAAAAAAATAAAATAATCAGATAAAAATAAAGATAAAAGCAAAAGAAAAATAATTCAAGCAGTTAATTTTTTCATCGCAGCTACATTAAGGGGTCTATACCAACCTTCTCGGTACACTTTGGAAATTGCCATGCTAACTCGTAAAAGTGAGCTGGTCTGCTGGAATTCCAGCAATCTTCAAAGCGTACCGACAATGTTGGCTCCAGCAAGTTAGATCGTGAGTAGACCCCTTTACAGTGGAAGATATAAAACTGGTCTTAAACATTATTATAATAAATAATGATTTTTGCCTAGAATCTAAAAATTTAGTAAACTTCAGATAGCGGCACAAAATATTGTGCAGCTATATTGTGTATTACCTATAAAAGAAATATTTGCTGTGATATATTTCTGAGAGTTACCAGACTCGAAATCAAAAATCTGTTTAATAGTCTGAGGAAATCCAACAGCAGAATAGACACCTTTTTCCTTATATAAGTCGTTGAGAAATGCCTCTGAATTTTCTCTATGGTTTGTATATGTATGTATGATCTGATGAGAAGACCATACTGAGAAATATTCTAATTTGGATCAGCAAATGATTGATATAGTAGTTTCAGTCGTTAAAATTTTGATAACATCGTACTTATTATAAATCCCAGTGTTCTAACACTTCAGTTGGTGATGGTGTTTTGTTTATACAACAATTAAAGGATAGTTTGCTGTTGATTGAAGGGATAAGCACTAAATCTTCTAAACAATAATTAAATTCGACATGGTTATTAGCAAAAATTAGACCATTGCGCTGCCTTACATTCAACTGCATTTGTTTAAATTGTACACTATTCATTTATTTTATCAAGGGCAGTTTGTAATTCCATTTACATCATTTACTTTATTGTATAACTTCATATCGTCTGTGTATAAAAGACAATTGACACCCAATTCTATTGTAATACCATCGTAAAGGAAATTTCCATTTGAAAGTTCCCGGAACGAAATTTTAATAAAAATGAAAGTTTTCAATAAAATATTGAAATATTTGAATATTTGAAAGTTTACAAAATTCACGGAAAGTTTCCTTTCGGAATATTCAAATATTTTATTTAAAACTTTTATTTTTATCAAAATATCGTTCTGGAAACTTTCATATGAAAAGTTTCCTTTACCCATCTCTGATTTTTATCAAAACTTCGTTTTAGAAAATTTGAAAAATTGGAAAGTTTCCTTTACCCGTCTCTGGGCCTAACACAGAACTCCGGAGTACACACCAAAAGTGTACACAACTTCTGCTGACCGTTGACCACAGTATTCAATATAGTGGTGTATATATTGTGAAAAATAACATGGCAATTTTTAAAATAAAATTCTGTGATCAAATCTGTCAAATGCTTTAGTATTACGTCGATTTGTGAATTAGCGTCGATACATTAGATGTACAAGGTGATATATGGGCAATCTCTCGGAAGTGTAAATTTTAGGTAAAAATAACAACATAATGTTTAATGTAGTATTTTTCGATAGGATCCACTTCTACTGGATATTCATCCCTGAATACGGGGTGGGACAACCGTTTTTTAATCATAACTATTTTTTGCTTGGTATATAACTACCTTCAGTCAAAATATTTTACTCCAAATTTTAAGGCCTGTAAAATTTTTCCATTAAAATAGAAGTTCTTCGATTCCTTAGACCTTAAGAAGGGAAAATGGTACTTTTTGATATCGCTTAAATGAACTGATTTCGAGAAAAACGCAGTTGAACGTTAATCTGTTTGAAATTTAAGCAACCGCAATTTGAAAAAAATGTTTACTGTTTACATTAATTTTTTAGGTTAGATTTCATGCTAATGTCCTCCATTTAGAATAACGATAATCCAGGCAGTAATGAAGTTTATTATTGAAAAAACACTTTTTCCATCCTGTGTTCAGAAGGGGCGCATCCTAGCGAAAGATATATATGCATGCTTACTGTCTCTCTTAAAATACTAATTAGTAAGCTATGTGACGACTTTGGTTTCCATGAAAACCTAATTAAATTTATGTCAAGTTATTTAGAGAGTCGTAATCAACCAGTATTTATGAAGGGATATGTTTTAGAACCATTTATAGCTACATCTGGTGTTCCTCAAAGATCTAACTTTGGGCCACTAACATTTTTAATAGCATAACAAATTCGATTGAATCATCAAAAATCTTATTATTCGCAGATGACCTAAAAATATTTCTTAGAATCGATGAAAGAGCAGATTATCTGAAACTACAAAATGATCTAATAATATATGTACTTGGTCGACTGAAAATAAGCTTTTATTCAATATTGATAAATGTAGTATTATGACGTTTACAAGAAAACCTAACATTATTGATTACTCCTATAGAATTCAGGAAGCAGCACTGGCCAGGGTGAGTGAAATGAGACTTATGATAGTCAAATTACTTTTAACAAACATATCATGATTATGACAAATAAGGCAAGTAAAATGTATGGATTTCTTGTACATAATTCGCGACGGTTCAGCAATCTTAAATGTATTAAGCAATTATACATAAGCTTTGTACGAAGTATATTAGAGTATTGTTCCATAAAATGAAGTCCATATTATAGATATCAAATATATAACATAGAAAAAATTCAAAACAAATTTTTAAGATACCTTAACTACAAAAAAAATTGAGAATATGATAATGCCTTACCAAAAGAAGACCTTTTACTACAATACGATCTTAATACATCAGAGCAGCGGTTTTCAACCTTTTTCGAACCACGACCCTCTTATAAAAAGAAAAAACAAGTTTACCCTCTCGCGACCCCCAACCTCGATCTCTATTAATAACATCTAAAATCAATCAAATTTTAAAATTTCTTGTTATAGTTTTTGGTATGATTTCTCATTAAAAATTGGTTTCATTAAAATTGTATGTGTGTAATACTTACATTTTTAGATTTTAGAATGAATGATTTAACTTTATTGGTTTTTTTCTCAATAGCTCGGGACCCCCTTGAAATTGCTTCGCGACCCCCCAGGGGGTCGCGACCCACAGGTTGAAAACCGCTGCATTAGAGAAACGCAGGAGAATAGGTTGTGTATTGTATTTACATAAAATTTTAAATAACGGCATAAATGATTCTTCCTATCTCTCACTAATTCATCTGAATATGCCGACTCATTCCACTAGAAATTCTAGAACATTTTACCTAGAAACAGCTCACACGAACAGTCAAATTAATTCACCTTTATATCGGATGTGTTCACTATATAATAGCATACAAAAGATACTGTTGATATTTTTCATTGCATATTGCACATTGCATGGGTTAAAAAAAAACCGCTGCCCAAGGAATCATTACTTCCACATCAAGATTTTCCATCCAAATCTCACAATGAGAAAAAATTGTCTATGGAACTTAATAATAAATATTTGATATCGTCTACCCCAAAAACCCATAAAACGATATGCCACATCGGTAGTGGGAGTGCAGGTGGGGGTAGGGGGTGGTATTGGGGGTGAAGTAAAAAAATTTTTTTGGTTCTTGTACACACACTAAATCACAATATTTCTCACCCCTTCAGTATGGGGTGGATGGGGGTGGCTAATGCCAACAACCTTAACTTCTATTATAAATACTAAATACCAGATGTATGAACTCTAACTTGCTCGATTTACCTATTTACCCCCTTTCAACGGAATAAGATGAAAATATAATCTAGTTCCAGATCTCATTAAAATACATACGTGTACCAACTTTCAAGTCAATATCTTAAACAGTTCCAGAGTAAACGTGCGCACAAAAAAGTTATTGACAGACAGACACTTTTTTTTGCTTAAACTTAAAATCTCGACGTTTCATAACATTCTAAGCCTATTTGGACAATAAAAATTTTCAATTTTTTTTTGCGTTACCACTGGATGTGGAAGTAATATATTAGAAGATGTGATGTAATATCTGTGATATGTAGGCAAGTATGTGCATTCTTATGTTAATAATAAGTGCATGTATAATTTGTGTAACTTGTGATATTAACGTTATACATTTTTAATTAAATTTGTTATATTTATATTTTTCATTTATGTTTTCACAATACTCTGTAATGGGGCTGTGCCTGTTGAGTATTGATTACCAAATAAATAAATGTGGTGTTATTTTTATCTAAAATTTACGGCCCCGAGAGAATGCCAACATGTTTTGGGACGGTCTGTACATTGGGTTATACAAAAAAAGATAGGTTGAAGCTTGAGACAAAATTTTTAGATAAAATTTAAAGCACGAGTGGTATTTGTGGAGAATATTTCACGAATAAATAATTCATTAAGTATATCTTCAATATTATGTTCAGTAATTAATTGCCTTCAGACGTTTCCTTGTTGCTTTTTAGAGATTACTCACCTTTATCTTCAATTTCATCATTTACGTCATATAAAAATGCATTTCCAAAGCGACTCATCTAATAAAAAACAAAGTAGGTTTAAATTATAACAATCAAGAAAAACAATATACGTTAAACCATAGGTACTGTAACGATATTCATATTTAATTTTAGTTGGGAAAATTATTTTGTAATTATGTTAGGTATTAAGCCATTGAAAGCTATGTACCTATAACTTGTCCCGAACCTATATAAGTTCCACATAGGGATTGCAATACCGGTTAACCGGTTAACCGGTTAACCGGTTATCAGGACAAAAAACACATGATGATAATTACCGGTTATTTTAATTTTTTACCGGTAATTTCGGTAAATTCTGAACTTACGATATGTCACGTATTCAACGTTTCTATTTATGTCAGTGACTAGTATTCACTAAATACAGAATGACTGTCCCAACACTGAGCTCTTTTAACAATAAATAAATAATATTATAAAAAGTAAAATCCAAATACCAAGCCCCAAGAAATACAAGAGAGACATTGACAATATCTTGCGACAGAAAATTGAATATTTTACTTCAGCAAATATCCGTGGAATACATTTAGAAGTAGGTTATTACCAATTCTTATTAACTTATCGACCCACCAATATCGATTGAGGAAGGGCATATCCAGCTGGTGGTATTCTATGCACAAATATCAGACGACTAACAGATACAGCTTTGAAAAACTAACCCTTTTAATGGGCTGTTTTTAAAAAATATTGTATTTTTAGATTAGGTATTCAGTAAATGCCCTATTTTAGTTTATGTTTATAATTTTTGTTATTTAAGTTGATATTTTTGTTACTTACAGAATAATTATCTATTTAAATTTATTTCATTTATATTTTTTCCTTTTGATAAAAAACCTTTTGTTTGTTCATTATAATGAATATATGTACATAAAAATGTTTTTTGTTGGAATATTTTGTACATGGAAAAAGACAATTGCCATTTTCACCACCCTAATTATTCATTCTAAAAATTACCGGTAAATACCGGTTAACCGGTTATTTACATTTTTATTTACCGATTTACCGGTTATTAAAACTTCCGGTAAATTGCAATCCCTAGTTCCACACAGCATTGGCTTTTTAGGTTATTAATACAGTACTACAATTTACAATTTACGTTAACAATTAGTAATAAGCTAGAGAAGATATTTATAGATAACATTTAAAAGCACGATTTGTCCTACTTGCCGAAAACATGTCACGACACAAAACGTCAAAAAATTTTCGCAATATTCGCCGCTGCAGCGACCCAAAAAATTAGAGCGATAAATTTTGCATGTTGGTCCTGTCAAAAGCAGATCTAGCTTGAATTACCACTAATAATGACGTTTGATTGGTGCAATGTTGTGAAAAAACGGGCTCTCATTGGCTATAGCGTTAATGAGTGAAATAATCGTCATAAATTCACATTATTTCCTTTTGTATAGCCGGATCCATGAATGCATTGAAAACAATTAAAGTTTTGTCTCACAATCTTCGCTTTAGAAACGTCAAATTATAAATTTGTTTTGACGTTTAAGTTAATTTTGAAATGTATTTATATAAATATGGAAATTAGGCAGTCGTAGAAAAAATATTGTAAGAAACACATGCATAAAGTCACTTTTTGTACTTGTTGCATAAATTAAAGAGCACAGTCTATATTTTTCGCAACTTTTAAGAAGAGTTTAGAGTTATACTCAAACATGTGTTATTGCTGGCAGGCTCCCCCACTTTCTTGCTGTGGGGCATCACATAAAAGAAAATAATAAAAAACAGACTTGTATGCTCTATCGAATGGCGTCAAAATCATGTCTATCTCGTACCGTTTTTGAGAAAAAAAAAAAAAAAAAATATATATATATATATATATATATATATATATATATATATATATATATAGTGGTCACCGTTTGTGTCATTTCCTAAGTTGTGCCTATCCTTTCAACTTAGCTACACCGTGCTGATGAGGACCAATGAGTCCGAAACACGTGTCCACGGTTGCTCTTTTTCTCTGCGGTCTTACCCACGAATTTTTCCTGTTTGCCATAAAGCTTTGTTCCGCATTAACAACTCCTATTTTTTTTATTCTTCCTTGGGTCCAGTGATTCCACGCAGGTAGCTATAGTTGCCTCCGTTAGTTGTCGCTCTGGAAATTCAGGGTCTTCTAACTCTTGCCACAAATGTGCGACTGGCTGCCTGTCAGTGGTCACCGTTTGTGTCATTTCCTAAGTTGTGCCTATCCTTTCAACTTAGCTACACCGTGCTGATGAGGACCAATGAGTCCGAAACACGTGTCCACGGTTGCTCTTTTTCTCTGCGGTCTTACCCACGAATTTTTCCTGTTTGCCATAAAGCTTTGTTCCGCATTAACAACTCCTATTTTTTTTATTCTTCCTTGGGTCCAGTGATTCCACGCAGGTAGCTATAGTTGCCTCCGTGGTGTGTTAGTTGTCGCTCTGGAAATTCAGGGTCTTCTAACTCTTGCCACAAATGTGCGACTGGCTGCCTGTCAGTGGTCACCGTTTGTGCCATTTCCTAAGTTGTGCCTATCCTTTCAACTTAGCTACACCGTGCTGATGAGGACCAATGAGTCCGAAACACGTGTCCACGGTTGCTCTTTTTCTCTGCGGTCTTACCCACGAATTTTTCCTGTTTGCCAGCCATAAAGCTTTGTTCCGCATTAACAACTCCTATTTTTTTTATTCTTCCTTGGGTCCAGTGATTCCACGCAGGTAGCTATAGTTGCCTCCGTGGTGTGATAGTTGTCGCTCTGGAAATTCAGGGTCTTCTAACTCTTGCCACAAATGTGCGACTGGCTGCCTGTCAGTGGTCACCGTTTGTGTCATTTCCTAAGTTGTGCCTATCCTTTCAACTTAGCTACATCGTGCTGATGAGGACCAATGAGTCCGAAACACGTGTCCACGGTTGCTCTTTTTCTCTGCGGTCTTACCCACGAATTTTTCCTGTTTGCCATAAAGCTTTGTTCCGCATTAACAACTCCTATTTTTTATATATATATATATATATATATATATATATATATATATATATATATATATATATGATGTTGTTTCTTAGGTTTTCGCGGGTGTTAAATGAAAGGTTGTTGTGCTTGCGGGTGTTTTCCCGCTTCGGAGAAGTGAAAATTTTCGAAAAACAGATTTTTTACCTCTTCAACTTTAAAGAAAAGCAAGGTGGGCTTCTCAAAATTGTACTTAAGTTAGAAATCATCAAGGAAGCGGCAGTGATCTTTTACAACCCCTCCTCCACTCAAGGCGAGGTTGAAGAGGCTGGGAAGATTTGCTTCCTCAAATGGTATGGGGCACCAGCAAGACAGATCTCCCTGAACCAGTACCGCTTCCAGTTGTTCATGATCAGTGACAATATAAAGCCTGACATCAGCTCCCTCCCACCAACTGAGAGCGCAGCTAAACTGCATTCCCGGCGCACTTACCACCAAGTGCAGCAGTGGCTCGGAAATGAGCTGCCTCCTCAAGAGTGGGGGTGGAAATATGTAGGAGACACCCTGGTGCCAGTTACAAACACCGGAGGTCCTACTTTTTTTTATCATCTTTAAAATACAATTTTCAATTTTTCAGGTAAAAATCTGTTTTTCGAAAATTTTCACTTTTCCGGAGCGTGTAGCTCGAAAACGGTTGCGAATTCGAAAAAAAATATATAAAATGAAAGTTGTAGAGAATTTCATGAGCTTTCATTTGGTATCAGAATTTTTCCCTACGACGCACCATTTTAGAGATATAAGCGAAAAAACCAAAAGTTCCACCGAGTACCGTTAAAATAAAAGTATTCATGAGTACCTGGTACTGAGTACTTTGGGTACAATTATGAGTACAATTTACTCGAGTACTGCCCAGCTCTGAGTACACGTTTGCTATACCTTTGAAACATACACAATAAGTACGTAAAATATTGTATCTCTATTACACTTAATTTATTTAAGAAATTCTCAAGAATCAGCATTTTCTTACATTTTAGACGTTCTGAAGGTGACTCAAGTCAGATGTGACGGGGGCAAGACCTGTCTAAGCAGGCCCCTTATAACTTAATCTAAACACAAAGTGTAAAAGATATGATTTTAAGTTGCCAAGTGGGTCACAGGTGTTTGAAAAGTAATTACATATTTCGGTATTATTACGATTAGCAGTCTTATGAGACATATTAGTTAGTTATTAATTAGGTACCTAGTCCAGAACTCCATAGTATTTTTAGTGTTAGGTAATAAACCAAATCATCACGTATCACAGATGGATGTTGTTAATTTTTAACATATCATTTGTATTTTGTATTAGGTAATAATAAGAAAATATTTTTTCTACGATTGTGCTGAAAGTCAAATTTTCTAACTTCAAAATGAGTGCAGAAAATATCACTTTGCCGCACGCCGTGCGGCAAAGAATTTGCCACACGCCTTGATTACATCTTCACGCACCGGAATTAAATAGTGTGTTTACCTTAAAGAATTTTATATTACTTACTGGTAATAACAATTAAATTCTATAAATAAATGTACATTAATTACACATGAATTGCAATTACAAAGTCAAATTTTCTTACTTCAGAATGTCACTTTAAATAAAATCTGACAAGCAGCAAATTTAAAATTTTGGAAAGACTTTGAAAATGAAATAACTTCACAACCGTAGAAAAAATAGTATGTAACACACGTGTGGCAAGCTTCATTGCAAAACTCGTATGATAGGAACACGAGCGCAGCGACTTTCATACATCGTTTGCAATGAAGCCCTTGCCACACTTGTATTACAATCTACTATTGCGGTATTGCATGTTCTTTTGCATTGTGAATGTTATAACATTAAAAAACTAGTTCAGATAACTTTTTTAGAAACATAAACCTAGAAGTGTGTATGCTCCCTTAAAAAGTCGACAGCTGTCGACAAATTTACGGCAGGGTAATAAATTATTAAAGTGTGGTCATAATATTCCTATCTAAACCTTCAAGTAAATTATTTTTTGTAATTATTAAAAATATTCAAACGAATTTAATTTAAATCAAACCCGAAATAACCAAAAACGCATTGTTTTTAAAGTGGTCATATAAATTTGTTATGTAAACCTTTAAGTAAATTCTTTTTCATAATTATTAAAAATCGAATTAAATTTAAATTAAACCCAAAATAATCAATGAGGCATTGTTGGTATATCGCGCCAAAGCTGAATTCTCACAGCACACAGGTAAACGTGATACAGGTTTCTTTCAGGAAAATAGTATTTTCGAAGAAAACACACACACAACAAAAGAACACGTGGAGCAAAAGCCATACTTAGAGCAACGGAAACTCAACTTCATAAATAGATCATATCCTGGTAGGCAGGAAGATAAGAGAACGGGTCAAAAACATTAACGCAAAAAGGACAACAGAAGTGTAGTGATTTGCTTCTCAAAAATGCCTCAATACTTAGACTTTGAGTAAAAGCAAATCCACTGAAATGCATAGAACAAGTTAAAATAAGTAGATTCTCAAACAGACCCCTGCCCCCCCCTCCTCAAAGGGGTTACTTACATCTGCCAATAAATATATATATATATATATATAGAGTTATAAACACTACGTTGTCGCCTCAAGAATAGATATACTAAACACGCTGTGACCTCATATATGACGTTGTGACCTCATAAAGCTGAGGCGACAACGTTTTGCCTTAATTTCGATGTAAAATGAATCCAGATGCCATCCTAAGTTACTTAGCGAAAAATAGTTCTGAGGTCACTTCATACATCTGGTACCTACAATTTTGAGTTTTAGTTCGAGTGTATATCACCAGCGCTAGTGTCGCCGTACCAAGTAGGAATGGTCAACACGAAGTCACCTCTAACTAGTATAAGGCGGACTACAGATATTACGTATTCGCCGTCCCCTCAGGTTACTGGCAACGTTGCATCAATTTGCGTACAGCGTTAGCGGCCAGTGACCAACAAAAATATTTATAGTTCTTGAACCGCTGGCCAATTGAAAGGGACCAAGCAAATTTTTAGGTTGAATTTAAATCCACATTTTTTGAGAAAGAGAATAGATATCGATATGAGGTTTTCAGAATTTAAGAGATTATTTATTTTTGAAATAGCTGGTTTTGTTCATTTCTTTTATTTTGAAGCACGTTACTGTTTACAGGGTGTGAAAGAAAAGCGTGCTTTTTTAACCAAACTTTATAACTACCGAGATTCAACAAACATTATTTAATATTATTTTGATGGCATTTCTTTTTTGGTCACTAGTTTAAAAAAAATATATATCTTTTTGCCATTAGGCCTCACTGGTTTTCATAAGTAGTAGTAGATTATTATAATACCTTATGCCGTTCCTTTAAAATAATAAATGCATTTTTTTGTACTTTCAGTTCATGGTGAATACATATAATTTTTCTCGCTAATATACATTTAACTATTATTGCTCTATTAATTGACATTTTATATAATAATAGTGCATATAAAAATAGATAAATAAATATTTAGATTATATTGAATTGTATTAAAAAGACATACAATTTTTCGTACACTTTTATATTTTTGGTGTGAAAATTAAATCAACAAAATTTGGCAAAAAATTTATCTACAGGTAAAGCCATTTTAGTTAGTCCTTTCATAGATATGCCAAATTATAGCTTGATATCTGTAATTGTTCCGGAGATAAATGGGTTTCTGTTTTTTATATTTTAATGTAAAAGTCCAAAAAAGATTCCCTAATCCGTAAACATGTACCAATTTTGGATACTCCACTGATTACCATGCAAAGATTTACTTTTTATTATGATTTTAAAGGAGCTATCATAAGGTATTATAATAACCTACAATGATCGGCTTTTACAAAGCACAATAAGACATAACGTTAAAAAAATTAAAAAATTACAGGTTTTTAGAAAAAAAATCGGCATCTTACAAAATAAGTGAGATATAAAAAAATGTGAGAAGTCGTTTCTTACAGTACACCAGTGACTGAAAAAAATCGCATCAAAAAAATATAAAACATTTTTTTGTGGAATCTCTACGAATCTCGGTAGTTATAAAGTTTGTCAAAAAAAACACGCTCTTCTTTTACACCCTGTAAAAAGTAACACGCTTCAAAATAAAAGAATTAGACAAAACTCACCTTTTCACAAATGAATTATCCCTTAAATCCTGAAAATCACATATTGATATCTATTCGCTTGGTCCGTTTCAATTAGCCAGTAGTTTAGTTAAAAAAAGGTTGCTTTGAAAGAACGATCTGCAGCATCGTTTGGCAACAGATTTAAACGATGTGCAGAACATTGTACTTAACATGTGCTTAACATGGTCTAGGATTTATTTCTAAGATTTTCTGTCACAGCCCTCACTGTGCTCACTACGCATATTTGTTCCGTTGTCATAATCTTGCAAATCGTATATATTTAAATTTATATTACAAAACACATTTTGAACAAATCCAGATCATTCTAACTCAGTTTGATCGATCCGTTGCTTTTTATAAAATGTTGCCTAATTTCAATTTTCTTTGTAACATTATTTAAGTCGACAAATCTGAAAACAATTATTTAGAGCTGCTCAATGTGACTATCATCGGGAGTGTAATCAAGAATAATAGAAAAATATTTGTAGTTTATAATTTTTTTACTAGTTGGTAATAAACCAAATTGTGTTTAATATTTATTGGTTGTTAAATCTTATCCTTACTAAATATATTTTCAAACAATACAAGTGATGGTCCACTTGTTAAACAATTATCCGACTTGAAACATAAACGCAAACTCTAAAAAAATTTGTTAATTAACCATAGGCCCATTTTATGAAAAATCGGTGAAAAAATTTTTTCCAACGGGATATTGTTCCTTTAAGTGTCTAAATAATACCATAATTTATTAAAAATATTAAATTAATATTTAATAACAAAAAAAATATTTTTACTTGTTACCGCCGGTTTCAGAGCATCGTAACGGCTTAGTGTTCACCGCGCTACTTTCAACATTCAATTAAAATTATTAATAATAGAGATAGAGTTTCGGTAGTCGTGACTTTTTTGTTGGAAATTTCTTCCTCTTTAAGAATCTTTCTTTAAATTTTCCTAAATATTAATAGTTTTCGAGTTATTTGCAAAAAACGAAACTCGTTATTTTTTCGATGTTTATTTGTTTTCAACTTTTGCAGTTGTTTATGTGCGAGTTTGAAACTTTTGCACATTTTTTTGTCATTCCGAATCCAATGAGCTCTTACTCATATTTTTACGAGCTCTGTCAAGAATTAATACTGCTTTGAACTTGTGAACTAGCAGTCTATAACAATTATTTTTACTTTTTAATAAAATTAGACAAATTTAGACCACATAATCTTATTCAGCGATCTAAAAAACGTTAAGTATATGGATTTTCGTGAATTTATTTGTAACAGAAGAATTATTAATTTTTCAGTATTTAAGGGTGGTTTCAACCCTTAATATTTCCGTCTTTCCTATGTTTTGACCTCATTATCATATTCAGCGACCTCAAGAACATGAGTATATAAATGTTCGTGATCTTATTCGTAAAATTAGAAGACATTAATTTTTCAGTATTTAAGGGTGATGTCTACCCTTAATATTTTCGTCTCATAAGTCGTATTCAGCGACCTCAAAAACATAAATATATTGATTTTCGTTTATTTATTTCAAAATTAGAAGAATAATTAATTTTTCAGTTTTTAGAATTAGTTTCCACCCTTATAAATAAAACCGCTGCCCAAGGAATCACTACTTCCACATCCAGATTCTCTATCCAAGTCACTCACAACGAAAAAACTTTGTATGTGAAAATAATTGTTTATGGAACTTTAATAATATAATATTTGAAATCCTCTACCCCAAAACCCCATAAAACGATACCCCACATCGGTAGTTGGGTGGGGGTGGTGATAGGGGGGTGGTAGTGGGGGGTGGATGAAGTAAAAAAATATTTTGAGGTTTCTGGTTCCTGTACATGCAGTAAATCACATTTTTTTTTCATCCCCTTTAATAAGGAGGGGTGGCTAATGCCAAAAATTTTTTTGAGACCTCAGCTTCTCTTGTATATACTAAATACCAATTTCATGGACTCTTACCTGCTTGATTTACCCATTTACCCCAAATTTACCCCAATTTACCCCCCAACCCTTCGACGGAACAAGATGAAAATATAATCTAGTTCTAGATCTCGTTAAAGTACATATGTGTACCAAATTTCAAGTCAATATGTCAAACGGTTCCAGAGTAAACGTGCGCACCAAAAAAAGTTACAGACAGACAGACCGACAGACAGACAGAAATTTTTTTTTTTCGCTCAAACTTAAAATCTCGACGTTTCATGACATTTTAAGCCTATTTGGACAATAAAAATTTCGAAAATTTTTTTTGTCGTTACTATACTTCCACTGGACGTGGAAGTAAAAAGAAGGTAATGCGACAATATAGATTTTGATGTACGTATTTTATAAAACATATTGCAAAAAAAAATTAAGGAAATTCCTTTCATCGTTTTCGGGCCGGGAATTTTACCATTTTTCTGCTTCACTTACTGTACTATCAGTTAATAATAAAAAGTTTGGTTCTTTTCTTTTTCTTTAGTTGACATTTTATATAATAATAGTGCTTATAAAAATAAATAAATAGATATTTAGATTCTATTTAATGCCATTAAAACGACATACAATTTTTCGCATATTTTTGGTACCTATGAAAAATACATCAACAAAATTTGGAAAAAAAAAATTGTATCTACAGGTTTAGTGATAAATTTCAATTTGATATTTTTAATCGTTCCGGAGATAAAGTGCGGTTCTGTTTATATTTTGATGTAGAAAACACAAAAACGGTCCCCTAATCCGTAAACGTGTACCGATTTTAGGTACTCCACTGATTACCTTGCAAAAAAATTTACTTATTGTTCTGATTTTAACAAGGTATTAAAATAACCTACCACAGTCGGCTCTTACAAAGCACAATAAGGCACAACGTCAAAAAAATTGAAATATTACAGGTTTTAGAAAAAATCGGTATTTACAAAATAAGTGAGATATAAAAAATTTGAGAAATAACTCTTTGTCCTATAAACCAGTGAATAAAAAAATACGCTTCAACAAAGTATAACCATTTTTTGTGGAATTTCGGTAGTTATAAAGATTGTCAAAAAAACATGTTTTTCTTTTACGTTCTGTAGATTGAAAAATCTCAAAAAATCCACCGTGCAGAAATGAAGAAAAAATGCGCCGCCATGTTGAAATTAGGCACTTTTCTCCTTTAATCGGCAATAGCTCACATGTTACTCATTGAACATTGCAAAACAAAAATGTGTACATGATGAAACCCGGTGATGGAGGTAAATCTGATAAAATAACGAATATGTGTAAGTTACGTTCAGAACTAAGTGAAAATGTAGTAAAAAATATTCTATTTGCACATGCCGGATACGATACCACCTCTGCATTTTATAAAAAAGAGCAATAAACAGTATTTTCAGTTTTAGAAAATAATAATGAACAAAGTAACAGCCTATTAATTTTCAAAAGTTTTGCTGAAGCAAATCAGCTTGCGGTAACTGGGGAAAAATTTATTTTTATATGGTATGGCAGTAAAAAAACTAACAGTTTAAATGATTAGGTACAGGTTCGTTGGTATAATCAGATTTCTGCTGGGCAAAATATTTTCTTCGATCTAGCAGTTCTTCCACCAACATCCGATGCCACTAAATATCATATTTCTAGAGTGTATTGGCAAATTCAAGTCTGGTTAGGCAACAATCTTAATCCAGAGAATTGGATATTAAAAAACAAAAACTAATATTTTGTTACATAAATCTGTCATTTTGACAACCGTAACTTTGCTAATATTTAAACTATTGCAAAAATTTTATACCACATTAAAACTTAGCTCTTTCTCTCAATATTTTACCTCTTTACTTTTTTCTTAAAGTGTCATCCGTATGGGCTATTACCGATTAAAGGAAAAAAGTGCCCAATTTCAACATGGCGGCGCATTTTTTCTTCATTTCTGCAAGGCGAATTATTTGAGATTTTCAGTTAGAGAGTTCTGAATAGCCATAGAATACAATCCCTAAGAAATCAGGTTGTTACAAATTTGTTCCGGGTCAACTATTAATTTTACTGTCTTAATAGTAATGTGCTCAAATTAAAAGAGTCGGGCAAAACTCACTGTTTCACAAATAAATTATCTCTTAGATCCTCAAAACCGCATATTGATATATATTCTTTCTCAAGAAATGTGGACTTAAATTCAAGTTTAGTTAAAAAAAAAAAAGGTTATTTTAAAAGAGCGATCTGCAGCATTGTTTGGCACTAAATTTAAATTATGCGCACAGCATAGTACATAAAACGCTCTAGGATTTATTCCCAAGATTTTCTGTCACAGTGTATTCACTACGCATATTTGCTCCGATGTCATAATCTTGTCCCCGCAAATAGTATATATTTTTAGATTACAAAACACATATTTTAGCAGATAATTCTAACTCAGTTTGATAAGTTGCAGAACACAATTTTATAAAATGTTGCCTGATTTCAACTTTCTTTGTGACATTGTTTAAGTTGACAAATCTGAAAACAACTGTTAGAGCTGTTCAATGTGACTAACATCTGGAGTGCAATCCAGAACAATAGAAACATATTTTGAGAAGTTTAAAGGTTTTTTACTAGTTATGATAAACCCATTTGTGTTTGATATTTATTGGTTGTTAAACCTCATTCTTACTTAATGTCATTCAAACAATGCAAGTGACAGTCAGCTTGGAATTCGTATACATTTGACAAATAAATAACGAAATAAAGGAAAAACATAAATCTAGATAACCAAAACTAAACGCTTAAAAAATATAAAATCACTAATTCACTTTTGAAGATGAAATACTGGAATACTCAATAACTGTAAATGAACCCTTGTAATTCCGTATTTGCGCCGGCCTCTACCTAGACGAATTTTCAGAAAGAAAATAAAAAAGTCTTTCCTAGTAATCGTAAATGCGTTGAATCTGCAATAAAACTCAGTTCAAGAGATGCAGAAATTTTATTTCTGATGTGATTATTTTATTTATCCATTTAATTATTAGTAGGACTAGATTCGAATATATATGTTGATTTTAATGGGTAAAAGTTGCTATCGTGCGTGGCCGACTGCGAAAACCTATTTGATTCATATTTTGTGCCAACACGGCACAATTCACTTTTAAAAGGTGCCACTGAAATTAAGTACACAGTCAATATATATATTTTTTATCAATAAATCAGTCGGCAATGGCAGACTGCAACTTTCATTCGATTGTAATACTCTTATTAAATACAAACAATGTATACCTTTTAAAGTAACATTGATATGTAATATATATATATATGTACGAAAAGTTTGTTAAAACTTGAGAGACCCAGTGTATCTTAGAGTTTCGACTTTTTATGCATCTTAGCATTTTTTGTGCTTAATTAAAATCCTTAGTAACATTTCGATCTAAAATTCTAATACAGCAGCAGAGTCTATATACAAGGTGATCATATCGTTAGAACGTAAGAACTTATTTTGTTTAACCATTCTCTGTTCTCTATTTCATTTTTTTTGAAATTTTTTTAATGTCTTTTCTTTAATTTTTTTTAAATTATGAACAAGATAAGTTTTAAAACTGATATATCATCTAACTCACGTAATGTTCGCACGAACCTGTAAGACTCATTGTATATTTTAGTATAGATATCTTGTATATTTTTGCATTTTTTATGTTCTTAATTAAAAAACTTTGGAAGACATTGCTCTAAAATCATAATAAAACAAATTATATAAAAGATGACACATATGAT
The DNA here is from genome assembly GCA_936432065.2 of Rutpela maculata. Lineage (NCBI taxonomy): Eukaryota > Metazoa > Arthropoda > Insecta > Coleoptera > Cerambycidae > Rutpela > Rutpela maculata. The sequence goes on along the minus strand of OW386289.2, from coordinate 33,456,336 downwards.
TCCTCTGTACCACGGATATGATCCAATTTAAATAGGAAGTATGTTATCGGGCTATTTTATGTTCCAAATTCGAAAAAAAATTCGCGTACTTCATATATTTATTCGCATTCGGCAACACCCAACAACCACTTTCATTCATTTCAAAACAGTTTTATTAAAAATACTTTAATGATATTTTAAGGTTTTTAAGGTAAGGTTTGATATGTCCTCTAATATATATAGAGTTGTTCAAACCTGAGAGACACCCTGTGTATTGCGGTTTAGATGCCTTCATATTTTTGTTTGTTTAATGAAAAACCTTTTAATATTTTGCTCCAAAATTATAATAATAAAACATAGTTTTACATATATCAGAGTTTACACGCCTATGACGATCGCTGTGTATGTCGGATAAGATTCAATTTCAATAAAAACTATTCTACTGTGCTATTTTATAGATGTTTACAATTTGAAATAAGAATTTTCCAACAGACAAGTCCAACAACAAGTCCAACAGACGTTATCATGTTTACTTAATAGATATTCGCAGTCGGCAACGCCTGTCTGCAACTTTGATTCATTTCATAATAGTCTTATTAAAAATACTTATAATCCAATCAACGAAGTTCAAAAAGGCCGATTGGGGGAAATAATTCGTGTAGTTACAAATCATAAATTGCAAACTTTTGTTTACACAGCACATTATTTTATTTGCCTAAGATATTTTTAAATCATAATTTTAACAAATAAGATTATATTTCTATCACCTTTTTTCTCTTCCTACCCATGAAATTTATGTCCTAGTATCATTTCTTGAAAAGTTCAGAAAGACATAAATTCTACATATTTTGAACTATTCATTTTCCCCTTATAGTACTAACGAAACAGATTATTCCCTGCTGTATATACCGCAGGTATAATCAGTACGGACACACCTCAAAAATGCTGGCAACACTGTATGAGGCGACTTGGAATTGCAACTCTCGTGCGGTAATATATATAACTGAGGTCTCTTCGCATTTGTAATATCTAAACATATATACAAAATTTTAAATTAAGAAATCACTTATTTTTTTTTGAGAAACCTATTCCTGGAATTCCCCTTAGAGGATATATGTATAAATAGGTCAATTATTACCATCAGAAAAAGGTGAGGTCAGGCCGCCCAGTCAACGACCCTGAGGTGACAACGTATTACTTATCAATATATATATATATATATATATATATATATATATATATATATATATATATATATATATATATATATATATATATATATATATATATATATATATATATATATATATATATATATATATATATATATATATATATATATATATATATATATATATATATATATATATATATATATATATATATATATATATTGGAGGCGTAGCGGGCGCCTGAGATGATCCGGCAAGTGGCCTCGCTGTGACGTCACGTCTCACGTGACTTCCCGTTGGTGGTCGTGGATCCTCGTGTCTAATCGAGGATCCACGACCACCAACGGGAAGTCACGTGTTGCCACACGTGTTGCTCCCACACATAGTAGAGGGCCAACAACGCGTAGCCAGTTACGCATGCGCGCTCTAGGCCCCAGCATATATAAGGAACCGCACAGCGCGGAGAACGTCAGTTCAGTTCGAGCAACGAGGAGCAGCAGTAGGCAGCTTTCAGCGAGAACCTGAAGATGGCAGATGGGATTCTGCCGAAACGTCGTTTAGACAACCGTGGCCCCAGCAGGAGCCTGTCAACTACGCGGGAAAACACCCGGAAGCACAACAACCTTTCATATATATATATATATATATATATATATATATATATATATATATTGGCAGATGTAAGTAACCCCTTTGAGGAGGGGGGCAGGGGTCTGTTTGAGAATCTACTTATTTTAACTTGTTCTATGCATTTCAGTGGATTTGCTTTTACTCAAAGTCTAAGTATTGAGGCATTTTTGAGAAGCAAATCACTACACTTCTGTTGTCCTTTTTGCGTTAATGTTTTTGACCCGTTCTCTTATCTTCCTGCCTACCAGGATATGATCTATTCATGGTGTTCAAAAAAGGAGATCCCAATGACTATGAAAACTACAGGGCGATTAGTTTACTTTGTAGCTTCTCAAAACTCTTCGAACTTGTCCTAAAAGATCAATTGTCGTCTTTCTTTTACGAAAATAATTTACTAACTGCCTCTCAACATGGTTTCTCTAAGAATAAAAGTACACAATCGGCACTTTATGATTTCCATGAACTAATTGTGGATGCCCTTGATCAGAAGCAGTACGCTTTAGGATTATTTATTGATTTCTCCCGTGCTTTTGATATGGTTGATCATAAACTACTCCTAAATAAACTGGAAAGATATGGAGTCAGAGGGATTCCATTAAACCTTCTCTCTTCCTACCTCAATAATAGAACCCAAATTGTCAGACTGAATCGTGAGGTGTCTAGCGATATATGTGAAATAACACAAGGTGTACCACAAGGATCTGTTCTGGGTCCTCTATTATTTAACATATACGCAAATGATTTGATAACATACCTAAGTGGAATACCAAATGTCTATACTATATGTTATGCTGACGACACAAACGTTCTTATCATAGATAGTGAATTAAATGAAATTGAGAATACTGCTAACCTAGTGTATTCAAATATAATTAAATGGTCAGAAGAAAATAAGCTCAATTTAAATAAAAATAAAACAAAAACATTACTATTCACTTTGCAAAGAGACATAGATATCAATCTCTCTGACAGCGATATAGAAATATGCGACACAGTAAAAATTCTGGGAATAACTTTTGATAAGCATATGCAATGGGGAAATCATCTGGACAGTCTGTGTAGTAAATTGCGTAGTAGCTGCTACGGGTTACGATTTATGTCTATGCATTGTAGCAGTGAGATTCTCTTGAGTCTCTACTATGCAAATTTTCACTGTCATTTGAGGTATGGGATTTTAAACTGGGGAAACAGTGCATACATAAATCGCATATTCATTCTGCAGAAGTATGCCGTAAGAATTATAGCAGGTCTAGGTTTTCGGGAAAGTTGTCGTAATATATTTAAAGATTTAAGGATTTTAACAGTAACCAGTTTGTATATTTTGGAAGTATGCCTATATGTTTACAAGAATAAGCATAAGTATCTTGCTAACCAAGTCAACCATGAACACAATACAAGATACAAGGGATTACTTCAGCCAAACTCTTGCAGGACAACATTTTATCAAAAAAACTTTTTTTATATTGGATGCAAATGTTTTAATGTTTTATCTGATGACATTAAATCATCAAAAAACATCTATGTTTTCAAGAAAAAATTGAAAAAATTATTACTAGAAAAAAACTGTTATGTATTTGATGACTTCTTTACATAATTGGTATTTGTTATCTCTTCTCTTGTCTTTTCTGTTCATAATTTTGTTTTAAGTTTGCTATGACTGTATTATATTTGCTTTTTACAACGTATTTTTTGGTTATTTTACAATGTGTAAATTTATATTTATATTTATATATAACACGTTTTATATATATGTGTATATATATTTTTTACTTTCTTTTGACTGTATACATAACTTTGTAATTTTGACTTGTGTAAAACAATTTCTGTTGTATACACCAATATATATTATTATTATTATTATTATTATTATTATGAAGTTGAGTTTCCGTTGCTCTAAGTGTGGCTTTTGCTCCACGTGTTCTTTTGTTGTGTGTGTGTTTTCTTCGAAAATACTATTTTCCAGCACGTTTACCTGTGTGCTGTGAGAATTCAGCTTTGGCGCGATATACCAACAATGCCTCATTGATTATTTTGGGTTTAATTTAAATTTAATTCGATTTTTAATAATTATGAAAAAGAATTTACTTAAAGGTTTACATAACTTTATATGACCACTTTAAAAACAATGCGTTTTTGGTTATTTCGGGTTTGATTTAAATTAAATTCGTTTGAATATTTTTAATAATTACAAAAAATAATTTACTTGAAGGTTTAGATAGGAATATTATGACCACACTTTAATAATTTATTGCCCTGCCGTAAATTTGTCGACAGCTGTCGACTTTTTAAGGGAACACACACACTTCTCGGTTTATGTTTCTAAAAAAGTTATCTGAACTAGTTTTTTAATGTTATAACATTCACAATGCAAAAGAACATGCAATACCGCAATAGTAGATTGTAATACAAGTGTGGCAAGGGCTTCATTGCAAACGATGTATGAAAGTCGCTGCGCTCGTGTTCCTATCATACGAGTTTTGCAATGAAGCTTGCCACACGTGTGTTACATACTATTTTTTCTACGGTTGTGAAGTTATTTCATTTTCAAAGTCTTTCCAAAATTTTAAATTTGCTGCTTGTCAGATTTTATTTAAAGTGACATTCTGAAGTAAGAAAATTTGACTTTGTAATTGCAATTCATGTGTAATTAATGTACATTTATTTATAGAATTTAATTGTTATTACCAGTAAGTAATATAAAATTCTTTAAGGTAAACACACTATTTTATTCCGGTGCGTGAAGATGTAATCAAGGCGTGTGGCAAATTCTTTGCCGCACGGCGTGCGGCAAAGTGATATTTTCTGCACTCATTTTGAAGTTAGAAAATTTGACTTTCAGCACAATCGTAGAAAAAATATTTTCTTATTATTACCTAATACAAAATACAAATGATATGTTAAAAATTAACAACATCCATCTGTGATACGTGATGATTTGGTTTATTACCTAATACTAAAAATACTATGGAGTTCTGGACTAGGTACCTAATTAATAACTAACTAATATGTCTCATAAGACTGCTAATCGTAATAATACCGAAATATATAATTACTTTTCAAACACCTGTGACCCACTTGGCAACTTAAAATCATATCTTTTACACTTTGTGTTTAGATTAAGTTATAAGGGGCCTGCTTAGACAGGTCTTGCCCCCGTCACATCTGACTTGAGTCACCTTCAGAACGTCTAAAATGTAAGAAAATGTTGATTCTTGAGAATTTCTTAAATAAATTAAGTGTAATAGAGATACAATATTTTACGTACTTATTGTGTATGTTTCAAAGGTATAGCAAACGTGTACTCAGAGCTGGGCAGTACTCGAGTAAATTGTACTCATAATTGTACTGAGTACCCAAAGTACTCAGTACCAGGTACTCATGAATACTTTTATTTTAACGGTACTCGGTGGAACTTTTGGTTTTTTCGCTTATATCTCTAAAATGGTGCGTCGTAGGGAAAAATTCTGATACCACCAATGAAAGCTCATGAAATTCTCTACAACTTTCATTTTATATATTTTTTTCGAATTCGCAACCGTTTTCGAGCTACACGCTCCGGAAAAATGAAAATTTTCGAAAAACAGATTTTTACCTGAAAAATTGAAAATTGTATTTTAAAGATGATAAAAAAAAGTAGGACCTCCGGTGTTTGTAACTGGCACCAGGGTGTCTCCTACATATTTCCACCCCCACTCTTGAGGAGGCAGCTCATTTCCGAGCCACTGCTGCACTTGGTGGTAAGTGCGCCGGGAATGCAGTTTAGCTGCGCTCTCAGTTGGTGGGAGGGAGCTGATGTCAGGCTTTATATTGTCACTGATCATGAACAACTGGAAGCGGTACTGGTTCAGGGAGATCTGTCTTGCTGGTGCCCCATACCATTTGAGGAAGCAAATCTTCCCAGCCTCTTCAACCTCGCCTTGAGTGGAGGAGGGGTTGTAAAAGATCACTGCCGCTTCCTTGATGATTTCTAACTTAAGTACAATTTTGAGAAGCCCACCTTGCTTTTCTTTAAAGTTGAAGAGGTAAAAAACCTGTTTTTCGAAAATTTTCACTTCTCCGAAGCGTGTAGCTAGAAAACGGTTGCGAATTCGAAAAAAGTAAATAAATTGAAAGTTGTAGAGAATTTCATGAGCTTTCATTTTGTATAAAAAAATTTTCCCTACGACACACCATTTTAGAGATATAAGCGAAAAAATCAAAAGTGAGTCTTTCTTTGTGCCCCCCCTCCGGCTCACCTCCTAGGCGTCAGGACTTTCAGTATGTTCACTCCCTAAACACCCTGAACAACTTTCTAAAGTAACAGCTTAGGTCCCTGCTCACGCACTCTACACCACCCTTTAGGTCATTCTTTGACTGGACTATTATTAAGGTGATTATGAAAGTTGACTGGAAAAATACACTTCCGATAAAAATTGACCAGTTGGTCTGAATTTAGATTTCATTTTACATAAATGATACCAATTAATCTACCTCATACACAATTGTCTTTGAAAGTAAATTTAACTAAAGCAGTGAGAAAAAACTACTAAAAAATGTACCAAAAATGACCTCAAGGATAAATTTCCAATAAGGCCGAAATAGGTAATATAATTAGGTAGTATTTACCTTTTTATTGACTAAAAATATTCTTAATAGTCGAATACCTTACTAGGTAGATTTTGTTGGAAATCCTACGTAATGTATACCTAAATAGCGACCTATTTGGTCACTTTATTACACACCTTTGAAGTAATATTAGGTCAGAGCTGCCTAGTAGTTAACTACAATTTAACTACTAACTACAAGTACTTACAGGTAGTTGTGCATACATTCGTATTGTATTGAGTATCCACTACTCAAATTTCTTTTTACTAAAGTAGTTGCAACTACTGTTTTCATAAAATCTGTTTTTATGTTTTTTCTCAGAAATATACTTAATAAATATCCAGCCCTGCTATTGAATTGAGATGGCTACAGTCAATTAAAGATTTTATTAATGTTACCTTAACAAGAGATCAATTGAAAAGTTATTGGTAAATTCTGCTTTAAAAATTTTAAAAAATGATGCAGCGGTTAATACACAACCACCTGAGAGCACTAGAATCGAGGAAAAACTCAAAAAATATAAATTTGATTTTGACGAATCCACCCAACCATCACGGCCACAACTAATACAGCCATCACCAATTACGACCAAAAGGATGAAAATACTGAATTGGGCAATGAAATAAAGTTGCAACTTCTAACATACTTAGATGATTCTCGGAGCAACTTTTAACTGCTGAATTATTATCCAATTTTTAAGAAATTATTTGTATATTAATATTATAATACGCCTTTGCCTTCAAACGTCTGTTTTCGGTTGCATGTACCCCAAAAAAGAAGTTCAATATGCGATTTTAATTTTGAAATGTTAGTAATGTTAAAAGCGAATGGCAATTTGTAAATGGGTTTTTGTGTTTTTCTTTAATTAATAAAAATGGTAATCTTAGTAGCCCAATTTGTAGTGTATTCTTAATCCCTCAATAACAAACTTTAATAATATTAAATAGTTGTTAAATAACCTACTAGTCAACCATCCTAAGTTGGCAAGTAGTCACGCAGAGAGAGAAGAAATATCGTCACTGTTGGGCAGACGCAAACAAGATTTTTAAGCTTCTTAAGCTAGATAGCTATCTAGACAGCTTAAGAAGCTTGTTTGTCTGTCTCCAACAGTGACGATATTTCTCCTCTTTCTCCTCTTTCTGACATGTCACAAAGAAAGGTTTCAGAGTCTTAAGTACACAGTTCTAGTGACCTAATTTCTTTCATCATGAAAAAAATTTCATGCCGTGTAAGTGTAAAGTTCTCGAGTATTTTTCAACTACAAAGGATTTTTAATAAGTACTCTGTAGTTAGAAGTTAACTACTTTTTCAAAAATAGTTTGGCAGCTCTGTATTAGTCGATAAATTCTACCTAACTTATCTACATGATTTCAACCGTTCAGTCAATTATCCTTAAACTGAACTTAAAATTACTCTAAAGAAATAAATGTTATTTAGCAGTAACCTGGCAAATCAAACGCAAAGTGAACTTGACTATAAAATAGTAATTCTGTAGCTAAATTATTAATAGAAACAGGTATTAGTAACCAAATATATTTCGGGACTACAAGTACGATTTATGTGTAATTTTACCTGCTTTAGTCCATATAACTTAATTTCGACATCGTCTTATTCTCCACTTATGTCGATTCCACGTAGCGTCAACGTAAATTTTACCAAAACATGGTTAATTTTAATTTTGCGACTTTTATTATACATAATTTAGGTAGTCTTGACGTCAAATAATACCTAAATGTTTGCTGGGAATATTGTTTGCCATACATTGTGTGCAGTGCAATCAGTCAGACGGTCTTGCTTCAGATACAATATAAAGATGACAGGTGATATTTTTTATGTACATTTTTAATAAATGTAACTGTATTTACCTACCTAACTTTTTTATTACTTAAAGTACCATAAATAGAGCATTCATATTACTGGTATTCTTGTTTTCGTCTATTAGTTATAATTTGATATCTCTAATTAGTACTTTTTTGCTACTCGTACTCGTTACTCATTTTTCGACGAGTACTTTCTAAGTTTTGCAAAAGTACTCATTTTTTCGAGTACTTCTCAAATAAGTACTTGTACCCGAGTAGTTATGAGTACTTTTTAAAGGTACTCGTTGTAAAGTACTCGTGAATACTTTAACGCCGGTACTCGCCCAGCTCTGCACACGGTGTACTTTTGAAATTATTCATTTTTTTTTTAATTTGATGTGTTCAATCATTACTTATAGAATTGCTCAAGCGATTTCAATGAAATCTCCTCAAATTGTGAGGTATGGCTCGGCGGTCCCCTATTAATTTCATCAACTACGTCTAATATAAGGTGAGCAAAAATTAGAAATAATTTGTTTTGTAGGAAATATTCGAGAATATGGCGAAGTCGCCAGTCACAATGTAATTATATGATACAAAATTCAAATTCCATCAGAATTGCATTAAAATTGGTAGTTAGGTATTTTAGAAGTAGGTAATAACGAATCTGATGTCAAAAGTTACTAATTTAAGATTTAATATGGTTACGTTAATTGCGATATTTTTGCAGATTTAAATAAAATTTGATACACAGTGATTTCAGGATTTTCTGATAAAAAGCCTAATGCTAAAGCTTAAAAAGTCATAACGACGGATATTTTAATTCTGGTGGCTAGATATAGAGGCCACTAAAAAGAGTGAAAAAAAAAACTGAAAAAGAAAATGAACCGCCTTCAAAAAATTTTTAAATAAAATTTCAACGTCGCGTCACCCAGTTAATTGAATCTTAGTATCTAATATCGATACTAAGGTCGGTGTAAAATTGAACAAATAACAAGTGTAAAACGTATTTTTAACCGACCGAAGATTTAATTAACTGGGCGACGCAAAGGTGAAATTTTATTTTAAAATTTTAAGCGAAATTTTTTGGAAACAGTTCAATTTTTGTTTCATATTTTTTTTATAAATAAAAGTGACGTAAGATGGGTGCAATTTTTTGCGTAGTTATTGTGCATGCTCCGAAGTTATAGAAAATATTTTTTCCAACTCCTATAGTTCCGGGAAACCACCATTATAACCTCGGGAACGTACGAAAACGTGGATTATTCAAATACGAATTTGTTATAAAAAAAAATGATGCGTAACATGGATATATAATTTCCTTCGTACTTATTGTGCATGCCTCGAAGTTATAGGAAATAATGTTTCCGGAAACCACCCTCAGAACGTCGAGAACATATAATAGTAATAATATAATAGGAAAACGTGGGTTATTGAAGTTTAAATTTACGGGTGATTTTGGGGAACTGTAATGGTTAGAAACGTTATTTTATATCATTCGAAAGCATGCACGTCTAATTTTTGTACAAAAAAATCGCGGGAAAAGTGTTTTGCGTTCAGAATTTGCTATGAGGTTGTTGACAACCCTTTAAATTAGCATTATTAGCCGCGAATTCGTATAATAATAAACCTCCATTTGATGTATTATTGGCGCATTTTTTTCAATTTGCGTTTATTCTTCAACGTTTGAAATTGCAGTCACTTGGACAAATAATTTTTTCCGCTCCTTCGTTTTTGAGATATTTGCAGTTAAAGTCGAAACATTTGAATCGCATATTAAACCATCGCATGTGTCTCAAAACGTTATGTCAAGTAGTTCAAAACAAAGAGAAGATTTAACTAGTTATTGCTTTTTTTAATTAACAATACTTATCTAAGTTTAGAAAATGTGGACATTTGCTTTATTGATTTTAAGCGTGATAGATAAATATATTAAACTACACAACACGTTTTTTATGTAAAAAATAGGTGGCCCCAAAACTATTCTTTCATTTATCTAAAAGCTAGGGTTGCTATATTAGATTTGTAAAATGTTTAATTCAAGCTTTGTTCCCCATCTCACCCCTTCCGCTCTCTGGCAATGTGAGTGTGTAAAAAGGGTAATACAGTATACTCAATATAATGAAAGTTTACCCTTACAGAAAGAGGAACCCTCCAACAGTTCTAAATTCGACGCGTGTCCATTACACGACGGCACGTGGCAGCGGTTGACCAACATTAATCCAAACGTTTCGCTGGGTAAAGATTAGAAATAGACGAAACTGTTAAGTTTGCTAAAGATAAGAAATCACCCAATTTCATTACTGGATTTTTCACCTACGAAAAAAGTCTCCATCCTTCATTTATTAATATTTTTGTTTTGTTGGAGGACCACCCTGTACATTTTTTTACTAAAAGTGTATCAAATTCCAAATATTGTTTTCCTTCATCGTTTCTTATTTTTCTAAAGTGACCACCTTGTATATTTTTCACTAAGATGATATTAGGTTTTTTCCTCAGTTTTGTGTCAACTATACTTGACGTATCATTTCCACCATAGTTTCTTGTTTTCTGTATTTTTCATATTTTTCTCCCTGGACAGTTGTGTTAACTACATTGAAAATATTATGTCCCCCATAAATGTTCTTCCGTTATTATATGGTTTAGTGTGTCCACCTCGTATGTTTTTCACTAAAAGTATATCTCGGTTCTCAGTTGGCACTAGCGTCAACTACCTGCCAAATATTATTCTTCTTCGTCAATTAATTTTGTAAATATAGCCAATAAACAAACAGACTTCACACCGACAGACAAATTGACGGAACTGGAAGACCTTAATTTTCGTAATCTACATAGTCTAAAATGTGAAAATCTCGGAGAGTGATTTTTCATGATTGTAATATCAAAACTATTCTTATGCATTTTCACTTCCCTCGCTTACCGAAGGAAAGTATTGTAATTATAAAAAAAGTCAATGTGCGGGATTTCTTCGGATTTTCCCATTTTAAACTCTGTAGATTACGAAAATTAAGGTCTTTCAATTGTCTGACTGTCAATCGGTATAGTGTCTATCTGTCTGTGTATTTGTATGTGTGTCTATTGGCGCCTTACCTACAAAACTATTTGACGGAGAAATTATTTGGTAAATAGTTGACGCTATTGCCAACGAAGAAATGGGATATAATACTTGTAGTGAAAAATATACAGGGTGGATGCAGTAAAAAAATTATGGAAGGAACGTGACGGAGGACAATAATATTTGGCATGAGGTTAATACAACTGTCAAGGAAGAAACCTACTAGAAGTGGAAAATATACCGTAAAAAATAATTAAGAAACATTTGTGGAAAATAGTTGTCATAGTTGACATTTTAACCCCGGAGGACCCTTATACACTTTTGGTGAAAAATATACAGAATGATCACTCTAAAAAAATAATTAAGAAAGGAGCAAAATAATATTTGAAACGTAGTTGTCACTATTACCAGGATAAAGCCTGAAATACTTTTAACTGCAAAGAATACACAGGGTAGTTCAACATAAAAAATTATTCATATATCAAAGCTGCCAAATTAAGAGGACAGCTTTGTGTAAACACCTTTACAGATTTCTTTCTAAGGATTTCGAACTGAAAGAAAAAAATAATTAAATTTCAAATAAAGAAGTTACCGAAAATGTGAAAAATCAAAATTGACACCCAGTATATTAATACGGAAATGGATATGTAAAATTCTACTGAAAATGCTTTTAATACACTAATGTTTCACTTTGGGTTAACTGAAAATTACTTCAACTTTCTGTTTTACGCGATACACCCTGTATATTCAGTTTAGTTTAAAGAAAATCTCTTTCTGAATTCAACTGTATATCTTTCATATGTAAAATACTGTAATAACATTTTAAAGTAAAATTAATATGCCAGCTAATCTACGTAAAGCTCGTTCAAACTTGAGAGACACACTGTATATTAAGGCGCGTTTGCATGCATCCAGTAATTTAGTCGAGTAGAGAGACGGTCGAGTATTTTAGTAATTGCTTTCAATTGCTTTCCACTAAATTACTCGACTAAAACAAGCTGTCCGCATTGGTCGAGTACTAAATTACTAAACGACTCGTCTAAATTACTGGATGCGTGCAAACGCGCCTTTATGGTTTCGATTTCTCATACTTCTTCGTATTTTTTGTGATTAAAAGAAATTTCCGTAATATTTTGGAATTTTGATATTTTCTAAAAGTATAATAAAACCTAGTTTCTATAAATCATGACAGTCCCTCTTTGATGATCAGCCTGTATGATGGATATGGCCCAATTTCAATAAGGAATAATTACACAGGTCTATAAAAAAAAAATCTGCTCCAAGGACTAAACCTATCATGCCTTAAGTATTTTTGTGTGCTGAAACCGAATTTTCAATTTTCTACCTCGTAGATTTCGAGTAAATGTCAAAAATTGTCAAAAAACCGCATTTGGATGATAAAAACCGGGATTTACTCTAAATCTACGCGGTAGAATATTTTTTAAATTGAAAATTCGGATTCAGCACACAAAAATACTTAAGGCATGATAGGTTTAGTCGTTGGAACAGATTTTTTTTTTTGTAGACCTGTGCAACAGGTGCACCTCTGCACACGCACACGCCTACAAAAAAAAATCTGTTCCATGGACTAAACCTATCATGCCTTAAGTATTTTTGTATGCTGAATCCGAATTTTCAATTTAAAAAAATTTCTACCGCGTAGATTTTGAGTAAATCCCAGTTTTTATCGTCAAAATACGGTTTTTTGATAATAAAAACCGGGATTTACTCGAAATCTACGCGGTAGAAAATTTTTTAAATTGAAAATTCAGATTTAGCACACAAAAATACTTAAGGCATGATAGGTTTAGTCCTTGGAGCAGATTTTTTTTTTTTTGTAGACCTGTATTATTTTACATATAATGTCAAAATTTTAAATAAAAATTACAAGTGTAACGGAAATTGTCGTGTTTTCAAAACACGATCTACGCAGATGCATACAAACAGACATTTTATATTCGATATTTGAGTTCAATTGTTATGAAATGGATTTTTTTACGCTTTATTTGGTATTTTGCCACTTTGCAAAAATATTTAAAAACTCAATGAATGAAATCAAAAGTGAGTATTGCACATTTGGTAAAAATTATCTGTCCAAAACTAATAAAGAATCACACAACGATACGACCTTCTTTGTAACTCACTTGTGGAAGATAATAAAATATCTAGTAAATATTATTTCAGTTGTCTCAAGTTCAGTAATTTGTTAGATTACAAAGGCGTGACAAGAAGGAATCCTTGAGGACACCGGGTCAAATCTATAAACGATGTATTAACTATTAACTCCGGTAAGGACATCTGCAAGCATGTTGTCATTAGTCGTGAAATCTATTGACATTCTTCCGTTTTTCAACACCAATCGGATGACATGATGCCTGATGTATATGTTTGGTTCCGTCATGATAAGCAGAATTCTCTGAATATTTGCAGGCTCCCTGATTATCGTTATAGTTATTAAGGTACCAAGGGTGTTATAAGGATAATAACGCACCGAGGTCGGCAGTGTACAATCCCGAGGGCCTCTGGCCCGAGGGAGTGTACGTCGACCGAGGGCGTCATTATCTTATAACACCCGTGGTGCCTTCAACGTGTAATGTCCTGCAAGTCTGTTATTTAATTCGAATTTTTTTTTTGACATTTACGATTTATTAATTTGACATCTATTATGTTCAGAACGATTTGATTTAAAAGAGAGTAAAGATCAAAATTGTTTGTAAACGCCGCCGTTGCATAGTAATGCATTTTGTTTGTCAATAACGCTATCATAATTTGCTTGTTTTGGGTTGTATTATAATTTTATAATGCCCTAGGGCGTTATAGATATTCATAACGCCCTAGGGCGTTATTTTTCATTTAATGTATCTCAAAATAGGGTCGTTATTGTAAAATAACAGACTTGTAGGACATTAAATATTTTAACATTCCCAACCCCTGTAGCACAAGTTGATTGGGCCAATTTAGGCATCAAGATATTGGGCCAATATACTGAGCTACAGATTTTGACAATAAATGCCCAATATTGCAGTCAAATATTGGCATAATATTAGATATCAAGATTGGCATCATATTGGATACCAACATTGGTTCCATATTAGATACTAATATAGGTGTCATATTGGATACTAACATATAGGCACTATATTGGATACTAACATATAGGCGCTATATTGGATACTAACATACAGGTGCTATATTGGATATCAACATAGGCGCCATATAGCTACACAATGTGTCTGAATTTCTGACATGGGAATTCCTACTGCACGAGTTCCCATGTCAGAAATTTGGGCACATTGTGTAGCACAGAGGTGCCTACATCAATTAGAATTTGAATAGATGTCGTTATCAAAATCTGAAAATTTTAAAAAGAATATATTTATATGAAATGAACAAAAACGGTAACGAATAAAAATTTAGTTGTGATAATTGCATAGAATATAAAGGAAAACAAAACATTTGCTCGAAACTTAAACAAAACAATAAAAAAATAAGTGTAATTATTATTGTATATCCATTCATCTGTTTCATTTCTTGAGGGACCATGATTTTTTGTGGATTCGCGAGATTTACTTCCCCATCTTTATCTGATGATCCAGCTAAGTATGCTAATATTTCTCGATTTATTTGCCCATCTGTGACTTCTTTGAATCGGCCTCTACAATAGTGAAAATCAGTTGACTACAGCAAACCCACTAGTTTAATGATTTACTTACCAGACACTACGTCAAAGAATTTGAACTTTGACACTGATTTCTTCTTTTGTTTACTTCTCCTGAATAGAACATAGCTAGGTAACTTCCTTTTTCATTAGTTGGGCATTCATAGCTTTTTTGTGGGTGTCCTCTCCCCTTAAATATTAAATTTAAATCTAGCATGTTCCCTGTATTTTAATAATATGTATGTAAGTAACAATAAATATGCATACTATTTTCCTCGTATTTTCCTATGTTTCTACTAATTGCTGATTTACACCCATTAGTTCTTCGCCTGTGGTGACAGTCATATTTTAAAAATGTTGTGAGTTAATCTTTTCATTCTCACACTTGATGCTGTTTACATCGCACCGAGGACCTTTGATCTTTTTGAGAAAAAATGCTAAAATATTAAAAAACTCTACGAATAAGTTAAATATATCATACGGTCTTAGTGTCTAATATTACTTTCTACATATTGCGCCAATATTGGTTAAATAATGTTAATATTGAATCAGATTTGCTAACCTTAGGAAAATATTGGCCCAATATACAATTTGTATTTATAAAATAATTACGCATAGGTATTTAGACAAATGTAAGATACAGGTAATTAGTAAATATCATAGTGCCTAAATATGCATGATTTGCAAAAATGTCCTGGATATTATACACCCACTGGGCCACGATTTCTGCATTAAACATGGCAGAAAGAAGACAAATACACCTTTGTAGGAATATGAAAAATTACTAAAAACTAAACTATGTTTACTATTAATTATTATTGGAATAGGAACATGCACAGTTACCTATTAAATTATTGTAGTTGTCGCAAGCTGCACACTGTATTTCATTAAAGAAATTGACGAAGTTATGAAACACCAACAAGAGATCGGCATACGGCAACATGGCTGAAACTCGTCACTGTTTCTGAATTTGCTATGGGCGGTAAATTTAAAATTAAAAATGTACATCATGTATTAAAATATACATTAATTGTTTTTATAGCAACTAACAATACAAGATGAATAGCATTTTGTATAATAGTTATACAGGCTACTCAACCTTGAGCAATCAGCTGATTAAAAACATTTGAGAGGATATTTAACTTACAACATACCACAGGTAATACGACTCCCTTTATCCCTGAAGGTTCCGGAAGAGCCTTGTGCGGAAAGAGCTACACGTTTGTAAACAAGGGATGCACATCTAATATCCGAGTATTCTGGGATTGATTTCTTCTTCAGAAAAAACCCAGTGCCGCGGCCTGGAATCGAACCCAGGACCCCTGGGTAAGAGTCAAATTTGCTTGCCTCTAAACCAAGCAGTCATAGCAACATCTTAGCGTATATATATATTTTAAGGTTGAAGACTCATTATATTGATGCTAATTTGTCAATAAATAAGTAAACAAAAATAATAAAGCATATATGCCCAGTATTTGGACATTAATATTCCTTTCTACATATTGCGCCAATGTTGGTTAAATATTGTCAATTTGAATCTGGTTTGCCAATGTTTGTAAAACATTGGATATATATTGGATTAATATATTGAAAATACAACTGATAAGCATATTGGTACAATATTGGCTAAATCTGACATATATTGGCCCAGTATGCAATATAGGTAACATATTGTACCTATATCGACCCAATATGTTGTGCTACTAGGGAAGTTCTTCCTATATCGGGTAGAAATCTTTGGAGTAGAATAGCTTCCTTCGTAACTTCTGTTAAAACCCTTTCCGGCACGGGAAATCATGCACAAAAAGCCCCGTTGCTGCACGGGTTATTTTGTTCTAATTCATTTTTTTTGTTATTGGGATTGCTAAGCAACAACTTTGGTTGCATTTGTGAAGATTTATATTTTGTTTAAAGTATATACTTTGGCGTGGTACCCGATACATAGCATACATTACAGTATACACAGTATATACAGTGTATACAGTCCTCTATGCATATACAATATGCGGTACGTTATTTGTACCACCATGCATTGCGCGACGCAATTTGCATGGTTCAAACGGTGTACCTCCATGCCTGAAAGGGTTAATCCCACGTACTTCGCTTCGGTTTGTTGACCAACTGATGACACTTCCACTCAAAACGAAAACATATATATAAGAAGTTAGCCCAATCAGCATCTACGAACCCTTTAAGTTTCTCGTTGTTCCCCCTGTAGATGATTCCGAGAGTGGAAGTTCCTTTCAGATATAGCAGAACACATTCTATTGCCTTCCAATGCTCTCCTCAGTGGCATGAATTATCTACATGGAATGTTTTTCGCGTCATTTTCAAACTTTTGTGTGGGACCACGTAATTATAACGTCAGAAGGTAACCACTATTATTGTCTTTCTTTTTATCGACATACTTTCTTAACCCCTCCTCGAAGGTTACATAGCATTGAATTTGCTTTGCTCCTAATAGTGTTTTCTTCATTCTTGTCAGCTAGTATTGCTTGCAATGACTCTTTCATCATTTCTGTAGCCTCCATGTATATTTTCTCTTCTATAATGCCGCTCAGATAGGTCATCGTCATATCTAGTTGATGAATCTCCATTTCACGATGAGCTGCTGCCGATGCTCAGTGGTTTACCCCATGTGACAAAAATAAAAAAGCTACAAAAATATTTAACACCAGCCATAATAGACCGATGAATAGGTAATACAAATATCTCGTCATTATTGAAACCCGGTCGTTCCATTTTTGTAATCGGAAGTACATTACAGAGCGGCTAATTACGTTTTATCAGTGAGTCTCTGCATTCACTTTGTTTGTCGTGCCAGTTCCTGAAATAGTGATCCTTCTGAAAGTTTCTTGTAATTGAAGTTCAAGATAAAATTAGTATATAAATATATTTAGATTAAATCACACCAGAAGGCTAAAACCGGCTACATTTAAATTCTACCCCTTTGAAACTACCCCCTAAAAAAAACATTAACAAAAACTGTTTTAAGTTTATTAGAATAACAAAATATTTGGTATTCATAGTGTACATTAATTCTTAAGTATGTGCTGTGGTACTGTGGCTTATATGCTATTGTTTTTTTCTCGAGGAATGCAAATCTAAACTATTTTAGAATAGAAAATCATTCAATACATATTTGAATATTTAGAAAGCTGTACGTTGACGATTGGACATTATTAAATTCGTTTTTAAGATTATAGAGTATATTTAATCTAATTATTATTTTATTATGATGGCGTATATACGAGAAATCCAAAAGTCATAGAAAAAGAAGCAAAATTTAATATTTCCAAGATCCATTTATCGATATTCCTTTCGACCCAATTATGAAATGTAGGTTAAGAGGGGTGATTTGATTATTAGTGAGAAGGACATGATATCTGAGGACTGAATTGCTTGCAATTGCACAGAGGTTGGGGTGGGTCACCCCCGTCATCGAAGGGGAAAATATCAAGGGCGAGGGTGCTGTTTATACATACACGTCTCTAGAGGTTAAATTGAGGGACAACTAAACAACATAAATGTTAAAATACATTTTTTGTATATTTAGCTAAATGGATTATTAGATGCAATCCTTTAATAATGGAAAAATTTAAAAGAAGCATTGTTGAACACGACTCGACGCACATTTCACCAACCATGTTGGCATCATCTAGAGAGAAATTTTTCTTGAGATAAATATTTGCCTTGATTTTTCGTATATAATGACCAATTTGATTTATTCCTCTCATCTTATATTTGGATCAATGATGAATAGGAGAGATATTGTTCGTTTGAGCCTCGTTGGGTTGAAATTTGAGAAGTGTTGACAGATGTAATTCCATCCTTTATATTACATGATTGTGCCAGTGTATTCACAATCCCTCTCACATTTTCATTTAATTTGATAATTAAATTTTAACATTTGCGATGTATTAAATGTTCTAAAATAATTTCTATATATAAAAAGGTGAAAAAAATTATATTTAGAATTACTATAACCTACCTATAACAATATTATCAACAATTTCTTTAAAGCTTTCGAAATTTCGTTACATGAATCACATTTTCTTATGCAAAGATTCGCATTACTGAATACCAGTGCGGTTCTTACAAGGGAAGATTACTTCAATTTTTATAACCTAGTCTAGTCTTTGATGCTATCGACGCTAACTCACAAGTCAACGTAATTTACACACACTTCACTAAAGCATCTGACATGCTTACAGTATTTTTTGTTCAAAATTTGAAATATATTTATTCTCAAATCTGTTATTATTTTTCAGTCATATCTTGAAGATGGACACCACCATATTAAACAGTGTGGTCGACGATCTACGGTATTTGTATCTAGTTCGGGTGTACTCCAGGGTTCTGTGTTAGGCCCATTATTTTTCAATAGTTTCATTAGTGACATTACAGTTGAATTGAGTGTTGCCTATTATACCCAGACGATATCAAGTTATACAATAAAGTGAATAATGTATTTTCAATATATTAATCCAATATATATCATCCAACATTTTACAAACATTGGCAAACCAGATTCAATATTAACATTATTTAACCAATATTAGCGCAATGTAGAAACTAACAATGAGGCATATACATACGCTATGATGTTTTTAATCAACTGATTGCTCAACGTTGTGAAGCCTGTTTAACTATTATACAAAGTGCTTTTAGTCTTGTTAGTTGCTATAAAAACAATTTATATTTATTTTAATACATGATGCATATTCCTAATTTTAAATTTACTGCACATAGCAAATTCAGAAACGATAACACATTCGAGTTTGGGCCATGTTGCTGTATGCCCGTTAAAATAACTTGTTGGTGCTCCATAAATTCGTCAATTTCCTTAATAAGATAGTGTATAGCTAATAACTTAATAGGTAAGTATGCATGTCTCCGTTCAAATAGTAATTAATTCTAGGATTTGGCAGAGTGAGAGGAAAATATGCGTTTATTTTCGATTTATTGTAAATATTTAAAAAACTACACATAGTATAATCTTAAACTGCTTTAGATACTTGCTATTGTTCTAACGAATACAATTATATATATTTTTTATTATAAATTTCTGTTATATTTAAATATCGTAGTTTGTCAATGAAAATAGTTCCTAATTTCATTATTAAGTATGGCATTTGACTATATACAAAATTAATGATAAAAATTATATATGATTGTATTCCTTAGAATAATGGGAAGTATCTGAAATTATTTTAAAGATTATACCATTTATGATTTTTTAAATATATATAATAAACCGAAAATAAACGCATATTTCCCTCTCACTCTGCAAAATCCTAGCCTTAATAGTAAACATTGTTTATTTTTTGTCAATTTTTCACATTTTTACAAAGGCTTGGCGTATTTGTCTCCTTTCTGCCAAGTTCAATGTAGAAATTGTGGCTCAGAGGGTGAATTATATCTAGGATATTTTGCAAATCACGCATATTTGGGCACTACGATATTTACCACAATTAGCTGTATCTTACATTCGGCTAAATACCTATGCGTAATTATTTTATAAATACAGGTTGTATATTGGGCCAATATTTTCCCAAGTTTAGCAAATCAGATTCAATATTAACCTTACTTAAAAATATTGGCGCAATATGTATGAACTAATATTAGGTAGCGATATATTTAATTTATTTATTTAGTTTTTTAAAATTTCAGCATTTTTTTCTCAAAAAGATCAACTGTCCTCGCTGCGATGTAAACAGCATCAAGCGTGAAAATCAAAAGATCAACTCGCACTTGAGAAAAATCAAACAAAAGCTGATGGCCAATATCACTTTTGTATGACTGGCAATCGTACTTTTATTTCATTCTTGAAGAGGAACGTACATAAAAACATGGCCTTCACCAAATACGAGGAAAGTGGTAAGGGTATTTATTATATTATAAATATTATTAAAATACAGGAAATATTCTAGATTTAAATTCTATATTTGTGGGGAGAGAACAGCCACACAAAAGCTGTGAATGCCCAACTAATGAAAAAGGAAGTACCTAGCTATGTTCTATTCAGAAGAAGTAAATAAAAGAAGAAATCAATGTGAAAGTTCATTTTTTTTATGTAGTGTCTAGTAAGTAAAAAATGAAACTAATGAGTTTGATATAGTCAACTGATTTTTACTGTTATAGAAGCTCATAGCCGATTCAAAGGAATCACATATGTGCAATAAAATGAGAAATATCAGCATACTTATCTGGATCATCAGATAAATATGAGGAAGTAGTTTCGCGAATCCACACGAAATCGCGGTACCTCAAGAAACCAAACAGATGAACGTGGATACAATAATTAAGTTCATTTTTTATTTATCTTGTTTAAGTTTCAGAGAAAATGATTTTTATTTCTAAGTTTTCCCGTACATTTTATGTAATTATCAGAATTCAATTTTATTTGTTTGCTTTTTTGTTCAATTTCATATAAATATTACTTTTAAAATTTTCAGATTTGGATTACAACATCCATTCCACTTGATGCAGGCGCCTCTGTACATACTATTGCATGAATTTCCATGTAAAAAATTTAGACACCTTGTGTAGCTACATGGCGCATATGTTGGTATCAAATATAGTGCCTACTTGTTAGTATTCAATATAGCCCCTATATGTTAGTATCCAACGTGACATCTATGTTGTTATCTAATAACGAACCAATGTTGATATCCCATATGGTGCCAAGGTTAGTATCGAATATGACGTCAATCTTGATTTTTATTGTCAAAAGTCGCTCAGTATATTAGCCCAATATGTTGGTGCCTATATTGGTCCAATCAACTTGTGCTACAGGAGTTATCTCATAAGAAAGATGGTGTCAGACTGTACTTTTAAACAGATTTTCACTTTGGAGTCTGGAGATACGCAGAACTATATCATAACTAATATTTACTTTCAGATTAGTGCTTAATGTAACAGATTGTGATGCTATTTCAAGTTTCCCAGATTTTCGAACACCTAGACCAGGTGCTAGGCAAAACTCGTTATTCTATTTGCTGACCCTTGAACTAACGTTCAGAAATTCTCGCCACTATACAAAATGTGTGGCGTTATGCTGTCAAACATGCCATACAACAGAGGAAAACTAGAATAATTCATGGATCAAAAAACGTATGTCAAGAAGAAGACATTCATTTTACGTTTTGGTTTAGATATGAATCCTCTTATTTATGAACGCCTATGGCATAGGACCCTTCTGTATGGTGTTTTAATGTTGCATCAGGCACATTCCGTTCCGTGACGACTAATTAAATTGTGCGAGCACAATTAATCGCCTAATGCCTTTTCTGCTCTGCGTCTGAGCAAAGAAGGATATAGGGGGATAAGACTTTACTTCCCTCGTGGTAATTTATAATATACAACTGGAATTTAGCGGTTTCCATTAATCTGAATGTTCAATTAGTAAGGTACTTATCTGCTTCAATAATTACTACGTACTCGTATATGAACAAATATACGTAGCTATACAAAAAGGCACAGAGCAAGTTTAATTTTCAGGGAAGGGGTGTTTGGAAGATTTTTAAATTACAAAAGTAGTTTTTTTTTAAATGCCATAAAGACCAAAAGCTATACAGGCAGCCACAGAATAAATTAAAATTATAAATTTATACATAACCTAAACAATAAAATATATGGCATGGCTTACATATCAGCCATAAAACGAAGGATGTGCAGAAGTCACAAACTTCTCATCCAGAGACCCTTCAGGACATTGGCATTGGCGTAAACACAAAATTAGACCACGGTTAGGAAGGTATATTATAGCGACTATAGCGACTCACTCACTGGAAATCGAGAAGTTCCAAAAGCGAGAAGTTTCCATGGAGTCGCTAAGAAACAAAAAGGAAAACTCGATCCATAATGGAGAAGTTTCCATGGAGTCGCTAAGAAAAATAAAAAACATTCGATATAAAATATAATATCAATATACTAAAAAATACCAAAATCACATAAAATATGAACATGTATTAAAAACAAATATACGTATATTTACTTCGATTTTAATTTTATTTATAGCGATAACGCTATAAAGTTATAATTTTTAAACCTCATTAATCTTCTGTTAGTAATTGTTTCTTGTTTTACAATTAGTTCGATTAACATTATACCTTCTTACATCTCGTATATTCAATTTTTTATTTACCAATAGCCTACTTTTTGAGATGAATAACATTTGCTCCTACATAACTTTAAATATGAATTCAACTCTTAATTCGCAAAAAATGGGAAGTTTCAAAAAAATAATTTTATATTCCTGAAATTTGGTATATAGATATAAAATTGCATTCTAAATAACTTTTCTTAGTGGAATTTTTTCATATTTTGAAAAATAAAGGTACTTTATTAGTGGTGATTTTTACAACTTTGCTTATAAAACACCCTGTAGAACACCAAATCAAGTCATTTTTGGTATACTTTAGTTTTACAACGAGCAGGACTCAATCCCCAAATACCATTCCAAAATTCCAAAACTTTTGGTCCATTACACCTCTTGTTACATTTATCCTGGGACACACTGTATATATATATATATATATATATATATATATATATATATATATATATATATATATATATATAATACTGTAACTTAATCTTGATTTTCAAAGGTAGGTTCTTGGTAATTTTTTGCCTGCTATAAGAGAATTATTTACTGGTGGGAAATTTTTTTAACAGCACTTCGCTTTACCGGGAATTACTTTAAATTGAGAAATTTAAATTAAAATAATTGAATAATTTGCAATTGTTTATTAACTGTCAGAAGTTTAATATTCATTCACGTGTGTCATTTTAAGAATACGTTAGTAAAATTTGTCCAAAATATGGCCCACACCAATGTTGAAAGTTAATATGTTAGTAATTTATGGAAAATGTAATAAAAATGCAAAAGCAGCCAAACGTATGTATCAATTACAATTTCCAAACAGACCACAACCTGATCGCAAGACTTTTTCCAATTTGTGTAACAACTTATTACAATATGGTAGTTTTAAAAAGTTGAAACGTGAAAGAATACCAACAGCAAGAATCCAGGAGAATACAGCTTTAGTTTTACAAACCGTTAACAATGATCCCCACTCATTCGTTGCGACAAATAAGAGCCTCCACCAATGTATCACTATCGTCATGCCAAAGAATCTTAAAAGAAAATAAGTACTTTCCATATAAATCACACTTATTACATCATTTGCTGCCTACGGACTATGATCGTCGCTTAACCTTTTTTGCTGAGTTTTATGTTCTTTATGAAGGACATTGTAATTTCCTTAAAAATGTACTGTGGAGTGACGAAAATAAGTTTCACAGTAACGGCACAATTACAAAACATAACTATAGATATTGGTCGGAAAACAACCCAAGATGGATGATTCGAACAAGAAACCAAACTGTGTTCAGCGTAAATGTATGTTGTGGTTTTTTAAATGATTATAATATAGGCCCCTTTCTATACTATGAAAATTTAACCGGTGTGCGTTATTTAAGATTTTTAGAAAATAAGTTACCAAGACTTTTATCACAACAGAGCTGAAATTTGGTTTCAGCAAGATGGCGCCGCACACCACAACTCTAATATTGTAAATTATTTGAATGACACGTTTCCAAGGCGCTGGATCGGCACCTCAGAACCGGTTAGATGGCCCGCGCGTTCTCCGGACTTGACTCCTCTGGACTTTTTCTCAAAAACTACTACAGATCTGCCTTTTTGGAATAAGAAACATTTTATTTAAAATTTAATTCTTAATCGAATGGCATATGTTTCAGACCTTTCTTGATCGAAAAATATTTTTAAATTGCAGCGCCATCTCTGGTGATAATGTTATAATAGTAAATTGTACTTCTTGAAGAAGGCATTAACCATAGAAATCCATTACCGTTTACAGAATAAAAATATATTTCTTAGTTTCCGAAATATCGGCTGTGGGAATGTTAACTGAAACACATTGTATATATTTTTCAAGTCGCCGTTTTGGAAAAGCCAATGGGATAATCGGAAAAATGTATTGAACCTTTTTTTGTAGGAAATCTCATTCTGAACAAGTTTACCTATGTTCGTTTAGCCTTGAAAACGCATACTTTATGTACGTCTAAATGAAAAAAAAAACACCAAAAAACCTATATATACAGGGTGCGCCGCTTAAAACTCCCCAGGCTTGTAACTTTCTTATTTTTTAAGCGACGACCATGTTGGGCACATCAAATTGTAGATATTTTTAAGGCATTTAAACATGTGTACAGAGTGATTTAAAAAAAAAAATTTTGAAAAATTGTTCAGAAAGGAAACTTAATTTCCTTGAATAAGTTTTTACCTCATCCTGTACATGAACTGCGTTAATGTTTTCTTATAAAGGTTTTAATTAGCTTCAATTTAGGTTATTACGTCATATTCGAAATTCTTTTTGGTTTTAGAGAAAGAAATTAAACACACTCCTTCCGATTCCAAACTGATTTTTTTAAAGTAACTGAAAAAATGTAAATAATAATTTTATGCTTTATTTGTAAAAGACATATCACAAACAATACTCAACGTAACAAAACAGCCACAAGAAACAAAAGAAATAAATATTTTCAAAAACAAACTTTATTAAAATGTACTAAGTAAATAATAGGAAATTGCAAAATTTTTATTTTTTAAAACTTTTTATTTTAATAACATAAATTGAAGCTAATTAATACCTTTATAAGAAAACATTAACACATTTTATGTACAAGTTGAGGTAAAAAAATATTCAAAGAAATTAAGTTTCCTTCCTTAACAATTTTTTTTTAAATCACTCTGTATGCATGTTTAATGGCTGTAAAAATGTCTACAACTTGATGTGCCCAACATGGTCATCGCTTCAAAAATAAAAAAGTTACAAGTCTGGGGAGTTTTAAGTGGTGCACCCTGAAAGTATATTATTGTATATATATATCTCAAAAATCATGTTTTCTTTTTTCTGCACATAAGCAAAACCTTGTTCTGAAAGTTGAATACTTACTTCATATGCAGAGAAACTGCTGTTCAGAGTTTTTCTCCGCTTTTTTCCTAATTTGAGTGGACTATAGTAATAGTCATTACCAAGTTGATTGAAAAAAAGTTGGAAAATACCTAGAAAAACGCAGGCAGCTTATTCTCATGCACCCTCTGCAAAAAATCATGAAGTTAATATTATGACATTTTATAATACAAGATTCAAGTGACCAAATTTATTTTCTTTCGAGTAAAACTTTTCATGCCTGCTTGAGCAATTCTAACTTATTTTAAAGAAATGGCGGAGGTGCCAATGAACAATGTGTCTAGCCGGTTAACTGCAATACCGATCAGCCGGTTAACTGGATAATGAAACAAAAACGCATGATGATACCTACCGGTATTTTAATTTTTTTACCGGTTATTCCGGTAAATTCTAGAATTATTATGTAATGTATTCAACATTTCTGTTCATATCAGTACTTCAATCAAATAAGGACAATTTGAAGGAAATAACTGATCAAGTTTTGAAACTTAGCAGAGATGTTCATTCAGGCCTACTGAACTCAAACTGGTTCCCTCGAGCCGCCATCTTGAAGAAATGGTGCTCCGGTTCAGGTTTTTTGCTTATATTCCGCTAACCATTAGAGATATCGGGAATGTGTTTATATTAAAATTAAAACCTATCAAATTCTATACAAAAAATGTTATATACATTTTTTCCGTATCTATTATTGTAATCTTCGAAAATTCGATAGTTGCATTTGATCGACACATTTGTAAAACTGTAAATATCGCTCTTAGAGAATTGAATCATTTTGTTAGTTATAGAATTCTGAACAGCTTTTGAAATGCCCATCGTACGTCTGTCTACCTATCCGGCCTCTCCGGCCGTCATGTTTTTGTAAGCACGGTAACTTAGAGAGATAAGTCCGATTTTATTAAAATTCGCACAGTACGTCAGAGGAGGAAATGTAGCGTTTTTGAAAAAAGTCGATTAATAAATATAAAGGTTATGAATAATTTTTAGAAAAAAGTGCACCTTTGATAAAATTCTATAAACTCAAAGAACATTGCGACAATCAAGATAGTATCATCGGGAGATGATTTAAATTGCAAATATAGCAATTGAATCTGACCTCCGGTCACGCGATTTTTTTCATCTCAGTTTTTCTTATAAAATCACTGATTGGCAAAATTATTTCATTACAAAGAGAAATTTATCCGATAAAAAAAAAGCTCTTGTAATTTTACTGTTGATAAAAAACCCTTTGTTTGTTCATTATATCAAATATACGTATATAAAAATGTTTTTTGTTAAATTTAGATAATTTTGTACATGGAAAAAGACAATTGCCATTTCCGCCACCCTAATCATCTATTTTAAAATTTACCGGTAAATACCGGTTAACCGGTTATTTACATTTTTATTTACCGATTTACCGGTTATTAAAACTTCCGGTAAATTGCAATCCCTAGCCATGTTGTAGAAAAAGTGAGTTTAAAAAGAAAATGAAGAATGACTTTTTTTCGAAAAACAATTCGCTTAAATTTAATATTTGAAAAATATAATTTTAGGGGGCCGTAATTCGAAAATCATAAATCAAAATGTCTTCAAAATTTGGATATACGAGTTCTAAAACATAATACAATAATATTGTATTAGTCTTTCAATAAAAAACAACGGTCCCACATTACACACAGGCCGGCATGCCTATAAGTAAGTGACGTCATATTCCTCTAGCCTCTGCCTGGGAACGTTTCTTAGCCTCGCTGCATTGGGGTCATTTCTGTTACGAATAACTAGCAAAATAAGAAAATATATATTATTTTATTGTTACATTAGTATATAATGCCGATAAATCCATCATTTTCAATTAAAATTAAAATTTTGTGAACATGTCTATCCTGAACTGCAGTTCGATTTGAGCCACCAGAAGCAGCAGTAGGCAGTTATCAGCGAGAACCTAAAGATGCTACCATATGATTCTGCTGGAACGTCGTTTGGATAACCTCGTCCTCTCTAGGGGGCCTACCAACCACGTGGGATTACACATTTTATTTTTGGGTTGAGTTTGTCCATTTCATTAATTTTACGTAAATAAAAACGTTTTTTAAAATATTTTTTGAGAATTTAGTACACTGAAAAAAATTATTGTTATTTTCGCCACTCAGAATATTATTCATTTTAAAAATTATCCGTAAATATTGTTTAAATACTTATTTACTTTTTTATTTACATGTACTGGTTAATAAAATATTCGGTAAATTACAAAGCCAAAATATGTCTATAAAATTTTAGCGCATAGTATTAGAAAAATACCGGTTTACATATGTCATAGGAGCAGAAACTAAAACTGTCCCATATTACTAAAAAGAAGATTTGAATAAACTCTTTTGCGGAATATTTTACTCGAGTAAACATAAAAACTGCGGTTAAAAACCTAGCTAATAATGGGCATGTCCACAAAAAAAAATAATACGTCAATATTAGTTAAAACCATGCATTAGAGCCCCTAGTACCAAAATCAGAAATTATTTTATTTATAAATATTTTTATTTTGTAGTTATTCGTAATAGAAATCACCTCAACGCAGCGATACTATGAAACGTTCCCAAGGTAGACATGACGTCACTTCCTTGCAGGCACATCGGCCTGTGTGTGTAATGCGAGCCTGTTGTTTTTTATTGAAAGACTCATCTAATTCTATTGATCAACATGATCAACCTTATTTCCAAAATTTAAAGACATTTTGATTTATTGTTTTCGAATTACGGCCCCCTAAAATTATATTTTTCAAATATTAAATAATTAATAACTTCGTTTTCTTTTTAAATTCACTTTTTCTACAACTCAGCGTCATCTATACTTCCAAATTTCATTGGGCAAGAATTTTCATTGAAAAATTACCAAACATTTTGTAGTACCAGCCCTGTAAATTATTCGTGCATTAGAGATTGCCGAATTTGAAATCATGGATGGCAGTGGAGAGAGAGAAGAATGACTTTTCGAAAAAAAAATCGTTTTCATATTATTGATACTTAATATTTTTGGTAATTTTTCAATGGAAATTCTTGGCCTATGAAATTTGAAAGTATAGATGACGCTGGGTTATAGAAAAAGTGAATTTAAATATAAAATGAAGATGATTTTTTTTCGAAATACAATTGGTTTAAAAGTTATTAAGTAATTATTTAATATTTCAAAAATATAATTCTAGGGGGCCGTAATTCGAAAATCATAAATCAAAATGTCTTTAAATTTTGGATACAGGGGTTCTAAAGTATGCTGATCAATAATATTACATTATTAGTCTTTCAAAACAACGGGCCCGCATTACACATACAGGCCCGCGTAGCTGCAAGGAGGTGACGTCATATTAGTAGCCTCTGCCTGGGAACGTTCCTTAGCTTCGCTGCATTGAGGTCATTTCTATTACGAGTAACTGACAATGTCTTGCCAGGCGTTTTGTGGTCCATGCATTATTCTAGCTCTAGTTGGCCTCCGCTTGTTGTATGGCACGTCTGACGGCATCATCTGTTGTGGTTTCCGGAAGCACAACCTCACCAAAGCTCTTTCCCATCAGCTCCTTGGTGATATCAGCCCTTCGCTTCTTGCCATCTGTTTTGTCCCTGAACTGTCAACCATTCTGCATTGTCCTCTTTCCAACTAATGTGGCGTAAGTGTGCTTCCCTAATGGTCCATGTCTTAGAGGTGTAAAGAAAGGTAGAGAAAACTAAAACGTTAGCAAGTCTGATATTTGTGTGTTTCGTGATATTTCTGCCACGCCAAATTTTAATCAGCTAGCAAGTTGCCGATCTTATCTGTATTCTTCGCCAAATCTCATTCGCAGTTGCTAGTATTGTCCACAAGAACTCCACGTATACCATATTCCAGTTCTCAATCGCCTATCTCTAACGTGCCTGGATGCCATTTGCTTGGTCCACGATCATAATTTTCATTTTGTTGTAATGTATATGTAAACCTTAATGAGAGTTTATTGTCTGAAGCCTGTCCAGTAGGTACATGAGATTATCTTTGCTTGCTGCAACCAAACTAGTATCACCTGCAAATTTTAAGTTAGAGATCTTGTTTCCCCCTATAACTACTCCGTCATGCCGCTCCTTTAACAAAGCCTGCTTGCTCAGGAGGTTTTGCCAAGACAGATGATGCTGAAGTCTAGATTGAAGAATATACGGAATTATTTTACTGGCATATGCAGGGATCCCAAATATGCTAAAAATCCTAATAATCCTAAAATTTCAATAAACTACGAAAATGTCCTAAAGTTGCCCTTAAATTGGATTAATTGTCCTAATAATCCTAAAAAATAGCGATATTTTAAACATATTTTTTAAATTACGTGGTTGAAGCAGTTCAACTGCGTTGGTTACTTTTCGCTGCCATGTTTGTTATTGTTGATTGGCAGTTCTGCAGATGTAAGGCGTTTTTTTCACTGGCCGATACGATACCGATTCGTCGTCAACAACACCGACACAACGATATCGGGGCAGCACAAACGTATAAAATTATATGGAACTCTTTTTCACTTGCCGATACGATACCGTTTTGTCACATTTTGTCGGCGCCGTGTTATTATATGCTATTCTTCAGTATCGGTACGACATTGTCGGTATCGTGTCGGTATCGTGTCGGCCAGTAAAAAAACGCCCGTACGGTACGCCAAAAACGTCAACAGACAACGGAGTAACAGACCAATTGTCAATAATTCCCTGAATAATTGCAGTGCAATTATAAAAGTGCAATGGTAGATTTCTAGTGATGATTTCGTTGATTAGTTTCGTGATGGTTTCGTCAGTAACGTGGTGAATAAGTTGAGGGTCAGTATATTCAAACCAAACAGTTGAAATGTATTTTAGTTTCAACAATAATGCCGAAACGAACCACAAAATATAATAAACAACAATGGAAGGGCAAATATACCTAGCTGGCTCCAGGACCAACAGAAGACTGTGCAAAGTGCAATGATTCGGGGAGTGAAGCATAAAACCACTCTAATTCTAAAAAACACACAGTTAAATTGTGTTTTAGTTTCAGGAAAAACAAATCAGGCTATGGCTATGCTATGCTATGCTATGATCTCAATTGGACTTGACTCTTTTCAAAGAGTCAACTTAAAAATTGCAGAGCTAAACAATGAATT
This sequence comes from Rutpela maculata, assembly GCA_936432065.2. NCBI lineage: Eukaryota > Metazoa > Arthropoda > Insecta > Coleoptera > Cerambycidae > Rutpela > Rutpela maculata. The sequence continues at coordinate 33,425,337 of OW386289.2, read as the reverse complement.
TCTTAGTTTGCGTAGCCACAAAAAAAGTAATGTATAGATGCTATTCCTTTTTTTTTGCAACATTGTCTTGAATTTTTATGGCAATTTTGTAAAGTTCATGCATTAGAAATATTTTTGTCTTGTTTAGTTTCTTTTGTTTATCAATGTCAATTTTGTCGTGCAAGTTCTCAATAAAGTATTGTATTTGTCCTAAAATTTGTCCTAAAATCATTTATAAAATGTCCTAAATTCCTTAAAAAAATGTCCATAGAAGCCTTTGGGACCCCTGCATATGAAATTAATGCCAACAATCTCTAATTATCACAGACGTCTTCGCTCCTTTCATATATAGTCAGATCAGACTCCTGTCTTCCATATTTTTTAGCATATTCTGTGAAGGATTTTCATTCCATCTTCACCAACTAACTTAAGCGCCTCAGCCGTGATATTGTCAACCCCCTAGCTGCTTTGCTAGTTTTTAGTTTTTGTTCGCCTGCCTTCACTTCTGATTTTAGTATTGAAGGTTCGTGGTCGTAGTCCTGTTGCCAGTCATATTCTACCTTAAGATGGTCACTTTCGAAAAGCTTTGATCCTTGTCAATTCTTAGACCGGTGGAGTTAATATTTAAAAAACAAATATATATCGTTTGATTTTTTACGAAACTAAACTTAAGAACTCTTTCTCTTTTTACTTCCCTTGCTTACTAATCCAAGCAACGAATGCTCAAAAAAGGGTGTAGAGGGAAATGTTAGGGACAGAAAATTTGACTTCGGAACTTTATTTGGACTAGTCTGGAGATGAACATATCAAAAGTCTCCACTCCTAGGTGGTGAGCGGGGGGCACTCTAAAGGTCCCATATTTTGCTGATATCCGCTCTCGAATTTCGGAAATTGCGGAAAACAATTTTTTCGCCTCACGTTAAAAAATTTAAAAATTGAATGCTCTACAACTTCTTTTCTCACAACTTTTTCGTGGGAACAACATTTGAAGAGTTATCTTAACAAATAGAGCAAGAAACGTGAGGCGAAAAAATTGTTTTCCGCAATTTTCGAATTTCGAGGGCGAATATCTCGAGAACAGAACAACATATCACAAATGTAAGTAGTGATTCTTGTAGCAAATTTTGTCAGCTTCAATTTTGAATAGAGTGGTCAAGCCGATACGACGCATAGTTTCCGAGATATAAACGAAAAAACAAAAAATGGGACCTTTAAAGTGTCCCCCTCCCCCCCGCTCACCACCTAGGAGTGGAGACTTTTGATATGTTCATCTCCAGACTAGTCCAAACAAAGTTCCGAAGTCAAATTTTCTGTCCCTAAAATTTCCCTCTATAATCATTCGTTGCCTGGCTTATACCGCTTGAAAAAATCACCCTTCGAGATTTCTCAGGATTTTTACATTTCAGAGTAATAATAATAATAATAATAATAATAATAATAATAATTTTATTGTCCAAAAGACCTACAAAAGGTATAGGACTAGTCCTATATGAAAGCAATGCTTAGTCGCGATTGCTGTTTTAAAATTACAATAAGTCACAAATGCAAATAAATACAAAGACAAATAAAAACTACAAAAACAATAAATACAAATTAAAAATATAAAATACAAATACAATAAAAACAAATAAAACTTAAAACTATCAAATTCTACGCACTTAAATATTCTTCAATAGAATAGAAGCCCATACTACTCAAATAATTAATCATTTCGCTTTTAAATAATTTTATATTATTCACGTTTTGAATGGAGTTCGGAATTTTATTATATAATTTAATCCCCATGTAATTGGGGCTTTCCTCAAATTTTGATAAATTGTGTAACGGTGTGTTCAAGTTGTTTCTTTCACGAGTATTATAAGTATGATTAAAATTATTAGTCGGAAATATATGTAAGTTTTTCTTAACATACAGAACTATTTCTAAAATATAAATACATGCTAAAGTTAATACATTTAAGTCTCTAAATATGTTCCGACAAGATGAATATTTAGAAACACCCGCTATGTAACGAACTGCTTTCTTTTGAAATTTGAATATTCTTTCAAAATGACGTGAACAACCCCAAAACATAATTCCATATGATGCTCTTGAAACAAAATGTGCATAATAATATGACATAACAGTGGATCTACCAGAGATTTGTGTTAACCGATATAATGCAAAACAAACGGGAGCAAGTTTCTTTGCTAATGAATCAATATGTGGTTCCCAACTAAGTGCATTATCTAAGTGCACGCCAAGAAATTTAGTGTATGATACTTGTTCCATTGATTTTCCTTCAATTCTAATTAGGTGACTTTCGTTATACGTGGAGGTTCTAGGTAAAAAAATGATAAAAACAGTTTTAGAGATATTTAAAAATAATTTATCTGCTTTAAAATAATTTGAAAATTTGGTTATATTAGTATGTGTACTGTTTATGGCCTCTGAAAAAGTATTTTTGCAACATAAATACGAATTATCATCTGCAAACATAATTAGAAAATCCTCAAAGAAATTAGGGAAATCATTAACATAAAACAGAAAAAGCAATGGTCCAAGGACTGATCCTTGTGGAACTCCAAAATTTAATTTTAATTTCTCTGACTTAACCCTATTTACCTCAACTACTTGCATCCTACTCGAAAGGTAAGAAACTAACCAGTTATTCACTTTACCCCTTAATCCATATTTTGCAAGCTTTTCAATAAGTAATGTATGATTTATTAAATCAAAGGCTTTACTTAAGTCCATGAATATACCGACACATTTGTCATTATTATCCAAATGATCATATAATTTGTTCAAAAACGCCATTATAGCAGTTTCAGTAGAACGACCTTTTCTAAAACCATGTTGTGACTCCGAAAGGATTTTATATTTTATTGCAAAATTTACAATTCTGTTAAAGACAACTCTCTCTATAATTTTAGAAATGGTTGATAAGATTGCAACTGGTCTATAGTTTTCAGGTAATGTATTGTCGCCTTTTTTATATAAAGGAATAACTTTTGCAGTTTTTAAGATGGAGGGAAAATGACCTTCAGCTAAAGAAAGATTTATCAAAAATGTTATAGGAGCTACAATAAAATCTATATATTTTTTAATTAAAGTAGAACTTAAATTATCTACACCGGAAGAATTACTATTTTTTAAGTTCATTATAATATTGAAAATTTCCGATTCCGTAACAGGTTCTAAGAATAAAGTTGGATATTCCTGTAATGGCATGAAGTTGTTTGTTTCTAGATTTTCGTTTAATTCGTTGTTTAGTTTTACTGGCAAATCAACGAAATATTTATTTAAATGTTGAGCAATGATGTAAGGATCATTAATAAGATTGTTATCAATTTTAATATGTTTGATGCCATTTTTTGTTTCGTTGATATTTAGATTTTTATTTATTATTGACCAAACCGTTTTGGACTTATTAGTAGCTTGTGAGTAAACTAAATCGTTATGAAGTTTTTTAGCTGATACTATAACTTTCTTGTAAATGTTCTTATATTTCTTGTAAAAACTAACATCAGCTGGATCATTTGTTTGAGACATAATTCGATGCAAAATTTTTAGTTTTTGTGACGACACTTTTATACCTTTTGTTACCCACCCCTTGTTTACATTTGTTTTAGGAACATTTATTTTTGTTAGAGGAAAACACACATTGTTGTAGTAAATTAGGGTATTTATAAGATTTGTAAATCCTTCTTCCGCTGTTTTTGCATTATATATATCAATCCATGATTCATTGCACAAATGATTAAAAAAATGTTCATAATTTATATCATTATATAGTCTTGAATACCTGTGTTCACTTTCACTGTTTATATTTGAAAAACCGAATTCCAGAATTTGTGAAGTATGGTCTGATATACCATCATTGAATACTTTACATACTAGGTGGGGAGAATTACAGAAATTAGTACACATATAATCAATACAGGTATTGGACTGAAATGTTATTCTTGTGGGCTGATTTATAGTCATATTAACATTGTATATCTGTAACAGGTCACATAATTCTTTTTTTGTAGGAGAATCTGAAAGGTAATCAATATTTAGGTCTCCACATAAAATGACTTTATTATTGTTTTTACAAATTTTATTCAAAACACTATCTAGCGTCAAAAAGAAATTATCGGTATTGCTCTGTGGTGATCTATATATAGATAATATAATAAATGTATTCTGCTCTGACTTTAATTCAATACCGACCAGCTCAATCACTTTTTCTATTGAAGATTCTAGAACGTATGACAATTCTTTAATTTTGAATTTAACATTATTTTTGCAAAAAATAACCACACCTCCATTTTTATACTCTTGCCTACAAAAAATTGACGCCCTCTTATATCCATCTATTTTTATCGCATCAGCTTCTGCTGGTGCAAGCCAGTGTTCTGTAAGGCATACAATGTCAATATCATGAAAATTTAAATAAACCTCTAATTCTTCAATCTTATTCCTAACACACTGAATATTTTGATGTAAAATTTTCAGTTTTTGACAACACCTTTTTTTTCTAGAATAATTTGTAAAGCTATTATTTACTGATTGCTATTCGTTATTTAATTGTTTAACTTTTTGTTTTTCCATTTCAACTTTTTTTAGATACACAGGACATAATTTATCAAATATGAAATGGTTAACTTTAAAATCAAGTTTAAATTTTTGGTTTACCTCTACACAGTTAGCACATATTAAGTCATTAACACATTCCTCTGCTTTATGATCACTATTAGAATATTTTAGACATTTTTCCTCACTTGAGCAATTTTCTGCATGGTGATTAAATCCTCCACACTTGAAGCATCTGAATACACTGACATATTCAAATACTCTGCATCTCGACCAGTTTAAATATAAATGTTGTTCATTTAATATCATTTTAAATGTGAGAGGATCACATTCGATTATGGCCATGTACCTTGTTCTCATTTGTTTAATAATTCTTACTTCCATTTTCATTAAATCATGATTTAGGAATGTATTTTGTTTCCTTATACAATTTAATAAATCTTCACTGCCATATTTTTCTTCAATATCTATTATTTTTATGCATGGATTTTTTAGATCAGGTGCAGTAATTTGATAGTTTTTGGTTAATTTCTTTTCTGCTGCTTTCTTTATTTTCTCCTGTTCGTCCTTTGTTTTACACTTTATTACAACACCTCCCTCTTTAATTTCTTTCATCTGGTACGTAGATTACGAAAATTAAAGCCATCTAATTCTGTCAGTATGCCTGTCTGTCTCTCTCTGTTGGCGCTATATCTACAAAATCACTAGACGGAGAAGGATATTTGGTAGGTAGTTGACGCTACTGCCAACGAAGAACTGGGAAACATATACAGAGTGCACCACATAAAAACATGATTAACTGAAAAAAAATTACGGAATACAGTAATATTTGACATGCAGTTAAAACAACTGTCAGTGAAGAAAAATATGAAAAAAAATGCAGGGTGGTCATTCAGATTCCGCCTGAAATAGTCAAGCTAGTTGCGGAAGAATACCCGGGACATCTTAAGAGTAATGAATCGTGCCCTAGAGAGTGGGGATTTCCCGAGCAGATGGAGGAAGGCCAGAGTCGTCCTGATCCGGAAAGGGAACAAGCCGCCGGAGGACCCGTCATCCCACCGACCGCTATGTTTACTTGACGCGATGGGCAAGCTCCTCGAGTATCTGATACTGGGGAGATTAGAGAAGGAGATAGCCGAGAAGGGTGGCTTATCTGAAAGCCAGTTCAGTTTTCGGAAAGGACGATCAACGGTAGGAGCCATTAGGCTACTAAAGGAGACGCCTTAGCCACGAAACAGATATGTGCTGTCGTGAACCTTGATGTCAAAAACGCGTTTAACACAGCGGAATGGGAGATGATTGTCAGGAAGATGCAGAGCTTGGGAGTAGCTCCGTACCTCGGATTCGAATTAGAGGGAGAGATAACCTGGAAAAGCATCACGTGTGGTGTTCCACAAGGGTCGGTGCTCGGTCCGACCTTGTGGAATGTGATGTTTGACGATATCTTTCGATTACCTTAGGAGGAGGGTGTAAAGGTCATCGGGTATGCCAATGACTTGGCCATAACGGTGACTGGAAGGTGGACTGTCCAAATAATGAAAGCAGCCAACGAGGCCATCAGATATATTGAGAGGTGGCTAGAAAGAATGCAGCTCGAGCTAACTACCGGGAAAACGGAGCTCCTGGTTATCACGAGGAAAAGAAATCTTCCACCCATGAAAGTTAGGGTGGGCCAGGTGGAGATATCCTCAGAGAACTACCTGAAATACCTAGGGGTTTGGCTGGACTCCAAGCTGAACTTCGGTGTCCATGCCACAAAGACGGCCGAGAAGGCGGGAAATGCAGCCACGGCCATTGGGAGACTTATGGCCAATACGCACGGACCGAGAGCGAGCAAGAGGAGACTGCTGTGCAGGGTCGTGCACTCTATCCTCTTGTATGCAGCTCCGGTCTGGGAAAGTTCGATGAAGGTGGATAGGACGAGAGGGAGGATGGCTAGGATCCAGCGATGTGCCGCACTAAATGTATGCAGTGCATATAAAACGATTTCGTGCGAGGCGGCGTTGGTAGTGGCGGGGATCCTCCCTTTGGATCTGATGGTCAAAGAACGGCTGGAAATCTTTGAAGGGGCCGGGAGGGCAGAGGCCAGGGACAGGCTGTTTGAAAGATGGCAGAGGCGGTGGGACACTGCAGACAAGGGAAGGTGGACGAGACGCCTCATCCCGAACATCAGAGCGTGGATGGAACGGAGGCATGGTGAGGTAGGCTATTACCTCACCCAAGCCCTGAGCGGACATGGGTGCTTCGTGGAGTACTTATATGATATTGGCAAGACTGACAGCAGAGAGTGTGCATACTGTGGAGAGGTCGACGATATGGAGCACACCGTGTTCGCATGCAACAGATGGAGAGAAGAGAGACGAGACGGTGGGGCATCGTTATTGTCTCCAGAAGATATGGTAGGGAGGATGCTAGAAACGGAAGAGAACCGGAGAAGGGGGGAGGAGTCAGTAACCCGCATTATCAAAAAGAAGGAAGATGAGGAAAGAGAAATGGGTTTGAACCCATGGAGAAACGCCAATTAACACCGACAATCTTAAATGACCTGTGGGTCCGATGAAAAGCGAAAGCAGTCCCAGGCCAACAGGAAACACTGAAGAGATGGAGGGGTTTTAGCTGGTTGGAATCCAGCACTACCAGTTCGCGATAGACTCTAAGCGACGGGTGTCCATGATGATTTCCTCTCTCACGAAAAACAAGGGTGGCCATTCAAAAAAAAAAAAAATTAAAACATGTGACGGAGATGATATTTCGCACGTAGTTGACACAACTGTCGAAGAAGAAAAATATGGAAAAAATATACAGAGTGGTCATCAAAAAAATATTTTTTAAATGCGACAGAGGACGATAATATCTTGCATGCAGTTAATACAACTCTCAAAGAAAAACATGAAAAAAAAATATATACATACATATAATATATATTTTTTTTTAAATGTGAAGGAGGACGATAATATTTCGTATGTAGTTAATACAACTGTCGAAGAAGAAAAATATGAATAAAAATATACAGGGTGGTCAGTTAAGGAAAAATTTAAAAAATGCGACGGAGGACGATAATATTTCGCATGCAGTTAACACAACTGTCAAAAATTAAAAATATTTAAAAAATATACAGGGAGGTCACCCTAAAAGATAATGAAAAAATGTGACGGAGAACGGTAATATTTGGCATGCACTTAACACAACTGTCAAAGAAAGATATAAAAAAATTGCGAAAAAATATGAGGAATAATATTTCGCATGTAGTTAACACAACTGTCAAAGAAGAAAAATATGAAAAATATACATGGTGGTCGCCCTAAAAAAAATAAAGAAAAAATGTGACGGATGGCAATAATATTTCCCATGCAGTTAATACAACTGTCTAGGAAGAAAAATATGAAAAACATACAATATTAAAATATAAAGTAATTTATGAATCACAAAACGTCCGGCAGGACGTTGAGAATAAAAAAAAAATAAAGTATGAAAAACAGAGAGAGAAGTTTTGGGTAAATACCTTTACCGATTTTTTTTATAATTTATGTTTGGAATCGCTTTAATATTCAAACTGTATTAGTTTATTATTAGTTGTAAAGGTTTTGAAGAATGGAATATGATTAAATTATTTCAAAGTTTTGTATATACTAAATTAATTTCGAAAATATTTAATAAATACTGGAAGCTAAAAAAAATATTCATCGTTTTGAAAATATCATACTTGTTATAAGAGAATCCTGAAATCTCCATGTACCAATTTTCATGTAAATCTGCTAAAAGTTTGCTACTATGACAACGATATTGAATTAGTCATTTTGAACTTACAATATTTGACATCAGCTACTCCGAAAAAAACTAAATCCTTTTCGAGAGTACCTAATGTGCACTGGTCGTAGTGTGATAAAATAACTTCAATCGATCTACCACCAAGCAATAGGACACCGCACGTTTTATAGGTAAATTGGTGGCCTGCCAATTTTGATAAATTTTTGATATGTTTGAATTCAACTGATTCTGAACAATAAGTTCCTTTGGCAAAACTTCAAATTATGGACAGTTTCTCCGATAGTTGGCTCCAAAGACTGCACCTACCTCTCGATACTGTATTAACGATTTCTCAAAACGTACTGTAGATATTGAAATGATAACTACTGGAAATGAATAACCATTACTTGGTCTTAGATTGATGTGCCTGAACTTCCAGTCTTGCCGTAAGTGACGTCAAATCAGGTTTTTGGATGCGCAACATCCGTTTACTTAAAATAAATACATCATATACAGCAACAACCCGTTATTTTGAACGCATTGCCAGATTTTAAAAATTTTTGTTTTTAAGATACAGTGCTATTTGACTGTTTTGAAAAATTTGTAATTTTCATATTTTCAAAGCCTAGTAAGTTCCTTTAAAGGGGTCGAAAGTTCGAGATCGACTATTAGGCAATTTTTTAATCGGGAAACTGGATAGTGTATTCGATTCGCAATTGTCTCAAATACCTCCATACAAAATTTTAGCTCGATACCTCATAAAGGGTGTGTTTGTTATTCAATAGCCAAATTAAAAATTTTTCACTTTTCGACTGGCCCTGTATAAAAGTCAGTTAGTTTTACTAAAAAGCTAAAGTAGTCGTCATTCGACTTAAGGAACATCAGATATTAAATGAGGAAGAAAAGAGAAAAGTTATTCTTTAAATAAATAGTGCTTCTATACATTATTTGGTTGCTGTACAGTGTACATAGGTGCCTTAATGAAAATTTTTCAAACAAATGGATTGGACGGAATAGCATTTCTTTTCTCTTCCTCGTTTAGTATATATCTGACGTTGATGTTACTAAATGAGGAATTACGGTATTATAAATAAACAAAACTGCCTATTCTACTTAAAGGTCTCACAAATAATTAGTTTTCATTGACTAGACAGAACTGCAATTTTATACCTTGAAAAATAAAATCAACTTTTTTTTGTACCCGGTATCAAGCTAGCATCAATGTTCTTTCAATCAATGTACGTACTTATTTATTTAAGATAGTGAATTTTAATAAAGCTACTTATTGCATATATGATGTATTAAATTGAAGTAAACTGGTGTTCTGCACTCGAAAAACATGATTTGCCGTCATTTCCAGCAAAATCGGAAGTTCAGGCACATCAATCTAAGACCAAATAATGGTAAATAGTCTGGTTATTAATTTCCAGTAGTTATCATTTCAATACCTTCAGTAGGTTTTGAAAAATCGTTGATACAATATCGAAGGGTAGGTAAAATATTTGGAGCCATCTATCGGAGAAACTGTTCATAATTTGAAATTTTGCCACAGGAACTCATTGTTCGGAATCAGTTGAACTACAGCATATCAAAAATTCATCAAATTTGACAGGTCACCTATTTACCTATAAAACGTACGGTGTTTTTTTGTAAAAAATTATTAAAGAAACTGCTGCCCAAGGAATCACTACTTCCACATCCAGATTTTCTATCCAAGTCACTCACAACGAAAAAATTTTGTATATGGAAATTGTTTATAGAACTGAACAATCACTTAAAGTTTAAATAAAACACACTCTTTACTGTTGTACTTCACTCTGCTAACATATAAAGACTGACTGCCTGGTCCTAATCCTTGTCCTGAGTCAGCAGTTATATCATAACAGCTCGAATGTTTTTATTATAAGAAATCACATACACCAATGAGTAGTAGTACACTACATCAACTTTCCCTTTTACAACAGTGTTAATGAAATTAACAATAATGTCCACACTGTGAGTTATGGCGGTGCACCAAATATAACAATATACCTACTTAACTATATAATAATAGAACAATATAAGAATATGATATAGCAAAATATATTAATATAAAAGTCATAACCAAAGGAAGGTGCAAATTTGAAGAAAACCAGTCTACGGCCTCTGATCCTTTGTCGGTCACGTGGACATGGACTTTGGATTAACTCATCTGTTACTGTAACATATATATAACAATATAGTAAAGTAGCGTACAACGCATGTCACACGACGATACTAAAGTAAATTAGGCTTACGAAATATCAGTAATTATCTGACTCTTGTTTTTTGTCGGTCACATGCACTTATTTTGAAACATACACTGCCCATTCTCCCTCGATCTTCTTTAGAAGCACGATGTTCCTTCTGTAGTTTTGGCCTGTTTCATCATATTTAATTTGTATGTCTACTCTATCCTTACTCATTACTTGTGTACTTTGATTAAAGTTGAGGCAAGTTGTGTTTTCCTTTATTAGGTATTTCATGTACACCTTGGTTCTAATGGGGTTTCTTTTGATCTTCGCTTCCTGTCGCCGTAATCTTTCCCTTTTTTCTTTTGAAGAAGCTCAGATAATATCCATTACCAGCAGACATTGCTAGTGTCGGAGATGAAGATCAAACCCAGTATACAATAGAGAGTGTGACCAAGCATGCTCGCCCCAATACGCCTTAGCCCGCTACGCTACTATACCTGCTCTTGGTAATTTATAATAATAGCAAGCGGCTCTACCACTCACTTTTTCCAAAAATGACAGGTACTAAAATCAAACTGAATTTTTTGGTTAGGTTATACAAGGGGCCATAAAACGTATATGTCTTAAAGCGGATTGTTAACTCCTCAGTTTAGCATAGGTTTTAAAATAGCCTACAAGTTTTAAGAAATAACTATATTAAGACCGATAGGACTTAAAACATACTTCTACAAGAATAAATCAGCGTACTTAAAGAGCAATTGGTTATTTTGTAGGCATTTTAAGACAAGACACGTTTGAAGTAGAATTATTCACAACTAATATGGTCGATGCACACAGCTGCCACCACTTCCAAAGGTCAAGAAATAAACAACGGTCAGCCACACTGGGAAGGTTCCAGATTGAACAAGGAAATGTAATTTTTTTTGTAAGAGAAATGTTTTTTAGAAAGAATTTATTAACATTGAATCATATTATGGAAAGATGATACTGATTTATTTATTTTTAAGTCATCGAGGAAAAAATAATTTATCCATATAGTTATTTAAATTTACGTTTTTTGGAGGGCGCAAGAACTTTGTAAGAACTGTCTAACTAGATTTTACAGTAAACTTAGCCTCGTTGAAAATTTTAGCCCACTACGAGGGCTCTCAATACTTCATTTATAAGTAATTTTCTCAGTACTTGCGATATGTTCATTTTATAACCATGCATGGCGTCCCATATATTTTCTTTTATATTTACTTTATTAAATACAAAACATTCTCTCAAGCATTTGTGTGTGCATTTTAAACTTTAATAAGTACTTATTCTAAACAAAGTATGGTTTTATAATACCCTTCAGATATTCTACGAGCAGAGATTTAGATGATTCAGTAAAACTTGAAAGGTTTAAAAGTAGTTTTAAATGAAAAATATGTAGGCCTTTCTCTAGGTGGACCCCTATACCTGTATAAGGGTTTTAAGTCAGTTTTATAGAGCCTTTCCAGACCATTTACGTTTATAAGTAGGCTCAGAAATAAGCTTTTAGAATATCTTATAGAGTATGTTAAAATTAAGATTGTTACTTGGGTCTTGCTACCTGAATAAATGGGCATGTCTATCTCAACTCCTCCTAAACTGTAGATTATTGTTTCGTCATTATCGATGTGGAAGACTTAGTTTTTTTCTTCTTCATCGGTGTCTTCTTGTATGGAATGCACATTCGCCACTTTCTCCTTCTTGAATTTTCTAGGAGGCTCCACATATGGTTGACTGTTTCTCACACGTTTTTTTTCTTTCTACATGTGTCTTATATTGAAACCTGAAATGTCCTTGGGATCCACAGTTATTGCATATCTGATTTAAGGCCGGACACTTTTCACTTGAAGAAGAATGTTTGTGGCTTCCACGTCGACCACAAACCTTCGGTGAATAGTGAGTTGTAGCTTGATATACATCTATTTCAGCTGTTGCCTCTACGTATGCTCCTGGAATACTGAAATATATTTCCTGCAAGCACAGTCCGCTCATACCTTTTTTTTTTACCGGTCCTCAATACTCGCTGTTTGTGTCAAAGGGCCTTTTGAAAATTGTTTATTTGTGAATAATTTAATAATGAAAATTTAGTAGATAATTAATACAGTCAATTCTCAAAATATTAACAGTCACAAAATTCATTAAATATTTTATTTTCAATTTTAAAGTAAATCAGAAATATTTCCGTTCCCCGCCCATGCTTCCGTTCGAATCGTTTCACACCGAGATCTTTTCTGGTCTATTCGGATGCATGTCGTGAATATTAGAGAACTAATAACTTTTAATATAAACACCTGACACAGTTGTAAAACAGTTCGCTCCGAATCATCAAATCTATTTACAAACAAACCTTGGACTACAAAACGGCAAATTTACACAGATGTGTATTTAATTAACAAGTGTAATTAACTACTGTGATTAATAAAATATTCTAAGTTTTCTTATGTTACAAAATAAACGAAAATATATATATTTTTTTTCGAATTTAATTCATTCAACGAAATGCGAGTGGTTCAGTCCCATAACCTAGAAAAACAACACACAGAGTATTTAAACTTAAGTGACCCTTCTGTCAAAAAGTCGGAAACGTTTTGCGGTGATTTTCAAGTGCGCGATTGATCTATCAACTTAAAAAGCATCGTGTTCATTTGCACGCGTACTTGAATGCCTTTTTTGATTTTTCCTATCGCAAGCATTCTGAGCAGACATCTTCTTCACAATCTTCTTCACAATCGAAATGTTCCAATGTTCCAACCATTTGAAGCTCATATTTATTCGTCTCATCCTGTATACGATACAAAAATTTAGTTCCTCGGCTTAGCCAGTCTAGTTGCTATTATCACCAATATTATCATCATCATTACATTATTATTATTATTATGATTATTATTATTGGATTTAAGATTTAAAGATCAGTTAATTCCTCACCAGCACTTGTATCAAAAAGTGTCTTTTATAATGAATGTAAAATGTATAATCATTTACCGACCGATATAGAAAATTCCAAGTCATTTATTTTTAAAAGGACCATAAAGAATTTGTTAAGGGAAAAGTATCAATAAATTTCATTTAGTCTTACTATTTTTTACGTGTTATATTATTTGTAGTTTGTTATAATGTATGTGTTGTGTACTCCTTTATACAAGTTTTTTTTACGTGTAATTTGATTTTATATTTTACATTTTGTTATACTAATGTAATGTTTAGTCGATTTATTATGGTATGTATTTGTGACGCCCTCCTTATAGCCACTTGTATGATTATTACTTAATTGTATCTATGATTGGGATATAAGAATTATTATTAATATTATTATTAAGAATTTTAGATTTATGCGACACGCTTTCTTAGCTGAAACTGGAAATCATCAAACCCATCCCATTATTATTATTATCACTATTATTATTTTTTAGACTTCGCAAGCGGCACACTTATTTATTAGTTATTATTATTATTTCCAACGCTGAATGACCACGCACCAATTCGTATTCCCCGCGTATGTTCATTCGTTGTAGCATTTTTTCTGGACCCATTGTCCCTCGTGTTCGATTATAACAGATTCCGTGAGGCTTTCTTTCTTAGTGTTTTGGACCTAAGTCCCTTGTTTTGCTAGTGCGTTTAATACATTTTATGAAATTCACTTTTTGTGTTAATTACTGTATGCTCTTTTAATAATGATAACGCCAACAATTTTTTGATTCTCGAAGACAAATAATAATTAAGGAACTTTATGGTATATTAGTGATTCAAAACATAAATGATTCGGACAAATATTATTTCTATTTCCTCCTAAATGCTTGTAAATCTCCCTATGATAAGGGTTGTTTTAATTGGTTTTCTTAATTACATTATAAACATTGCGATATAACAGTACTAGGCCCATTTTCTTAGTACCCAATGTATATTTGTTGAAGTTTTCCTTACAAAGTTTATGCTCTGTTCCTTCTTATTTTTCACTGGATTTACACATTAAGGAATTAAGGCGCACTCGCTTTTTTTTATATGGTTAATCCTCGTCGCCACTGAACAATCACTTAAATTTGTTTAAATAAAACACACTCTTTACTGTTGTACTTCACTCTGCTATCATATAAAGACTGATTGCCTGGTCCTAATCCTTGTCCTGAGTCAGCAGTTATATCATAACAGCTCGAATGTTTTTATTATAAGAAATCACATACACCAATGAGTAGTAGTACACTGCAGGAACTTTAATAATATAATATTTGAAATCCTCTACCCCGAGAACCCATAAAACGATACCCCACATCGGTAGTGGGGTATCGTTGATAGGGGGTGGATGAAGTAAAAAAATATTTTGAGGTTTCTGGTTCTTGTACACACACCCTAAATCACATTTTTTTCATCCCCTTTAATAATGGGGTGGGGGGGTGGTAATGAGGTGACTAATGCCAACATTTTTTTTTGAGACTTTAGCTTCTCTTGTATATACTAAATACCAATTTTATGGACTCTTACCAGCCTGATTTACCTATTTACCCCAAATTTACCTCAATTTGCCCCCCAACCCTTCGACGGAACAAGATGAAAATATAATCTAGTTCTAGATCTCGTTAAAGTACATATGTGTACGAAATTTCAAGTCAATATCTCAAACGGTTCCAGAGTATGCGTGCAACAGTTACAGACAGACCGACAGACACAGAAAATTTTTTTCGCTCAAACTTAAAATCTCGACGTGACATTCTAAGCCTATTTGAACAAAAAACATTTTTTTTTAATTTCATAAGATGATAAGTCTAGGAAATCTAGATTTGTTTAAGTAAAGGAGACGGGGCCCTACAGTTTATAGTGGAATCCGAATCACTTCTTGGAAAAAATTTATTATGAAACATTTTTTTGCTGTGTGGTGCTCGATCCCACTTCGCTAGGTACGCTCAGAGGGCCACTGAGCTACCAATCTCCATTCCATATATTTTGGCTCCAGCACACAGTGTGCTGTTAAAAGGCAGTAGTAATTTAGAAACCTGGATTGGAAAACTACTTTCGTGTGAGCGTTGCTGTCGGTAAATTCATGTTGAGAGTTATCCGAGAAGTTTAACTCATGGACCTCTTCCCTGTTCAGAAATGTAATATAATATCTCCGTCGTCATCTTAATGTCTCACTTAAACCTAAGTGTTTATAAACGAATATCAACACTCCTGTAATCGATTTTCTCGTCATAGGCAGTTAATGAGAGTTAGTACCGAAAGATTATCTCAGCCATATACTTGCTTGACTGCGCTAAAAAGTACATACATTGTATACTCACAGAAGAATAGAAGTTATTCTAGTTAGACACAGTTATTATGCGTGTAAAAAATGTCGACATAAAGATCAAAGACGCCGACATTTTTTAAGTGCAGAGTAGATCTGAAGACAACTATACTAAAATCCAGATACGTAAATAGGGTGGGCCAGTGGCGAAACGGGCACTTGCCACAAGTCCACGAATTCTTAGGGACAAAAATTTACTATACCTGTTTTTTATTTTGTGAGCTTTCAAATCTGAATTTTTGTTTTTAATATCAGAAAGAGGGTTAGGGGTTGCAGAAACTGGTGATTTGCCATGACACTACTAAAATCACTGCCAAGTGTGTCATGTCCCATTTTTGATTATCTATGACAAAAAAACCGCTGCCCAAGGAATCACTACTTCCACATCCAGATTTTGTATCCAAGTCACTCACAACGAAAAAATTTTGTATATGGAAATAATTGTTTATGGAACTTTAATAATATAATATTTGAAATTCTCTACCCCAAAAACCCATAAAACGATACCCCACATCGGTAGTGGGGTGGGGGTGGTGATAGGGGGTGGTAGTGGGGGTGGATGAAGTAAAAAAAATATTTTGAGGTTTCTGGTTCTTGTACACACACTAAATCACATTTTTTTTTCATCCCCTTTAATAATGGGGTAGGGGTGGTAATGGGGGTGGCTAATGCCAAATTTTTTTTGAGACCTTAGCTTCTCTTGTATATACTAAATACCAATTTTATGGACTCTTACCTGCTTGATTTACCTATTTACCCCAATTTACCCCCCAACCCTACGACGGAACAAGATGAAAATATAATACGGTTCTAGATCTCGTTAAAGTACATATGTGTACCAAATTTCAAACGGTTCCAGAGTAAACGTGCGCACAAAAAAAGTTAGACAGACAGACCGACAGACAGAAAATTTTTTTCGCTCAAACTTAAAATCTCGACGTTTCATGACATTCTAAGCCTATTTGAACAATAAGAATTTTTACAAAATTTGTTGTTACTATACTTCCACTGGATGTGGAAGTAATTGAGCTTCTATTCTTCTCGCTTTGCGAAAACATTTATTCGGATTTCCACATCTCAGATAACGTCGTCAATTTCGTCGGTCTGCAACTGCTTGTCAGATTGTCTGTTTCTAAGTCTGTAAATTTATTTGATGTACAACTGGTGCGATCGACTGCGAATACGTGTAGGATTAACATTCACCATCTAATATACGTTCGCTCGTACCTGATCAACACGTTGTATATTACATAAACATAACATAAACATAAACACACCACAGATAGTAGACAACCCCCAAATCCAAAGCCAAGGCTGTCCGGAAGGGGGTTACACATTCGGAAAAACGCAGACATACATCCACACCCACCGGTGTTATCAATACCGGGGCTGGGGGTCGAACCCAGAGCGCGGTAGCGAGTCGATCAGCGTATTCGCCACTAAATACGCCTTAACCGATTGAGCTACCGTGCCGTGCCTTACAGCTTCGATATCTTCTACATCTTCCTATTTTTGCGTACTTAATAAAAGACAGAGAAATTTTGCTCTAAAACTATAATAAAATATGGTTTATTTAAAACACGACAGTTTATATACCTCTGGTGATCACCTTGTATGATGAATTTGGCATAGTTTAAATACAGTATTCCACCATTTTATATATGTGCCAAAGGGTTTAGCCGGATAAGAATGACGAGTCGGCCCCGAAATGGCAACCTATATCGAAACTTATGTTTTAATATCGACTTGATGTATGAACGCGATTTATATGTGTTTTGCCGCCGTACTCCGCTTTGACCTTGAGATATGGAAAAAAATGAGCGTATGCATGACTATCGTTCAAAGAGACATATCTCGAAAACTAATTGAGCTAGAGAGGTAAAACCAACGGGAGGTTTCGGGTAATCTTAATGAGTATATTCTATATTTTTTTAAAATTTTTAGAATAATTACGCACATCATTAAAAAATAAATAAAAAATATAATAGTTAATATTTCCGTGTTCTCTGTGACTTACAATCACTGAAATAATATATGTTGTAATACTTTATATGCACTATTACTCATAAAAGTTGCGTTAGAAAAAAGTTGGTGCAACACTTCGAAAAAAATAAAATTCGACGCGCACTACATCGTATAAGGATACAGACTTGACATGGGACACACAATGACATATAAATATTTTATGAATTGGAATTATTGTTAGAAGATAAATTGAATGAAAATATAAATAATTGTCACGTAAATATCTATTTCATACAGCACAGTGGCACAAATCGTAATTTTTTCGTTCAAAATTATTTAGAGCACTTCGCAACCGATTGGGATATTTTTTTTAATACTCGTTATTTAGTTTCAAAAAAACGTAAGAGATTTTTTAATTATGCTAACCAAAATTGTTGAGCTTCGCCAAAATGTCCATTTTGTATTTAAATCTTAATAAAACTTAAAACTTACAAAAAAAAAATTTGTTCTTATCCAATTTACATAAATCTTTTACTCGGGGGGTTTTTGAGGTCGCTGATTACGAATCTGATATCCAAATTGTCATAAACCAACCTGCAAAATTGCGGCTATAAAATACTAAAAAATTATGAAAAATTAAATATTTTTGTTAAAGTTTATGCCGAGAAGTTTTGAATATTTCTGATAAGTACTTTTAAGCTAAAATAGACTAAATTTTAAGTTCCAGGAAGAAGTTCAAGATGGCGGATCCAATATGGCGGCAATAAGATGATAAAACTAACTTAAAAATAAATGACGAAACTTTTTTGCATTAAGTTAGGTTTAAAGTTCATGGTTTAAAACTCTTGCCTTAGGTTATGTTAGGTATAGAGTTCTTGGTTTAAGGTTCTATTAGGCTTAGATTATGTTAGGTTTAATATTCTTGTTTTAAAGTTCTTGGTGTTAGGCGTTTATTATATTATTAGCAGATAAAAAAAATAAATATTAATATGACCTACTTAGAGTTATGTTTAAAATTAATATAGGACTGAATCGCATATTTATGATTGATAATTAATGTATGGCAGCCATATTGGATATATTTGAAAATTTCAGAAAATTTGTTCCTTCTTAAATTTTTTAATAATTCTTAGGAATAGCCTTTTTAGTTTAATCCGTTTAATTTAATTTTAAGTTAGTTTTATCATCTTATTGCCGCCATATTGGATCTGCCATCTTGAATTTCTTCCTGGAACTTGTACTTATAAAAAATATTCAAAACTTCTCGGCATAAACTTTAACGAAAATATTTAATTTTTCATAATTTTTTAATCTTGTAGGTTAGTTTATGACAATTTGGGTATCAGATTCGTAATCAGTGACCTCAAAAACTCCCCGAGTAACAAGATTTATGTAAATTGGTTTAGAGAAAAAAAATTTTCTTTATAAGTTTTATTAAGATTTAAATAAAAAATGGATATTTTGGTTAAGCTCAATAATTTTGGCTAGCATAATTCAAAAATCGTCTCTCTTACGTTTTTTTGAAATTAAATAACGAGTAAAAAAAAATTATCCCAATCGGTTGCGAAGTGCTCTAGATAATTTTGAACGAAAAAACTACAGTTCGTGCCACTTGCGCCGTATGAAATAGATATGTAGGTGACAATTATTTATATTTTCATTCAATTTCTCTTCTAACAATAATTCCAATTCATAAAATATTTGTATGTGTCCCATGTCAAGTTTATATCCTGATATGATGTAGTGCGCGTCGAATTTTATTTTTTTTCGAAGTGTTGCACCAACTTTTTTCTAACATAAATTTTACTAGTAATAGTGCATATAAAGTATTACAACATATATTATTTTAGTGATTGCAAGTCACAGAAAACACGAAAATATTAATTTTTATATTTTTATTTATTTTTTAATGATGTGTGTAATTATTCTAAAAATTCAAAAAAATATAAAATATACTCTTTAAAGTTACCTGAAACCTCCCGTTGGATTTACCTCTCTAGCTTAATTATTTTTCGAGATATGTCTCTTTGAACGATAGTCATGCATGCGCTCATTTTTTTCCATATCTCATCAAAGCGGAGTACGGCGGCAAAACAGATATAAATCACGTTCATACATCAAGTCGATGTTAAAACATAAGTTTCGATGTAGGTTGCCATTTGGGGCCGACCCTTCATGCTTATTCGGCTAAACCCTTTGAAGTAAAAATAAAAGTAAAAATCAACACACATACACATACACATTACATGCACACAGGCACACAAAGATTTTATTTGATATTTGAGTTCAGCATGTTATGACAAGAATTTATGAAAAACAATCTACGATGAATATTAAACATTTTCAATTATAATTAATTGATTAAATCAAATAGGGACATAAATAAAACAGATTCTCCAGCATTGTACTCTCCCAAATCCTCTCATTTTTTGGCCACATCAACTAGAGAGAGGAAAATATAGACTGATAGTTCAGGGAAAACCAGATGGCAAGAGGTGAAGAGGACGCCATCCGCAACATTGGGCTAATGTCACCAGGAGCTGATGTTAAAGAGCTTTAGTGAAGTTGTGCGCTTAACAGGCAACCTCGACAGATGGCATGATGCTGTCAGACATGCTATACAGCAAACGGAGGCCAACTAACAACGTGGATCGCAAGACGCCTGGCAAGACGTTGTGAATACAAAGAAGGTTGCGGCCTTCCTACTGAATTTTCTTATTTTCCAAAAACTATAAAGAGTATCCTATGGCATGTTCTACAATTGTATAATAACTTCAATAAACCGGCGAAGATAATGTTTATATCTAGTTTTTTTGGTTTTTTCCATTTTTATAGCATCACGAATCAAACATTTCAATTCCAATGTCCAACACAAGCAAATATATTTATTCCTCTGATATTACTACAATCTAATATATTTTTATCTCCAATCGACATATAAAGTAGGCTTTTTTGCTCACAATTTGAAAGCGTAAAGTTGCCGAGGAGCTGGGAATAATGTCACTTTGCCGCTCACCTCTCATGACAACGTGCGGCAAGTACTTTTACGTTCGCTCGAGTGCACCTGTCCTTACACAAGTTTGGTTGTAACACTGACAATGTATTTTAATGCCCCAAAACTCTTGTTAATATAATGAGAGTTGATGTAAGAGTAACAATTAATTAGCTAATTTATTTTTACGAAGAATACACTTTATAACAATTAATAAAACTATATTAAAAATCGTTATTAATTATTAGCATTATTACATTCGGCAAATTTTCGATTAACAAAAACTTCTAATTTTTGCTCACCTTACATTAGACGTTGCTTGATGGAACTATAATGAGACCACCGCCAAGTCATAACCTTTGCAAAAGTTTGCAAGAGATTTTAAATAAATTGACAGCGATTGTGTTTGTTCGTGTGTTTATTTTGATCACATTATGCAAGACATACTCATAATATGTTGATGAATCGCCGTTTCCAGCCAAAATTCAACTGAGTAATCTTTTTATTTTGATATTTTCAAATGATTGTAGATAAAATCATGTGTGTAATTTGAGCGCAAAATGTCGTTCTCAAGTGTTGACGCGCTCCGCTTCTTACACTGCGACAATGAGGCACTTTGCGCTCTTAATTCACAGATAGCTAATTTTCTACGACTGTTAAAAAACTGTACAGGGTGTTTTTAAAAAGTATGTCAATCACTTAACCACAGAAAGAAGAAAGAAGCTGATTGAATCTAATTTACCTCTATCCAAAATCGCACCTATATGAAGATACAGCCCTCTAAAGTTGGAAATTAAAAAATATATTCTTTAAATATTGTACAAATGGCTATAGATATTTTTTTCAATACTGGTACGCTCTAACATATGTCAAAGGGTGATAGTTTAAAGTAAAAATATTTTAAAATAAATTTTTAGAAATGGCTGATTAATGATTAAACAGCCCTTTCCTCCTAACCCCTGTTTAAGTGGAACGTCTATGACTTTTTGAATTATTATATTTTATAAAAAATTTAAATTTTTAAATGAAACAGAATACTAAAAACATTGTCATGTGTCTTAAATGGTGAAATTGTAAAAACTCTAGAAAAATCATTTATTTTATCAGTCACTTCTTAATTTCAGTTCTACATATATCTAGTATGAGTAAAAAACAAAATAAAAAAATAAAATTAAAAAACAAAACAAAAAAATAATAAAATAAAAACCCAAAAAGTCATAGGCGTACGACTTAAAAAGCCAAGTAGGGAAGGGTTGTTTAACCCTAAATCAGCCATTTCTAAAACTTTTTTTTAAGCTTTACTTTAAACTATTACCTACCCTTTGATATATGTTACAGCGCACCAGTATTGAAAAAAATATCTATAGCCATTTGTACAATATTTAAAGAATATGTTTTTTTTATTTCCAACTTAGAGGGCTGTATCTTCATAGAGGTGCGATTTTGGACGACACTGCTAAAATCACTGCCAAGTGTATGTCCCGTTTTTGATTATCTATCACAAAAGGTGCGCTTCTATTCTTCTTGCTTTGCGTAAACATTTATTCGGGTTTCCACAACTCAAATATAACGTCGTCAATTTCGTCGATCTGCAACTCTTTGTCAGACTGTCTGTTCGAAGTCTGTAAATTTATTTGATGTAAAATTGGCGCGGTCGACTGCGAATACGTGCAGGATTAACATCCACCATCTAATCTACGTAAAGTTTATTCGAACCTGATCACACCGTATATTACACCTTCGATATCTTGTACATCTTGCTATTTTTGTGTACTTAATAAAAGAGCTTAGTAACATTTTGCTCTAAAACTATAATAAAATATAGTTCATATGAACTTCTTTTGATAGTCCCTTGAGGTAAACCAGAAAAAGGCAAAAAGCCCAAAAGTTCTGCGACTGGACCACAAGACATCTCCCCCCCCCCCGTCTTCGAGTGCAGGGAACGCGATGGTGACGTGACACCTATTTTCCGCCCTGCCTTCCAACCGGAAAAACCGATTTTCCGGTGCTACGCATTTTTTTCTTGGAAAATTTTATTAACGAAAGTTGTTCAGAATTGTTCAAAAACCCTAAATCCAAAATTTAATCAAAATTAAAAAATATTGAAAGGGCGCCGCACAAAAGTATAGGAAAAGGCCTTTCCCTCAAATTTTTTTAAATTTTGGAAAAGAGGTCTACTGGTTATACTGAACAAAAGTTCTCATGGGCACAATGCTCAAAATTCAATAGTTCGGCCGCCAGTGGCCTTTGAAGTCTAAAAATAAAAAGTTCTTATATAGTCCCTTGAGGTAAAGCTTTGACCCAAAAGTTCTGTGATTGGACCGCAAGGCTCCTCCATTTTCGAGCCCGGGGAATACGATGGTGACAATATTTTCCGACACACCCTTCACCCACTACCCCTAAACCGGAAAAACCTTCTCTTTTTCCAATTTTTCGGTGCTAGGCTTGCGAGGGCTTGTAGGATAGGTTTTTTTTGTCAATTCGAATAAAATAAGTAACGACTGACCACAGGGGGCCTAACCCACCCTTGGGGGTTGAAACTACAGCCCAATAACGAAATGCCACGAAAACAACGAAAATCAGATGGAAAACGGTATACCCCGTTTTTGAGGGCGGGGAACACGATGACAATATTTCCCGACCTACCCTTTACCCACTACCTAAATCGGAAAAAGCACCCCCTTTTCCGATTTTCTGGTGCTGGGGCTTGCGAGGGCTTGTCGTCTAGGATTTTTTCTCGTCAATTCGAACAAAATAAGTTAAATCTCAATCCAGGGATTCAAGCAGCCACACAAAGTAAACTTTTCTTTCAGTGGCTTGTAGGGAATTGATTAGCACGGATCATTGGTATATGTAGATATTTTTGTTTTTCATTGATTATATATGTAAAAATAGTTTCATTTTTATTCAGTCAATGATCATTCGTTACGTCTGGTTCATTATGTACAATTCTCATTCTATGCTAATAGATCTTTCGACACTTACAATTCTGTACTTTGGAATGAAAAGGGCGGTTGTCACAAAATCACATTTTTTAGAAACGGCCATTTTTGTAAGACATGTGGAGCAAGTATTGGACAACCGTCTATTTAAAGTTGAAATATATTAAAACATTACATATATGAACTTCTGGCCTTTAATTATAGAAGTATAAAGCTTTTCTTTATTAGAAACAGTTCTTACATAAAATTCACAAAAAATGGACACCCGCCCTTTTCATTCCAAAGTACAGAATTATAACCACACTGTTCATCCGAGTCGAAATGGACGTCACAGTCACTGAAAGAAAAGTTCACTTCGTGTAAAGGCTGCTTGAACCCCCGGGTTGTTTGGGTCACGTCTGATCGAGGTTTATTTATTTTATTCGAATTGACGAGAAAAAATCCTATCCTACAGGCCCTCGCAAGCCTAACAGCGGAAAATCGAAAAAGGGGATGGTTTTAAGGTTCAAGGGTAGTGAGTGAAGGGTAGGTAGAAAATATTGTCACCAATGTGTTCCCCACTCTCGAAAACAGGAGTATACCGTTTCCAAGCTGATTTTCGTTGTTTTCGTGGTATTTCGTTACTTGGGGTGGGAGTAGTTTCAACCCCCGGTGGTGGGTTAGGTCACCTGTGGTCACTTTTTACTTGTTTTATTCGAATTGACAAAAAAAACGATAAGCCCTCGCAAGACTAGCACAGGAAAATTGTTAAAAGAGGTGGTTTTTTCGGTTTAGGGTAGATCGGGAAATATCGTCACCATTATGATCCCCTCCTCAAAAACACGGATATACCGTTTTCCAACTGATTTCCGTTCTTTTCGAGGCATTTCGTTTTTGGAGGTGTAGGTAGTTTCAACTACCCCGGGGTGGGTTAGGTCACCCGTGGTCAATATTTGCTTATTTTATTCGAGTTGACAAAAAAACTGGATCCGACAAGCCTCGCAAGCCTAGCACCCAAAAAGGTTTTTCCGGCTTAAGGGTAGTGAATGAAAGGTAGGTCGGAAATATTGTCAGCATCGTGTTTCCCGCCCTCGATAATGGGGGAGTAGATATCTTGCAGTCCAGTCAGACTATATGTATAAGAGCTTTATATTTTTAGATTTCAAAGGTCACTGGCGGCCGAACTATTGAATTTTGAGTATAGTGCCCACGAGAACTTTTGTTCAGTATAACCAGGAGAACTTTTACCCAAAATTCATGACAATTTTGTTTGAAATTAAACCCAAGCTGTCAGATAGTTGTCCAGTAATTAATAGTCTTTTTTTATATTTTTTAAATTTATCAACTTTTTTAATTTTTCAATTTTTTTATTTTGATGAAATATTAGATATTGGGCTTTTGGACAATTCTGAACAACTTTGATTAATAAAATTTTCGATAAAAAATGCCTAGCACTGGAAAATCGGAAAAGGGTGGTCTTTTCGGATTAGGGATAGTGGTTGGAGGGTAGGTTGGAAAATATTGTCACCATCGCGTTCCCCGTCCTCGAAAACGGGGGATACATGTCTTGCGGTTCAGTCGCAGAACTTTTGGGGTAAAAGCTTTACCTCATGGGACTATAAGGTGCTGAGACTGGTTAAGTGATTGACATACTTTTTAAAAACACCCTGTAGATTAAAATATATATAAAAAAAACAGTCTGGGAAAGTAAGTTTTTATATACATATGAAAAACAGACCGAGGAAGCTTGTGCTAGTTGCTTAGCAACGGACTAAAATACTAGAATACCGTATTTTGGGATATGAAATTGCTCCGAGAAAGTAGACATTCTTGATCGATTTCAGAAAAAGTAACATTATTTCACTCTTATGTATAGCCGTATCCATGAGTACATTGAAAACAATTGAAGTTGCCTCACGTTTACGTTAATTTTGAAATTTATTTGTCTAAATATAGAAATTGAAGACTGTCGGAGAAAAAATATTGTATGAAACTCACGCATAAAGTGGCTTTTTTTCTCTCATTCACCTTCGACTCGTCAAACTTCCCATTCGCAAAAAAAGTGCCACTTTATGCACTCGTTGCATAAATACTATTTTATCTCCATCGATGCTTTTTGATTATGTAAAATTTTGATAATGTTAAAGATATTTTAGACAACATTTATTTTCACTAATTTTACTCGAGGTAATTGCGCGTTTGCATATAAATAGAAATAGCCATATTGTAGAACGATTTCGTTGGTATGTGTTTTATCCCCAGTTATATGTTAATTTATAAAAGTGCTCCCCTAGTATATCACGGCAAAACCACCGGCAAGCCAATAATAACCGTCATTCGACTGCGGAGCTCTTAGCATATGCAAACAAGCAAACATGATAAATGATCCCCAAGGGATTTCCCATATGTCATATTCACAGGCCTTTGATCAATTTGTCGATGGGTGATAGGTTATAATGTGTAAATAATAAGAAAAAATATATGAACAACTTATTTCACTTTGTCATTTAATATACTATTTGCCTTGCTACATAAAAATATACGAACATCGAAATCAAACATACTTTTAACCGACTCTAATATCGATATTAGATAATAAGGTTAAGTTAACCGGGTGACAGTGCCATTTTATTTTATATTTTTTACTGACCTTTTTTTTTAAGGCGGTTCAATTTTGGGAGGAGGAGTACCGATAAGTCGCGAAATTTGTGAATAATCATCCGGTGCTTAAGGGAGTATTATGGACGAAGGAGTATATCAAAACCGAATTAATCGTACCCAAACAAATGGTCATTTGAGGTAGGCCATCCAGGTCGAGGTGAAACTGTCAGAATCATCATGAACAGATATTACTTTAATAACATGTCTCACTTAATCGGTACAGAATAAGGGCCGTCGAGAGCCGGAGCGGGCCTCGGGACAAAAGATTTTTGGGACTAAAGGACCCCGCAGAAATCCTAGGTAAATTGGCTTTCAGTCAAATTGTCTGAAATTGAGATATGTTATAGTTTATGAGGTCTTAATCAAAAGTTCTCATGAGCCCAACCCAAAGTAATGACTAGATTTTGACTTAGAGACGAGATAGGGTTCACTGATTCAAGATTTTCATATAACTTATTATAAATATTCTTTAAATACATATATGAATATTTTATGAGTTATATACTATCATATATTTTCTAAAGCATGTTTGGTAAACCTCTGAGCATGTCAGAAACATGCCATGGCATATCTGTCTAAAGTTTGTTAATCATTTATAAAGTAAATAAAACATCAAACTTAATTATTAAGAGTACGATTTATTAATATCACTCTACGTACATGCATTGCTAGCATAATACTAATCGGTGAAGTATAGGTTCAAGATGGCCTACAATTATATCTTAAGAATAAAATCCTGATAAAAAAGTTAAATCACAAAGAAAAATTACAAATATTAAAAAACACCTACGTCTTGTATAATCCCCCATACAGGCATTACAGATTTTGTTGGGCTATCAAACGTGTTTGAGCGTATCTGTAATGTGTGTGTCTGATCATGTTTAGAATATAGAACGTAAATGAAATAAAATGTCACGCATGGGGTGCTTAATTAATGTGTCCCTTTTCCACTTACAATTAATATTTGTGTCTATCGAATATCTACATCATTTAAACCATCGTTGTTTAGTAGTAAAGCTCTTTCAGCAGCGTCTGATATTTGGTGTACAAGAGAAGTTGGTGGATATCTGATATTTTGTTGGTGCCGAGCAAAACCAAGATACCATAAACTACTGGCAATATGAGAACATGTACCTAATGTCCTTGCTCCTGATATGCAAGTAAAGTAATATCCTTCAATTGGATTCTCTTCTTCGTAATTGGGTTTTGGTTCTGTATTATAAGCAATCCATTGTAGATAAACGGTCTCATTTCTAAAACGTGAATGCAGTCTAAATCTTACAAAATCCGGCACCAGTGCATTTACATCTACCTGAAAAATGTCATCTTCCCTGTTTAAATTATTTTGAATATATGATGGTGCCAAATATAATTGATAAACACCAACAGTTAGATCTTCCAAGTATTCAAGAGAGAGTTCAGGAAAGCCTGGAAGTTGATTATGCTCAAGACGAATCCACTCAGCTCTCCTTCGACGTAATACATTTTCTGCCTCCACGCGTGCATGGACAATATTTACCTCTTCAGATCTCTGTAATAAAGTCAATGCTAGCTCTGCATTTGCCCCTACCATCAGTACAGGATCATGAAATCGATTAATTAAGGCACCAGCTATACGGTAAATGTCGCCAATATGAGCTGTGTGTGCTATTCTTATTACTTGTGCAAAAAAGTTGAAAATACTTTTAATATGACCATTTTGACTTTCTACAATCCATCTAGTTTTTGTTATTAACCTGAAGATATTGGTTTCTCTGGTCGACAATTAGGAAGTTTCCTATTTTAGAAATATCATGTACATTCAGCCTCATTTAGTAGTCTTTCAGATAACTAGTCAAAAAAAAATTATCACGATATCTGAAAAACTCACGAACTTATTCAATTTCTTATTTAATACTTCACCAGTGACGTCACAATACACAACGCGCTGACTTGCCATGCCGGCGACGCGGCGAGCCGTATATTCCCTTTATTTAGTGTATGTGCTCGATTTTCTGAAATGTCACAAAATGTCACTTTTGATTCGTTCGTGCCGAGCCAAATTTTCAAATTTTGCCGTGCAATTTACGATCAGGTTTATCTGGAAGACTTCCTCTTTACGTCGCGACATCATACGGCCGTCCCAATGGCGTTTTTCGAAAAATACGAACGTGCCAAAATTGCATGTTTTAGCAATTTTTTCGGCTCACAAATGCAAGCTGACTATAAACTGCCGGTCCCTGCCAGCGAGTATAAAGGTGCCCGCGCCCGCTCTCTGTTGGCGGAATCATGTATTGTGACGTAATCGAGCCTTGGCCCAGATGATCGCAGCATTTTAAACTTGGAAGAACCATAACTTTTTTATTTTTAGAGATAATTTTTAAAAAAATTACAGATGTTTTTTAGATTTTTACGACTATTTATTACGAGAAAATGAGAAAAATGGAAACTTCCTAATTGACGCTGTCCTCTTTGTAGAAAGTGTGGCATGTGGTATCTTATATCTAAGTGATCGAGTAATTCTGTAGCATCGCGATATCCATGGTCTACAATAAGAATATCTCCAGCCTGAAACCATTCCCTCATCCCATTAATGTCTCGGTCAAACTCAGCTCGCAACAGTGCTGCATCATTATTGCGACTATCGGAAAAACAAGGTCCTTGAATGTCAAGAATTTTTCCATCAGATGCCACTATCATGATCGGTTTCACTAAATGATACCTTTTAAATGTCTTAACACTCTAAAGTTTCTGCTCTTTTCAATTTTTAGATAGGTACCATCAACATATGCTATAGCCTTCCTCATATTTGGTTCTCGATTATCTAATGTGTGCATCTATGCAGATATTTCATCTGTACAGGGCTATGAACTACGATACAAACAAATCCTTAATAATTACATGTACACATAAACATTGAACAATCACTTAAATTTGTTTAAATATTACACACTCTTTACTGTTGTACTTCACTCTGCTATCATATAAAGACTGACTGCCTGGTCCTAATCCTTGTCCTGAGTCAGCAGTTATATCATAACAGCTCGAATGTTTTTATTATAAGAAATCACATACACCAATGAGTAGTAGTACACTACATCCACTTTTCATTTTACAACAGTGTTAATGAAATTAACAATAATGTCCACAATGTGAGTTATGGCGGTGCACCAAATATAACAATATACCTACTTAACTATATAATAATAGAATATAAGAATATGATATAGCAAAATATATTAATATAAAAGTCATAACCAAAGGAAGGTGCAAATTTGAAGAATACCATATATATAACAATATAGTAAAGTAGCATACAACGCATGTCACACGACGATACCAAAGTAAATTAGGCTTACGAAATATCAGTAATTATCTGACTCTTGTTTTTTGTCGCTCACAGTACTTATTTTGAAACATACACTGCCCATTCTCCCTCGATCTTCTTTAGATGCACGATGTTCCTTCTGTAGTTTTGGCCTGTTTCATCCTATTTAATTTGTATGTCTACTCTATCCTTATTCATTACTTGTGTACTTTGATTAAAGTTGAGGCAAGTTGTGTTTTCCTTTATTAGGTGTTTCACGTACACCTTGGTTCTAATGGGATTTCTTCTGATCTTCGCTTCCTGTCGCCGTAATCTTTCCCTTTTTCTTTTGAAGAAGCTCAGACAAAATCCATTACCAGCAGACATTGCTAGTGTCGGAGATGAAGATCAAACCCAGTACACAATAGAGAGTGTGACCAAGCATGCTCGCCCTAATACGCCTTAGCCCGCTGCGCTACTATACCTGCTCTTGGTAATTTATAATAATAGCAAGCGGCTCTACCACTCACTTTTTCCAAAAATGACAAAGTACTAAAATCAAACTGAATTTTTTGGTTAGGTTATACAAGGGGCCATAAAACGTATATGTCTTAAAGCGGATGTGTTAACTCCTCAGTTTAGCATAGGTTTTAAAATAGCCTACAAGTTTTAAGAAATAACTATGGGACTTAAAACATACTTCTACAAAAATAAATCAGCGTACTTAAAGAGCAATTGGTTATTTTGTAGGCATTTTAAGACAAGACACGTTTGAAGTAGAATTATTCACAACTAATATGGTCGATGCACACAACTGTCACCACTTCCAAAGGTCAAGAAATAAACAACGGTCAGCCATACTGGGAAGGTTCCAGATTGAACATAGAAATGTAATTTTTTTTTGTAAGAGAAATGTTTTTTAGAAAAAATTTATTAACATTGATGATATTGATTTATTTATTTTTAAGTCATGATTTATTTATTTTTAAGTCATAGAGGAGAAAAATAATTTATCCATATAGTTATTTAAATTTGCGTTTTTCGAGGGCGCAAGAATTTTGTAAGAACTGTCTAACTAGATTTTACAGTAAACTTAGCCTCGTTGAAAATTTTAGCCCACTACAAGGGCTCTCAGTACTTCATTTATAAAGTAATTTTTCTCAGTACTTGCGATATGTTCATTTTATAACTATGCATGGCGTCCCATATATTTTCCTTTATATTTACTTTATTAAATACAAAACATTCTCTCAAGCATTTGTGTGTGCATTTTAAACTTTAATAAGTACTTATTCCAAACAAAGTATGGTTTTATAATACCCTTCAGATATTCTACGAGCAGAGATTTAGATGATTCATTAAAACTTGAAAGCTTTAAAAGTAATTTTAAATGAAAATATGTAGACCTTTCTCTGGGTGGACCCCTATACCCGTATAAGGGTTTTAAGTCAGTTTTATAGAGTCTTTCCAGACCATCTACGTTTATAAGAAGTCTCAGAAATAAGCTTTTAGAATATCTTATAGAGTATGTTAAAATTAAGATTGTTACTTGGGTCTTGCTACCTGAATAAATGGGCATATCTATCTCAACTCCTCCTAAACTGTAGGTTATTGTTTCGTCATTATCGATGTGGAAGACTTAGTTTGTTTCTTCTTCATAGGTGTCTTCTTGTATGGAATGCACATTCACCACTTTCTCCTTCTTGAATTTTCTAGGAGGCTCTACATATGGTTGACTATTTCTCACACGTTTTTTTCTTTCTGCATATGTCTTGAAACCTGAAATGTCCTTGGGATCCACAGTTATTGCATTTCTGATTTAAGGCCGGACACTTTTCACTTGAAGAAGAATGTTTGTGGCTTCCACGTCGACCACAAACCTTCGGTGAATAGTGAGTTGTAGCTTGATATACATCTATTTCAGCTGTTGCCTCTACGTACGCTCCTGGAATACTGAAATATATTTCCTGCAAGCACAGTCCGCTCATACCTTTTTTTTACCGGTCCTCAATACTCGCTGTTTGTGTCAAAGGACCTTTTGAAAATTGTTTATTTGTGAATAATTTAATAATGAAAATTTAGTAGATAATTAATACAGTCAATTCCCAAAATATTAACAGTCACAAAATTCATTAAATATTTTATTTTCAATTTTAAAGTAAATCAGAAATATTTCCGATCTCCGTCCATGCTTCCGTTCGAATCGTTTCACGCCGAGATCTTTTCTGGTCTATTCGGATGCATGTCGTGAATATTAGAGAACTAATAACTTTTAATATAAACACCTGACACAGTTGTAAAACAGTTCGCTCCGAATCATCAAATCTATTTACAAACAAACCTCGGACTACAAAACGGCAAAATTTACACAGATGTGTATTTAATTAACAAGTGTAATTAACTACTGTGATTAATAAAATATTTTAAGTTTTCTTATGTTACAAAATAAACGAATTTAATTCATTCAACGAAATGCGAGTGGTTCAGTCCCGTACCCTAGAAAAATAATACACAGAATATTTAAACTTAAGTGACCCTTCTGTCAAAAAGTCGGAAACGTTTTGCGGTGATTTTCAAGTGCGCGATTGCTCTATCAACTTAAAAAGCATCGTGTTCATTTGCACGCGTACGTTGATTTTTCCTATCGCAAGCATTCTGAGCAGACATCTCCTTCGCAATCGAAATGTTCCAATGCTGTTCCAACCAACCATTTGGAGATGATATTTATTCGTCTCATCTTGTATACGGTACAAAAATTTAGTTCCTCGGCTTAGCCAGTCTAGTGGCTATTATCACCATCATCATTACATTATTATTATAATGATTATTATTATTATTATTGGATTTAAGATTTAAAGATCAGTTAATTCCTCACCAGCACTTGTATCAAAAAGTGTCTTTTATAATGAATGTAAAATGTATAATCATTTACCTACTGATATAGAAAATTCCAAGTCATTTATTTTTAAAAGGACGATAAAGAATTTGTTAAGGGAAAAGTATCAATAAATTTCTTTTAATCTTACTATTTTTTACGTGTTATATTATTTGTAGTTTGTTATAATGTATGTGTTGTGTGCTCCTTTATACATTTTTTTTTTACGTGTAATTTGATTTTATATTTTACATTTTGTTATACTAATGCAATGTTTAGTCGATTTATTATGGTATGTATTTGTGACGCACTCCTTATAGCCACTTGTATGATTATTACTTAATTGTACCTATGATTGGGATATAAGAATTATTATTAATATTATTATTAAGAATTTTAGATTTATGCGACACGCTTTCTTAGCTGAAACTGGAAATCATCAAACCCACCCTATTATTATTATTGTCACTATTATTATTTTTTAGACTTCGCAAGCGACACACTTATTTATTAGTTATTATTATTATTTCCAACGCTGAATGACCACGCACCAATTCGTATCCCCGCGTATGTTCATTCGTTGTAGCATTTTTTCTGGACCCATTGTCCCTCGTGTTCGATTCGAACAGATTCCGTGAGTCTTTCTTTCTTAGTGTTTTGGACCTGAGTCCCTTGTTTTGGACCTGAGTCCCTTATTTTGGACCTGAGTCCCTTGTTTTGGACCTGAGTCCCTTGTTTTGGACCTGAGTCCCTTGTTTTGGACCTGAGTCCCTCGTTTTGGACCTAAGTCCCTTGTTTTGGACCTGAGTCCCTTGTTTTGGACCTGAGTCCCTCGTTTTGGACCTGAGTCCCTCGTTTTGGACCTGAGTCCCTCGTCTTGGACCTGAGTCCCTTGTTTTAGACCTGAGTCCCTTGTTTTGGACCTGAGTCCCTTGTTATGGACCTGAGTCCCTTGTTTTGGACCTGAGTCCCTTGTTTTAGACCTGAGTCCCTTGTTTTGGACCTGAGTCCCTTGTTATGGACCTGAGTCCCTTGTTTTGCGAGTGCGTTAATACATTTTATGAAATTCACTTTTTTGTGTTAATTACTGTACGCTCTTTTAATAATAATAACGCCAACACCAACAATTTTTTTATTCTCAAAGACAAATAATAATTAAAGAACTTTATGGTATACTAGTGATTCAAAACCTAAATGATTCGGACAAATATTATTTCTATTTCCTCCTAAATGCTTGTAAATCTCCCTATGATAAGGGTTGTTTTAATTGGTTTTCTTAATTATATTATAAACATTGCGATATAATAGTGCTAGGCCCGTTTTCTTAGTACCTAATGTATATTTGTTGAAGTTTTCCTTACAAAGTTTATGCTCTGTTCCTTCTTATTTTTCACTGGATTTACACATTAAGGCACACTCGCTTTTATTTATAAGGTTAATCCTCGTCGCCACTGAACAATCACTTAAATTTGTTTAAATAAAACACACTCTTTACTGTTGTACTTCACTCTGCTATCATATAAAGACTGACTGCCTGGTCCTAATCCGTGTCCTGAGTCAGCAGTTATATCATAACAGCTAGAATGTTTTTATTATAAGAAATCACATACACCAATGAGTAGTAGTACACTACAAACATATAACAATTAAATAATTGGTGATAATGGTTACAAATACTTCTTATGTTTAGCGCAATCAACCTTTGAATTGAATAATTATATTTGGGACAAACAATCTTCATCATCCTAACACGTTTCATAACCCAACAAAATCTGTAATGCCTGTCTTGGGGATTACACAAGACGTAGGTATTTTTTAATATTTGTATTTTTTCTTTGTGATTTAACTTTTTTATCAGGATTTTATTCTTAAGACATAATTGTAGGGCATCTTGAACCTATACTTCACCGATTAGTATTATGCTTACAATGCATATACGTAGAGTGATATTAATAAATCGTACTCTTAATAATTAAGTTTGATGTTTTATTTACTTTATAAATGGTTAACAAACTTTACACAGATATGCCATGGCATGTTTCTGACATGCTCAGAGGTTTACCAAACATGCTTTAGAAAATGTTTGATAGTATATAACTCATAAAATATTCATATATGTATTTAAAGAATATTTATAAGTTGTATGAAAATCGTGAACCAGTGAACCTTATCTCGTCTCTAAGTCAAAATTTAGTCATTACTTTGGATTGGGCCCATGAGAACTTTTGATCAGGGCCTCATAAACTATAACATATCTCAATTTCAGACAATTTGACTGAGAGCCAATTTACCTATGATTTCTGCGGGGTCCTTTGATCTATTTTAATGACACTTAGTACCCTAGTACTCTTCAAGCAAGTTTATTACTTTCCCAATTCTATCTTATTATTAATTCAGTATGCAATCAAAACATTATTTTTTATGGTAAATTAGAGTTCTAAATCTCGAACAAGTATAATAAAAATTAAATATAACAGGAAAATAAAATTAAAATATCCTTAAATATTATTTAACAACAGGCATTGTCAACATTTAAAAATCGACTTTAGAGGATTTGTAACAAACGGCTTATTTGCTTATTGGACTTTTAATATCAGTTATTTAGGTGTCGTATAATTCTATTGTTACATGCATTTGGTATTTATTTCCCAAGGTAATAAAACTAGGACATGTTATATTTTGTATGAATTTTATACACCTAGTTTATGGAATAATAAGATAATTTAGTAAATTTAAAAATAAAATAGAAATACGCGTTAAAAATTCTTAAGTTCGGAACTATAGTTGAGTGAGCCCGGGCACGGGCCCTTAAAAACGGCGTGAGCCCAGGAAATTTGCCCCCCAGAGAGGGGGGGAGGCTCTCGTCGGGCCTGTACACTGTACAGAATGCATTATATACAATTCCGTCAAAAGCAGACAAGCTCAGCAGAATGCTCCTCTAAGAAGCCCAGGACAATTACATCCGCTCACCCGTTTGAAGTCCTTAGTATCGATGCCATAAGAAGCGGAAAACGGCTATATATTAATGGTTGAGGATATTATGTTCAGTAAATGGGTTATTGGAACTCACAATACAAAATTTTTCTTTACAGATTTTTCTTAAAAAAAAATTGTATAATTTTATTTTTTGCTCAATTTTTATATTCAAAGATCGTTATCGTTGTTTTAGGGAATTACTTTAGTCATATAAATCATGTGTCGTCACCAGATCACGGTTGCACGTTATCTGCGGCTTTAGTCACGTGAGTGGAATAATCTACTGTTCTTCGGAAAGTCTTCCTTACTCTAAATACAGTAAAACGGAAGCAACATGGCACAGCAACCTACTGTGCGCCTCAATTTACATCGAGAATGCCAAGATATTGCCCTGTATTGTGTAGTATGGTATTTTCTCCGGTATTCTATTCTAACCACAAAGTGTACTATTTAGCCGAGATAATGCCTCGATTGAATTTTAATTCTGATCACGTTACTGGTAAGCAGGAATAAATACAAATTCACTACAAGCAATAAACCACTACAGGCGAAAACTTTTTCCTTATAAATACCCTCAACGTAACAAGAATTTTCGATTACACATGAGCGTAAGCGAGTAGCTGCGCAATCTTTTTGATATAATATAGTTTGAAGTGTTATTTACGCAAGTATTAAACAAATCAAAACTTACACAGATTTTTATTTAGTATGAAATTACCTACTTTATGTATATTGGTGTCACGCTAATATTCTAATTAGGTAAATACTTTAAAACACTCATTATTGGAGAACCAGTCAAAACAACTACTCTTATATCCAATACTGACGAAGTATTGAATTACATGATCGAATTTCTAGCACTTTAAAGCAAAAAACATATTGAAAATACTTATATCTTTTATTTAAATTCAGTCATTCACAACAATTACTGAACCTTACATTCTATTTCAATTCTAGAAAAGTTGTAAAAATTTTTTCGAACTCGTTAGTTCTCATCAGTAGAGTATAGAAACATTCATTCATTATTTATAAGCCTGTTCTTGATTTATTTTTACAATCAATTATTTTTTATTTATTTGCCTTCATCATGGTTAGAAAATATTATTTAGGTTTTAAGCAAATCACTTACATACTTTTTTATTTAGTATGAAATTACCTTATTTCTGTATATTGGTCCCTCACTATGTGCATGCTAACTAGTTAGGTAAACACTTTAAAACACTGATTATTGGAGAACCAATCAATACTGCTCCTTTGCGCTGTAGGTGCAGTTGTAACTGATAAGTCGCAAAAATTACATTTCTCTGTAGAAATCGATAGAGTGTCAACTTTGAGCATTATTTTTGAAATAATGATGAATATTGGGTACTGCGAATTTTTATTACTTTTACTTCCACATCTAGTGGAAGTATAGTAACGACAAAAAAATTTTAAAAAATTTTGAATATACATCCTGCAGAATAAACTAACTAATGAAAATTTAAAAATGTTAATTTTTTGTTTGGTGGGGCCGTTTTGGTTAGCTTATCAACACCTCCCTTTCCATCAATTTAAGACTTGTCACATCCATTTAGATAAAACCGAGATACAGCTTTTCGAAGTTGTGACCTTGTTTTATCCTTTTGATGACATATAATTCTTACGCTCTATATTTTCGAAATTTATCAAAAAATGTGATTTCTTCAAAGGAATAAAAACGCCCATAATTTATAACGCGTATTTCGATCTATCTTTATCTAAAATGGAAGCGACAGTTTCAAATAAATGTAAATTTAAAAAATTTAAAAAAAGATCTCTCCACACGAAATGTTTGCAAAAACATATATCCCTCCCTTCCTTCCCGCTCCTTAAAAAAAAATGCTCTTGATCCTGAGATAGACTTATCAGTTCTTAAGAGGTGCTGAGAAAATAAGTAAACAAATTTTTGGAAAAAATTGAACTGCTTGCCTGCCTTAAAAAGAGAGCACTAACAGTTATGAAATAAAATTTTACCATCACCTGATTAGTTGAACCTTATTACTTAATATCGATATTGAAGTCGGTTAAAAATAGGTTAACTTCGTTATTTTTGGCACTGTGCGAATGGTCACGCTACCCTAGCCATTTCTCTGATTATAGATAGATAGAACTTCGTTATTTCTTTGTGACAGTGTTTCATAATTTTTTGTGACTATTTTATGAAGGCGGTTTAATATTTTTCTATTTTTTTTTACTCCTTGTGGTTACTTATTTAGCTTCCACATAATAAAGGAAAATATCCTTCGGCTTTAACATTTAAGTACTAAATTTCATATAAATCTGCAAAAATTTGGCAACTATGGCAGCATTGTTGGATTCCCCATTTTGAATTTTTAATAACTTTTGACATCAGATTCAATATCGACTGCCTAGAAAATACCTAACTACCAAGTTTAATGCAATTTCGACGATATTTCAATTTTGTCTACTTTTTAAGATTCCAACTCACTGTGCACGGGTCGTTACTTGATGAAAAAAATATAGTTTTTGGGACCATGGGACCACCGCCGAACAATAATACCCTCTGGTTTGTAATTTTTTTTTATTATAAATCGTTTTCTTTATCACCAGAGCATCCGCCAAATTTGTGATTAAATATAGATTTTCTTTTCGGTAACATACATTTGTACGTTTATCTTTCTTTACTTTGTATTCAAATATGATTTAATTGATCTTTTTAAATTGTTCATACTTACAGAATATTAAATAGAGCTATCGATGCAGAATTGTTGGGACTGTTTATACTGACACAAAACAAAAACTAGGTAATAAATGTGGTCTTTTCAGTACTTTAGCTATTAATGTTAAAAAAACAGGAATATTAAGACAATTTTCAATTAAAAAACAGGGATATTAACATAATTCTTAAAACCTGCACAAATATTGTCAATTTTGATCATGGTTTTTTTTATAAAGGCATCTATTTATATAGGTGGTTCAGCCACGGTGTCCCCTTTACATTTTGTAAAATGCATTCTACCTGTGCTTCCATTCCATTACCATAAAAAAATCGCCTCCTTGTATGAATCTGATCATATTCCCTCCATAGATAGTTTAAATATATCATTTAGGCGATTTCTTTAAGGAGCAATAACTTTAAGACTGTTCCTTGCGGTACTCCACATTGGCCTACCCTATATACTTATAGTTTAGGCTCTGCAGAGAAAATTTTATTAAGAGGTTTCATGAAATCAATGAGAAACTGCAATGTTGAGGTTGCTTCCTATAGGATAGGGTAGGATAGGGTAGTAGAATCGATTTCCAATGTGCATACTTATCATGCCTATCCAACAGCCAAAAATCTAGAAAACGGCAGACTTTGGTCGAATTTAACGATTTTTGCTCAAAATCTGCAAAAATTACTCAGATATACAAGCAAACAAGTGACATAATTTATCGGAATTTAAGAGGCGAAGGTCAAATGTAAAAATTGGTTCCTATAATTCTTGTAAAAGATATTGCAGTCGTATTGAGGAAAATTTAGTCGGTGATCCGTCCTCGTTTTGGCAATTTATTAATTATAAAAATTCTTCTGACCTACCAAACTTTATGAATTAAAATAATAAATATCTATCTGATTCTCAGCTAATTACTAAGTATTTTCCTAACTTTATTCGGCACTTTTATTCTGAAACTAACACGCATAAT
Organism: Rutpela maculata; assembly: GCA_936432065.2. NCBI lineage: Eukaryota > Metazoa > Arthropoda > Insecta > Coleoptera > Cerambycidae > Rutpela > Rutpela maculata. The sequence continues at coordinate 33,386,203 of OW386289.2, read as the reverse complement.
TTTAAAAATATAGTTAAGAGTAGCTCACATTTAAATATAGCCAGTTTTATAAAGGACGAAGTTTGATTACATTAAAAAAAAATTAAATCTAAGTATAATCTCTGGGTTTGATAGTATCCACGCATTCGTATTATGTGACTGTGCTGCAATTTTTGCTAGACTCCTTACTACGTTATTTAACTTGTCCTCTAAATGTCTATTGTAATGGAAATTGTCAAAAATAATTCCAGTCTTTAAGAAGGGTGATAGATCCAAAATTTCTAAGTACCGTTCCGTTAATGATAAATAATTTTGCTAAAACATTTGATATTCTCTTGCACCATTTTATTCTTAACCATGTACGGCATTAAATATCAATAGCTCAATACGGATCCTTTAAAAGCCGTTCAACAGTTACCAATTTAATTACTGTTACAGATTTTATTTTTTATTTTATTGATAAGGGTGTACAAAAAGACGTTGTATATACCGAATTTTCTAAGATCCTCCGTCCCATCGATATATTGAACCACGATATCCTCTGAGACTTTGAATTTTATGGCACTTTTAAATCCTATCTGACTGATAGAAAACAATATGTTGTATACCATGGTGTTGGATCTATCGAAATTTTAACTACGTCTGGATCCTCCAAGGTTCATACTATAAGGTCCACTTTTTAAATTTGTTTGTAAAGTACATAATAGACAATCCTACTGTTAACTGCCTTTTATACTCGCATGTTATAAAATTCTTTTGTAATGCTGCGTGTGAAAATGATTGCTTTGAACTGTAGAATAATATTGGTTGTATTAATACATAGTCTATGATTTGGCTATGTTCAACATGACTTATTATTAGACAAATTAGATAGATATGGGGTAACAGGCAAACCATATGATTGGTTTGTCTCCTATCTTAGTGAAAGGCACCAAATGGTAAAAATTAATTATTTTGATCAAAATAGGAAAACTTCCTACACATCAACAAAATTAGATAATAAAATGGGCTCTGTATTGGGACCTATTATGTTCATTATTTATATTAATGAGCTACCCGATGTACTGACTGAGGCCTTCATTTCATTGTATGCTGACGATGCCACCCTATTTTTTTCTGATATGTCTCATGATTCGCTCCAACGTAAAATTGACACTACTGCTGATCGTTTATGTAGCTGGTTTAGTGGCAATTTGTTGTTCTTTAATGCTTCAAAGACAAGTTATATGACATTTCATACTCATCAAAATACTACCATTCCTGATCTTAATGTAAATATAAATAACTGCAACATTGAAAAAGGTGGCTGTGCGATATTTCTTGGCATAGATTTCTATAATACGCTGACATTCAGTAATCACTGCAGCAGACTTACTAATACCTTACACTCTAAATGTTTCCAGATTAGAACATAGAAAACAGTCTTGGATATGTCTGATCTATTGCTGTTTTATTTTGGAGAAATTCATTGTAGATTATCTTATATCGTCGGCTTACTATCAAAACCTCCTAAGTCTCTTATTTAAGACTTTGGGGGTTTTGGATTATTCACATTCTTGAAACGCTGACACACAAACTTGCAAAATCTCCGAAGTTTAGCACGAATATGTCCACCTCTATCGGCGTTTTTTGAAACCTTCTATATCGCTACGATCGCATTTAAAACTCAAAACCTTCTAGTGTTGTGCTCTTGGTTTATTTCGAATTAGTTAGAAAATATTAAACAAAAATGGACAAAAGAAATAAGGTAAGAATAAGTGTATTTTTCTGTAATCTATACAATTTTTACACCTACCATTAAATTGTATTACTTATCTTCAATTTGATTTTAGCAATAGACTTAGGTCTTGATATATGTATGTATTATAATTGTAGAACCATATAAGAGTTAGGAGCTTTCAGTTTTCTTCTTTCCTGTAAAATTCTTACAAATCGACTTAGGAGGTTTTGATAGTAAGCCGACGATATATGGTATCACTCTATGGGGAAGTTCATCTTATGCACATAACGTTTTTGTTGCACAAAAGCGCATTATAAGATGTATGGTGGAAGTATCTTAAATTAATTCGTATCGTAACAGAGCTAAACGGATACCTGAAGTATCTTAAATTAATTCGTAACCCTTTTCGACAGTATAAAATTCTCCCTTTACCAAGTATACATATTCTAGAATTACTACTATATGTTTATAAAAATCAACATACATAAAAATGAATCCATACATTCTTATAATACGCGCGATAAATGTAATTTTCACGTTCCATTAAAATAGTTAAATATGTCGTCAAGAGCCCACAATGTCTTAGGCCTGAAATTGTATAACCATTTACCTTCAATATAAAAAAATTTAAGGAATGTTTTTAATTTTAAGAGGAATGTCAAAAAATATCTTGTTTTGTGCTTATTCTGTTCAAGAATATCTTAATAGTGATGTCAATGTTTAAAAAAAAATTAACATTACGATTTTGAATATTTCTGTGAATTTTGTGTATACTTTATGTTCTTTTATATATATTTAATTTACTTTTATACCTAACCTAGGTACATATATATATTTATGTGTTTTAATATTTCTTTTATGTACTTGTATGTACTGACTTGTCCCATAGCATGTATGTAATGCTCTTATTGGATCAATAAACATTCTATTCTATTCTATTCTATTCTATTCTATTCTATTCTATTCTATTCTATTATAAACAAACTAGTTTCCTTTTTCTTCTTATTCACAAGGTCATTCCACAGGTTTTATGACCTATGAATTTATTCTATAGTTGGCCTCTTTAGCTCGTCTGACGCAGGGCCCCCACAAGGAGGGGGTCGGTAGGTACCGAGGTACCGGGGCCCGGCCACTTTAAGGGACCCTTTAGACCAGTAAACGCAATATTCGCTCATTTATAATGAGACCTGTATAAAAAAAAATCACATTTATACTCTGCTCATCAATTATTAAGCGCGGAGGCCCACCAGGAATGTTGCCAATTTTTTTTTTCACTTTTCTCCCCCGCTCATCAATTATTAGGCGCGGTTGCCCGCCAGTAAATTTGGTACCGGGGCCCATGATTTGATGTGGGGGACCTGGTCTGACGACAACACGCCATCTGTCGCAGTGCGGCTTGTTAGGCGCACAACTTCACCAAACTTCTTTCCCATCAGCCGTTGAGTGAAAAGTCCATCTGGTTTTCCCTGAACTATATCAACCATTCTATACTATCTTCTCTCCAGTTGATATGGCCAAAATATGAGAGGATTTGGCGAATACAATGTAAGAGAGTCGCTTTTGGGGACGTATTGGAGAATCGAACTATTAGTGCAATGGGCAGTCCACGGGGAATTAGCAAACATCTCCAGTTCCACATCTTAAAAACATCAGAATGCCATCTGTCTGCTTCCTTATCGGCCCATGTCTCAGAGGCGTAAGAAAGATGGGGAAAACTAAGGCGTCAGCAAGTCTGATCTTTGTACGTTTCATAGTATTTCTGTCATGCCAAATTTTCCTCAACTGATGGCAAGTTCTGATCTTACCGTTTATATTCTTCGCCGAATCTCATATTTACAGTTGCAGGTATTATATACACGGACTCGAAAGTACACCATCCTGTTTACTACCTGACAAGACAATTGCCTAGCTTTGACGTATCTGGGTGGTTTGATTTGCTCGGTTTACATTAATAACACAGGCACACAAAAGGAAAAAAGTGATCTTTTTCTGGTACTCCATTGGGTAACCTATATGTATTTCGACGAGCTGAACACGAATCGGGTATCCGTTTAGCTCCATTGGCCACATTTTTTTAGTAAATCGCGAAAATAATCTAAAAAAAACATAATTTAGAATATTTTCGCGATTTACCAAAAATTGGTGGGTAACAGAGCTAAACGGATACCTGATTCGTATTCATAATGTCGAAATACATGGGAATTGCATAATGGAGTCCCATAAATAGACATTTTTTTGTGTGTATGTGTGCCTGTGTAATATATGAATATCACCGGATCCTCCGCCATTTTCTATAAAATCGCGTATACAAATGTATTACACAGACCCAAAAAAAAACCGCTGCCCAAGGAATCACTACTTCCACATCCAGATTCTCTATCGAAGTCACTCACAACGAAAAAACTTTGTATTTGGAAATAAGTTCCATAAACTTTACTAATACAAAACCGCTGCCCAAGGAATCACTACTTCCACATCCAGATTCTCTATCCAAGTCACTCACAACGAAAAAAGTTTGCATGTGGAAATAATTGTTTATGGAACTTTAATACTATTATAATATTTGAAATCCTCTGCCCCAAAAACCCATAAAACATACCCCACATCGGTAGTGGGGTCGGGGTGGTGATAGGGGGGTGGTAGTGGGGGTGGATGAAGTAAAAAAAGATTTTGAGGTTTCTGGTTCTTGTACATACACTAAATCACAAATTTTTTTCATCCCCTTTAATAAGGGTGTGGGGGTGGTAATGGGGGTGGTTAATGCCAAACATTTTTTTGAGACCCTAGCATCTCTTGTATATACTAAATACTAATTTTATCGACTCTTACCTGCTTGATTTACCCATTTACCTCAAATTTACCCCAATTTACCCCCCAACCCTTCGTCGGAACAACATGAAAATATAATCTAGTTCCAGATCTCGTTAAAGTACATACGTGTACCAAATTTCAAGTCAATGTCTTAAACGGTTCCAGAGTAAACGTGCGCACAAAAAAAAGTTACAGACAGACCGACAGACAGACAGACAGACAGACCGACAGACAGACCGACAGACAGACCGACAGACAGACCGACAGACCGACCGACAGACAGACAGAATTTTTTTTTTTTCGCTCAAACTTATAATCTCGACGTTTCATGACATTTTAAGCCTATTTGAACAATAAAAATTTTTAAATTTTTTTTTTGTCGTTACTATACTTCCACTGGATGTGGAAGTAATATTTGAAATCCCCCAAAAATCCATAAAACGATACCCCACATGGGTAGTGGGGTGGGGGTGGATGAAGTAAAAAAATATTTTGAGGTTTCTGGTTCTTGTACATACACTAAATCACATTTTTTTTTCATCCCCTTTAATAATGGGATGGGGGTGGTAATGGGGGTGGCTAATGCCAAAAATTTTTTTGAGACCTTAGCTTCTCTTATATATACTAAATACCAATTTTATGAACTCTTACCTGCTTGATTTACCCCAAATTTACCCCAATTTACCCCCAACCCTTGGACGGAACAAGATGAAAATATAATCTAGTTCCAGAACTCGTTAAAGTACATATGTGTACCAAATTTCAAGTCAATATCTTAAACGGTTCCAGAGTAAACGTGAGCACAAAAAAAATTAGACAGACCGACAGACAGAAATTTTTTTTTCGCTCAAACTTAAAATCTCGACGTTTCATGACATTTTAAGCCTATTTGAACAATACAAATTTTAAAATTTTTTTTTGTCGTTACTGCCACTGAATGTGGAAGTAAAATGAAAAGTGATCTGTTTCTGGGACTCCATTGGGTAACCCTTATGTATTTCGACATGCTGAATACGAATCGGGTATCCGTTTAGCTTCGTTACCCACCAATTTTTAGTAAATTGCGAAAATAACCTAAAATATGAGGTTTTTTTTTAGTTTATTTTAGCGATTTATAAAAAAAATGGTGGCCAATGGAGCTAAGCTGACACCCGATTCGTGTTCAGCACGTCGAAATGCATATGGGTTACCCAATGTAGTACCAAAAAAAGACCACTTTTTTTATTCTGTGTGCCTGTGTAATTTTCGTTTTGTTGTGTTACACTTAAGACATAATCAGAGCTTATCTAGCAGGTGTATGAGCTCGTCCTAGTTTACTGCAACTAAGGTGGTATCATCTGCAAATCTCAAGTTAGAAATCTTGTTTCCGTCTAGAGCTACTCCATCCTGCCAGTTCTCCAGCACACGATCCATCACATGTTCACTATAGATGATAAAAGTCAATTGGTGATAGATTGACTCATCTGCAAACTTACTTTGGTCTACTTTCACCAAAGGAGGTTTTCTTGATACAGTCGGCGAATAATAAAGATCAGATATTTAAGTGTCTCCATTTCCAATAATACAGCCGACAGTTTGCTTTCTACTACCGCATCCTTTAACAAAGCCTGCTTTTATTCAGGAGTATAAATAAATTATCTTAAAATTAAGCAAAATGTTTTAACACTATGACATTTAGAACAAAACAAAATGCTATTTTATTCAATTACAAATTAAACAATCATACACTTTTTCATCCTGACACTTTTTTGTGGCTTGTGTATTACACACCCATTGATAAAAAATTAATGTTTGTAAACCACATCGAACTTACTGTCACTAAAAATTATAGAACTCACATTTAAAAAAACGTAGAACCACATTTTAGTATGCCTCAATACCCAACTTATCGAGGATTGAACAAATTCAAAATTTTAGCAACTCTAGCTTGATTGTGCTTTCGTTTATATAAGTCAGTTCACACTTGTCTAAATCATTGCATTCAAAAGTCTTCGCAATTTCGCAAGTGTGATAAGCGATTTATATTATACCACCTTAGGCACAGCATAAAAAAGGATTGGTAGCTTCTATTGTCTTTGACTTCAAACTGATTGTGGCCTACAGATAGGACTTTCACTTCTTCTTATTACAATTAGAAAACATTATTTAGGTATTAAGCAAATCACAACTTATACACTTGTTTATTTAATAAGAAATTACCTACTTTATGTCTTGCCTCAATCTGGTCACGCTAATATACTAGTTAGGTAAACACTTTAAAACACTCATTATTGGAGAACTAATCAGAACAACTACTCTTCTACATAATACTGACGAAGTATTGAATTACATGATATGATTCCAAGCATTTTAAGGCAAAAAAATACATTGAAAATACTTAAATCATTTATTTAACTTCAATAATTCATTTTATTTAATATGAAATTATCTACTTTCTGTATATTGGTACCTTAATCTGGTCACGCTAATATACTACTTAGGTAAACACTTTAAAACAGTCATTACACAGCCCCACAAAATAAAAAAATATGTTGTACCAGAAAAGAGATCATCATATCCTCACTTATTTTGGTCCGCTGAATCCGAATCTGGCGTCAAAATTAACTTCTACCTTCTCATTTTTTTTGCAAATCTCGTATTTTTTTCGCATTTTATTTATGGTGGTACCGAAAAATGGCTCAAATAGACAAGGTATCGGAATATTTTATTAAGAAAAAGTGCTTAGAATCCAACGAGGACCCCATATGTTAAATACGGGGTCCTCGTTGGATTCTAAGCACATTTGCTTAATACAAATTTTCGATATTTTGTCAATTTGACCCATTCGAAAAGAAACGCGATTGACAAAAATGGGTAGAAGGTAGAAGTTAATTTGGACCTCAGATTCGTATTCAGCGCGCCAAAATACGTGGGAGTTTGATGGTCTCTTTTTTGCTACAACATACTTTTTTTTTTGTGAGGCTATGTTATTGGAGAACCAATCAAAACAACTACTCTTCTAGCTAATACTTATTACAATGATTCGACAAACTTTTTGCGGCCCATGCATTATTCTAGTTGGTCTCCTTTTGCCGTATGGGATATTTGATAACATCATGCCATCTGTCGCGGTTCTCTGTTAGGCGTATCCCAACTAGCACAATTAGTTGCTGGAACGTAGCAACGACTATTGTAGGTACTTTAAAGTGTTCTGTCACTAGTCACAAGAGCATAACAGGAACGTTCCCATTACGTTAGTACGACCAAAATGGGGAATATTTTTTCGGTTACCCCAACGTTCCGGCAACGTTCCCGGAATTAGTCCGGTTACGTTCCAATGGCCTTGTGGTTATGTAGCGGAGTGTAAACCGCGACTTTCGGGAAACTTTACCACGCCCCACTCTATCAAATGAACGTTGCCTGCTTTGTCTTGCAACTGATTTTATTATACTTGTGTTTCATTCCTACATGATTATTGCTATCCATTTCCCTAACTCAGAAACTTAATAGAATACTAGAATAGTATAATATTAGAAGGCAAAACTTGTACAATTTCCCAATGGCTAAGCATCAAAATTAAAACGAATGCAGTTTATTGTCAAACATAATGATAAAACGTCCGAATCTGGCACGCGCCTTTATAATTTGCATTTTTTAATTAAAATATTGTCTTTAAAATATTTAACAGCATGCGAGAATGTGTCAACCGGGATGCTGAAAGCTATTTTTTATTGTTTTTTGAAACTTGAAAATAATTTTTATCCATTAATTTTTTATATTTGGTGCAGAAATAGTGATAAATTAAATTTTTAAGTTATTTATGGTTCATGTCTTGTAATAATGGCGTCATAAGTCTTGGCCATCAAGATGGCGTATTTCAGAAAGAATCACTTTGAAGTCGTTTTTACTAAGAAATGCGACTTGAAAGTAATTGTTACTTGAGCCTAGTGACAGGAACTGAAAATATGTGACTTTAAAGTTACATTTATTACAAAGTATCGAATGGGATTGTCGCATCATTTTAAAGTTGCAGCAAGGTTCCCGCTGCCACTTCATAGTTACATTTTTTCCAACATTGATTCTGAACGCCGCACCCTGGTGTGCTGCCATACGTCCGACGCGCGACCTTTAATTTTGACTTTTGTCTATAGGGGAAAATCGCATCAGCAGATGGTATCAGTGAATTTCAATATTTTCAATCAATATATTGGAAATGGTGACGAAAACATGTAGTTGTCATAACGTTACGCCTGTTATTTTATTAATTTTTTTACGTTCGTGAACTGTTTTCAAATATGCCGAAGGTAGAATTAGAATTGTGTGATATCTTTACTCAAATTGCATGCAGAAGTAGACCCATCAAGGAAGGTGAAGTGGTATTTAGAGCTGGACATGTAATTCTCTGCTAAGTCGAAGACGCCGTGAAAAAACAAATCTTTGCCCTTTGTTTGCTTCCATGAAGTTATAATGAATTTATAAGGTGATGTTGATAAATGAAAATGCATGTACAGTAGGCCAATAATCCGGATATTATAAGCAAACTAGGAATTATTTTAACCATATGTACATGTATATTATGAAAAAGAAGAGAAATTTGAATAAATGATTTTTTTAATTATGTTTTATTTCAGTGCTATTGTATTTGTTTACCTGTTTATGTTTCTCAAAAAACAATACAAGTTCAACATAGGTAAGAGTGCAAAATTACTTCAAAATATCAATTAAATTTCTGAAATGACTAGTAAGTGTAAAAGACAATGTTCAGTAACAGTGCATATAGTTTAAAAGTCGTGTCAATGCACAATTTTCCAAATATACAGAAAACTTCGCAATAAGTGGCCAATAGCTTTAAAATTTGGAAAACCATCTAGCAAATTATGTTAAGTGAAATAAATTCCAACCCAAGAGATTATTATAGGTATTTTGAAACATATCTATAAATGCAGGTATACAAATATGAATAACTTACTTTAGTGAAAAAATCATCCTGTAGAAAATGTTGACTATATAAGTACACACATACATTTGCTAGGTGGTTTTCCAATTTCTTAAAGCTATTATCCACTTACTGTGAAGTTTTTTTGTCTTTAGGCACTGAATAATAACTTTTACTCTTACTAGTTATTTTAGAACATTAAATAATATTATGAAGCAACTTCGTACCCTTACATATTACCTATATAGAACATTTATTATCTTTTGAAAAATATTAACAGGTAAACAATTCGAAAAATACCTAGTTGTTTTCCTCACTTAACGAGTTGTGTTGAACGGAAAAGATAAATGTATGAAATTCAACACAAAATAGCATGTTATTATTTTAAAATTTGGAAAAGATAAAGGCCACAAGACAAGCATAAACTATATAGGTTAGGTATTTCATTCCTCTCGTTATCGCCCCTCCTTTCCTATACAGGGTCATTCACGGAAAGCGGGTATTAGACGTTTCTTGGGATCTGTCGAGTTTAGAAATTTGAAAATTGGTATGAGGAGGTTTTTAGATATGGCGGATCCAACGAAATTATTTTCATGCTTGTGCTACTTCCGCTTATACCGGATGTAGCACCTAACTTTGTTATTTTAAATGGAACACCCTGTATTTTATTGCATATTTCGATTGCCCATAAAATTTTCGCTTAGGTTTATGTACCATAACATACTCTTAGACATTCCGGTTTTCGAGATAATTAATATTTTTGGAGATTTTTGACGGTTCCCACCCTTCGGAAAAAAAATCAATATCTTCTATCATGTAGCCGATTAGGAAATTTTCTTTTCAGACTTTTACAAGTATCCTATGACCTAACTAAAAGTTCTCTTATGTTTTCACAATATCATACAGAGTATTTTATTTTCACAGTCGAACATTGTTTTAGTTCAAACGTCAAAAAGTCATTTTTTTCAAATGGAACCCCCTGTATACTTTCACAGAATCTAATAGAGGATTGAATTCTGCATCGATTGATATTACCATTCCCTATACCTATCTCTCTTTGTTTTCTTATTATGGATGAATATTTGTAAAACGTGCAAACAAAATCAGCACTGTTTGTTAGTAGGCAATACAAGTCATAACTCGGTTCCTTTTTTATCATAAACGAGAATAATCATGTAGATAATTATTTGTTTATTATCAAGATGACAGCTTCAAAAACAAGTGATTAGATTTATAACAAATACTTTGGCACAAAAATTTACAAAATTAATGAACACTGAATATAAATATTTAATGCAGCAACTGTTCAAAATGCTCTCCATTCTGCTCCAAACAAGCCAATATCCTGGAATTTATGGCACTTACAATGGCTCGGCGAATTTCGTGGGTATTTATTTACTGAAATGCAGTCCGTATTCTCTTCTTTGGATCTTCTTTGGTAGTAGCCGTGGTGGCATAAACAATATTTTTGATAGTATCATATCTACGAGGAGAATTTAAATAGCAATAAATATGCGAAGATTTTGCGAACAGTAACTCTTATTGATAATTTGCCCCTAAATATTTATAATTCTATGTATTTTCAAATGAAGAGTTGTGGTCCACGGGAAGTTTATGACGAAGGTGGTTTTTCTACCTAGGACCCTGGAGATGGCCAGCAAGGTCCCCTGATTAGACCCCCTTAGACTTTGGACCTTTGGGGTATTAAAAATATTGTTTATGCCACTCCTGCTACTACCAAAGAACAGAGAACGGGCTACATTTTAACAAATCCCCATGAATTAGCCACTGTAAGTGCAAGTGGAGAGCATTTTGAACAGTTGCTGCATTAAATATTTATATTCAAAGTGTTCATTAATTTTGTAAATTTTTGTCCCAAAGTATTTGTTATAAATCTAATCTCTCGTTTTTGAAGCTGTCATCTTGATAATAAACAAATGATTATCAATTATCTACATGATTATTCTCGTTTATAATAAAAAAGGAACCAAGTTATGACTTGTATTGCCTACTAACAAACAGTGCTGATTTTGTTCGTACGTTTAACAAATATTCGTCCATAATAAGAAAACAAAGAGAGATAGGTATAGGGAATGGTAACATCAATCGATGCTCTATTAGATTCTGTGAAAATATACAGAGGGTTCCATTTGAAAAAAATGACTTTTTGACATTTAAACTAAAACAATGTTCGACTGTGAAAATAAAATACTCTGTATGATATTGTGAAAACATAAGAGAACTTTTAGTTAGGTCATAGGATACTTGTAAGAGCTTGAAGAGAAAATTTCCTAATCGGCTACATGATAGAAGATATTGGTTTTTTTACCGAAGGGTGGGAACCGTAAAAAATCTCCAAAAATATTAATTATCTCGAAAACCAGTATGTTTAAGAGTATGTTATGGTACATAAACCTAAGCTAAAATTTTATGAGGAATCGAAATATGCAATAAAATACAGGGTGTTCCATTTAAAATAACAAAGTTAGGTGCTACATCCGGTATAAGCGGAAGTAGCACAAGCATGAAAATATTTTCGTTGGATCCGCCATATCCAAAAACCCCCTCATACCAATTTTCAAATTTCTAAACTCGACAGATCCCAAGAAACGTCTAATACCCGCTTTCCGTGAATAACCCTGTACATGGTTAACAATGGGAACTAGATGGTGAAATTTATTTCATCGTGAATATAAGAGGTAATACGCACTTCGTAGTAGCCGTGCACGGTGAAGTTCAGTTCTGCAGGTAGCGGTAACGTCATTAACACTAATAAATGTTACTGAGAAGCTCCACGATTTTAAACGGATAGTAAAGGTTCCCAGGACGTCACGGCCACTAGCAAAGCTATTTGAAAGTGGTTGCCACTTCGAAGGTCGTCCCACTGGTAACTAGGGCGTCCCCATGCACCGGAAAAGCTACGTAGAAGTCACATAACTCTAAAGTAACCGCTAGTGGTAAAAACTACGAGGCGGTGACTACGGATATGTCAAATGAAGTTATTTACACATCAAAGTCGTCAATTTAGTCACGGATTCGTAGTGGTTCCTCATTCGAAGTTCCCATCTCAGTTACTGTTACTTTGGTGCTAGTTGGGACAGTTTCATCAAAGCTTTTTTCCATCAGCTTCTTAAAAACAGCAGTCCAACATTTTTTCAAGTATTTTATTTTGGACCATTCAATTAAAACTGCATAGAAATTATTTTTTGCGAATTAATATTTAAAGTTATGTAGAAGCTAAAAGTAGGCTATGAGAAAAGCAGATGATTAACATTTGCTCCTACACAACTTTAAATATGAATTCAACTCTTAATTCGCAAAAAATGGGAAGTTTCAAAAAAATAATTTTATATTCCTGAAAGGTATAGAGGTATAAAATTGCATTCTAAATAACTTTTCTTAGTGGAATTTTTTCATATTTTGAAAAATAAAGGTACTTTATTAGTGGTGATTTTTACAACTTTGCTTATAAACACCCTGTAGAACACCAAATCAAGTCATTTTTGGTATACTTTAGTTTTACAACAAGCAGGACTTAATTCCCAAATACCATTCCAAAATTCCAAAATTTTTGGTCCATTACACCTCTTGTTACATCTATCCTGGGACACACTGTAAACAAACTGACCTTGGATCCGGAATCAGCGACCCAAAAAACCTATATATATATATTAAATTGAAGTCCCAGAATAAGCCTACTCATTCCGAAAAGGCGAGTTTTTTTCACGGCTTTCTCATAATTTGAACTTGAAATGACCCCAAGAGGGGGGTGGGGTTGGTTCCGTTTGTGGTCGAATCGACTCTAAATTGATCCTAGACTGTTAAAAAAATTTTTCTTTTTTCTTTTTGCCAAATTTGAGGGGGGCCGAAAACCGGCCTTATTGACCCTCCCCCTTTGTTACATGCATGTATTTTAATGAGATCTGGAACTAGATTATATTTTGAACTTATTCCGTTGAAGGGTTGGGGGTAAATGGGGGGTAAATAGGTAAATTAAGCAAGTAAGAGTCCATAAAATTGGTATTTAGTATATATAAGAAAAGCTAAGGTCCCAAAAGATTTTTTGACATTAGCCATCCTCATTACCATCCCTGCCACCCCATTATTAAAGTGGGAGAAAAAAATAAAATTGTGATTTAGTGTGTATACGAGAACCAAAGGCCTCAATTTTTACTTCCACATTCAGTAGAAGTATAGTAACGACAAAAAAATGTTTAAAAATTTTTATTGTTCAAATAGGCTTAAAATGTCATGAAACGTCCAGATTTTAAGTTTGAGCAAAAAAAAATTCTGTCTGTCGGTCTGTAACCTTTTTTTGTGCGCACGTTTACTCTGGAACCGTTTAAGATATTGACTTGAAATTTGGTACACATATGTACTTTAACGAGATCTGGAACTAGATTATATTTTCATGTTGTTCCGACGAAGGGTTGGGGGGGTAAATTGGGGTTAATTTGGCGTAAAAGGGTAAATCAAGCAGGTAAGAGTCCATAAAATTGGTATTTAGTATATACAAGAGAAACTAAGGTCTCAAAAAAATGTTTGGCATTAGCCACCCCCATTACCACCCCCACCCCCTTATTTAAGGGGATGAAAAAAAATGTGATTTAGTGTATGTACAAGAACCAGAAGCCTCAAAATATTTTTTAACTTCACCCACCCCCACTACCACCCCCCTATCACCACCCCTACCCCACTACCGATGTGGAGTATCGTTTTATGGGTTTTTGGGGTAGAGGATTTCAAATATTATATTATTAAAGTTCCATAAACAATAATTTCCACGTACAAAGTTTTTTCGTTGTGAGTGACTTGGATAGAGAATCTGGATGTGGAAGTAGTGATTCCTTGGGCAGCGGTTTTTTTACTTCATTCACCCCCACTACCATCCCCACCCCCACAACCGGTGTGACATATCGTTTTATGGGTTTTTGGGGTAGACGATTTCAAATATTATATTATTAAAGTTCCATAAACAATTATTTCCACCAGTGGTGGCTTTTAGCGGGGGGGCGATCGTCCCCCCCTTAATGTTTTAACATTTTTTAAAAAGAAATTCGACAAAAAAAATTGAGATGGCCCAAAAAATTTTTTTCCGGGCGCAAAAATCTTGACACGCCAAATCAGCAGTACTTATTATTTTCTATCAACGTGTTTGAACAGAGCTTAAATAAACTGGGATTCTAGGAACCGGTGACGGAAGCGTAAACGGTTAGAAAATAGCAAATAATTGAATTTCCGGTAGATAATTCCTCTATTTCTCAAAAGAAAACAAGAAAACCAACTATTTGAAGTTTCCAAAAGAGGGCCTGGCGTCGTGAAAACGTCGTACTTTCATTGTTCTTAATCTCCATTAGGTAGTATAGGTAATCAATGACTTTTGCGTCTTTTGCGTCTTAACTTTTTTTTTCGTAAATTTTCTCCTGTTACGCACGTTTTCTCATTTTCATTTATAAATTCGGCTAAATCGTAGTTCTACTTCCACGTCGTGGAAGTATAGTAGGAAGTAAAAAAATTTAAAAAAAATTTATTGTTCATATAGGCTTAGAATGTCATGAAACTTCGAGATTTTAAGTTTGAGTGAAAAAAAAATTTCTGTTTGTATGTGTGTCGGTCTGTCTCTAACTTTTTTTGTGTGCACGTTTACTCTGGAACTGTTTAAGATACTGACTTGAAATTTGGTACACGTATGTATTTTAACGAGATCTGGAACTAGATTATATTTTCATCTTGTTCCGTCGAAGGGTTGGGGGGGTAAATTGGGGTAAATAGGTAAATGAAGCAGGTAAGAGTCCATAAAATTGGTATTTAGTATATATAAGAGAAGCTAAGGTCTCAAAAAAATTTTTGGCATTAGCCACCCTCATTACCACCCCCACCTCATTATTAAAGGGGATAACAAAATATATGATTTAGTGTATGTACTGTGTATAAGACCCAAAAATGTCAAAATATTTTTTACTTCATCCACCCCCCACTACCCCCTATCACCACCCCTACCTCGCTATTGTTAAAAATCCATAAACAATTATTTCCACATACAAAATTTTTTCATTGTGAGAGACTTGGACAGAAAATCTGGATGTGGAAGCAGTGATTCCTTGGGCAGCGGTTTTTTAAATAGGCTTCAAATTGAAAAGTATAGTGCAATTTGCAATTTTAGTACATATTTTGCGTTGTTAATCCCGAATTCGCCCCCCCCCCCCCCCCACAGGAAAGAGTCAAAGCCGCTGCTAATTTCCACATACAATTTTTTTTTCGTTATGAGAATGTGAAAGTAGTGATTCCTTGGGCAGCGGTTTTTATATAGTGGTACAAAATACACTATTCTATTGAGTAGTGTATTAAAAAATTTTTGTTTACATCAGAATGTCTTTATCCTAAGCAGGCCCCCCGTGTGGGTCTATTTTGGGTAATGAGTTTAGGGGCCCGACAGAGATGTTGACATTTTTTTTTTCATATGTCTCCCCCACGCTCATCAATAAAATTATTAAGCGCGGGGGCCCGCCAGTGAATTTGGTACCGGCGCCCATGATTTGATGTGGGAGGCCTGATCCTAAGACTCCATGAATTTTAGTAATTTTACTAAATAATTATGTGATATTTAAACTTGAAATCAAATTAGTCGCCTCCGTTGTATATTTTCGATGCTTCGTGGTAATTGTTCACCGTAGCTGTTAATAAAAATTTTAGTATTGTTATAAAGAAAGTGCTTTCTTTGTTCTTTATTAATGGGGTGCTAAGTTTAATTATGCAAGATTTAATTGCAAAGAATATTAATCTTAATATCCTAAATCTGCGTGATGATAATCACAATCATACAAATGATGTGGTGGACTGTATGTATTGTAAATAGACTGCATACGAAAATGCGCCGAGAAATTACCCATTAGACTTATTATTAGCACTACTTTTCACCTCACGTATTCCCCTCCATGCGTGCCGCCGACCAAAGTTAAATAGTTGGAGTCGGGAGTTAGTCGCGACTTGGCGCACTCTCGAGCGCGAGGCCAATGACAGCGCCCGCGGGGGGACGGAGGAGACACGCTTGCGCACCCTGGGGATCAGCGAGCATTGGCTTCTTGGTGTAGCGTGATATTTGCGCGCGGGGATTCCGCCGTTTATAAATGAAGTAAGGAGATGTGTGACGTATTGTTGGATGAATGTGAAATTAGTCAACTTTGTGCTACGATATATATAGATATAGTACACACAGTAGGAGCTGAATATCAGCTCTCGTACATGCTAAATTTATACTTATACATCTTTTTTCAAATTTTGTGAACCAATATTTTAAGAGTAGACGTTAGACATAAAATTATGACAGTAGTCTTATACACGTTACAAATGCCGTTATTGATGTACAGAGCATCAAAAACGACTGAATCGAACCATCTATTTTAAATATCTTAGCTGTTTAAGATATATTTCTCAGTTTTAGTATATAGATTGTTAGTTATCAGGAATTTCAGAAACAGGTTTGGTTAAATTTACAGACTATGTAAATAAGGGGTCGTCAAGAGAACTATGATCTGAAGAATTTTATCAGCCGGTTTGTCAAAAATAAACAAATTTTTACCAAAGCTGTATTTGACATTTGAGACAGATATCCCAAACAGTTTAGTTTTTTCAAAAAGTGTGGTCTGATTAGAAAACTTGACCCTTTGGATATACCTAAGTATCAAATGTACAAAAAATACATCACTTGATCATATGTTTTGTTTGTATTGGTTCCAAATCATTAAAACTCTTTTATATCTTAGACATTATTACATACAATGCCATAAGATATTTAAAAATATACAGGGTGGTTTTTTATTTGTTAATATTGAATTTTTACTATAGGTTTTTTGGAATTTCTTTTATGTTGATTTATATCTTGCACTACTTCCTGTTTCACCGGAAAAGACTCGAAATTAAATTGAATTGAAATGGGAACCTTTATTTTTTTATACAATGTAATAAGTCAGTCAATTTTAAACAATTTTGCAACTGAAACCATGTGTTTAAATCCAAAAATAATTTGCTTGCTTTTTACAAAACTAGATTATTTTACTTCCTCATCCAATGGAATGGAAGTATAGTAACGTTAAAAATTTTTTTTTCTTTCTTCAAATAGGTTTAAAAAGCCATAGCATGTCGAGATTTTAAATTTGAGCAAAAAAATCTGTTTCTGTCGATCTGCCTGTCTGTAACTTTTCTGTGCACATACTTACTCTGAGACGGTATATCGACTTGAAAGGTACACTTATATTTATCACGAGATCTGGAACTAGATTACATTCTGATATTATAGAAGGATTGGGGAGTAAATGGAGGTGAATATGTAAAGCAAGTAAGTAAGAGTCCTTAGAATTGGCGTTTAATGTTTGTACGAGAAGCCAAGGCCTCAATTTTTTTTTGGCATCAGCCATCAGCCACCCCCACTACCACCGCCTCTAATACTGGGGTGGTGGTGGTAGTGAGGATCTTGGATAGGATATCTAGATGTTGAAGTAATGGCAGCGATTTTTGACTTTGAAGTTATTTGCAAAAACTGATTCGTCTACACTATATTGTAAAAAGTCCATTGTTTCCCATTTAAATTTCGAAAATTGAGGTCATTTTCGTTGAAACCGCAAACGATGGAAAATATTTCAGGTTGTTCTAAATATATATCAGAAATATAATATTAAGAAAGATATGCAGATGTGTTTTCCTTTAAGAAATCATCCGGTACATCAACTTGACAGCGAATGATAAATTAAAAGATATTTTTGTAGATGTATTTATAGAAACCTTTGTATTTTTAACACAGATATTAATAGGGAAAAGATAAGTGAATATACAGAGATGTCTCAAAAAAACTTGTTAGTGCAGATATAGTACATCAAAAAAGAATCATAGTTTGCTTATTAAATATAGAACGTAAACAGCTTTTAAAATACTAAGTAGTGTAAGTAGAAAATAATATATGCTTGGACAGAGAATTAAGAATCAAATACAAAATAAAAAAATGTTGGGTGTTTCGTTTAAAAAATCTTAATATTCGCTAGCCACCACTCTGTGAAACACTCTGTAGATTGTAAAATAATGTTAGAATATGCCACTCTTGATATCCCACAATTGTTATCTGAGAATTTTTTTCAAATTTCAAATGATTGAAAAGATATTGATCAATCACACACTATTGACTCATCACGTATGTCATAATATGAACATCTTTCGAGATCCTGAGCGTTGAAATACAATTTTTTTAACTTATTTTATATTACAAGATCAAAACCACAACAGACTTTAAACAAGATGCAAAATTTTAAAATACTTCATGTTATTCAAAAGCGGCGATAGAAAACCTAACCTCAAAAGTTAGGAGCAATGGCAGTTGTATAAATAGCGCCCTCTATGAGATGTCACAATGGGAATATCTTAATTGTATTTATCGACCTCTAAACGTACCTATACCTAATTTCAATTCGATTACCGGTTTAGTTTTGATTATGTAATAAAAAAATTCGCTAAAAAATTTTTAACAAACAATATCTCGAAATCTACTCCCATTAAGACATAGGTTCATTAAGCAAATCCCGCGTATTCTCTTATGTACTACCGGGCCTACAAATGGTACGTTTTTTAAAAACACCCTGTATACTGTATATCAAAATCTATACCAGCATGTAGTTAACTAAGCATTTACGCGTATATTAGCCCAAAATATGACGATATAACCTAACCTACCTCTATACCTACTAAGAATTTGGGCACTTTGCAAACCTTAATCAATACCAAGTTAAAGTGTATTACCTACATACAATTAATGGATTTTTAATCATAAAACTCTTTCATCTACTAATAGACTAAAAATATTTATTTCGGATTCAATAGAAGTTAATTTTGAAACTTTTTTTATTCGAACATTTTTTGAAAACTGAGAATTTTTGAGAAAAAACAATGTACTTCAGTAAGATCTTCATTTATTTGTAATTAATTTTTTTAATTATTTTTTAAATAAAGCTTAAGTTATTTGCGGGACACCCTGTATATTCTTAAGAAAAGTAATGTAATAGTGCAGATATCTAAGGCAAACTCAAAGACTGATTCCATATTACATTTATTATCTTTTTCCCAAATCAAATCTATATTGACGGAAACTTCCGCGATAATCCAAAACCTATTGTGAAAATAATAGTTCCATAGTTCCCATAGGATAGGTCACGGGACGAAATCATAATTCAAAGTTAGGTATTCAGGTGGGGTTAAATACACAAGCTCAGGAGGCTTCCTCAATTTGAGACTGTCACATTATTTGATCCCAACAGCAAACGCCCAATCATTTCAATCAGCCATTAGCAGATAACAATAAAAGAGAACATGCACGAAGCTCTGTAGACGTAGATGAAGTCACGTTCGCCAATCGTTCCAGTTCGGAGCGAGTGCGCACGCGCCAGCCTGTCACCAGCCATGCTCGAACATACGCCCGGATCCATATCTGGGGGAGCTTCAACATCTGTCGTCTAACCGGCAACTATTGGTCACAAAGCCCCACTACATCTAGCAGTGCCGGGGAATTTCCAGAAGGGTAACAATGGAGGCAAAATTTGAAATATGCCCTGCATAGTGTGGATGAATTTCATGTATTTTTCGCGATTTGGTGGAGCACCTTTTATGTTTATTTGCAGGTATTTGAACGCACTGTAGTGCAAATTTTGCATTATTTATTGAATTTCTGTACACTAAGCAGGCACCAGTTATTTTTTTTATAAAACATACCTTGATGTAATCATCCCATATCATGATTAGATAATATTATTTAGGTATTATGCATATCATGCTCATAATCATTTTGTATTAATGTGGTAGATTAATAATATATACCAGAGTAGGTACGTGTTGTATGTTTTACAGGCAATTGAATACTTACAATTGCTTTTATAATTTCAGTTTAATGTTCGTATACCCAATACGCATATCTCACATAATTTTCAAATAGATTATTGTTAATTATGCTATTACTAGTCAACCATCCTAAGTTGGCAAGTAGCCGCATAGAGAGAGAAGAAATATCGTCACTGTTGGACAGAGACAAACAAGATTTTAAGCTTCTTAAGCAACTAGCTAGCTAGCTAGCTTTGACGATATTTCTTCTCTTTCTGCACGCTACTTGCCAACTTAGGATGGTTGACTAGTACTTCCACACCCAGTGGAAGTATAGTAACGACAAAAAAATTTTGAAAATTTTTATTGTTCAAATAGGCTTAGAATGTCATGAAACGTCGAGATTTTAAGTTTGAACGAAGAAAAGTTCATGTCTGTCTGTCTAACTTTTTTGCGTGCACGATTACTCTGGAACCGTTTAAGATATTGACTTGAAATTTGTTACACGTATGTACTTTAACGGGATCTGGAACTAGATATTTTCATCTTATTCCGTCGAAGGGTTGGGGGGTAAATTGGAGTACATGGGGGGTAAATAGGTAAGTCAAGCAGGTAAGAGTCCATAAAATTGGCATTTGGTATATACAAGAGAAGCAGGGGTCTCAAAAAATTTTTTGGCATTAGCCACCCCCATTACCACCCCCACCCACTATTAAGGGGGATGAAAAGAAATTGTGATTCAGTGTGTGTACAAGAACCAAAAACCTCTAAATATTTTTTTACTTCACCCACCCCCATTACCACCCCCATCACCAACCCCCACTACCGATGTGAGATATCGTTTTATGGATTTTTTAGGGTAGACGATTTCAAATATTATATTATTAAAGTTCCATAAACAATTACCTATTTCCACATACAAAATTTTTTCGTTGTGAGAGACTTGGATAGAAAATCTGGATGTGGAAGTAGTGATTCCTTGGGCAGCGGTTTTTTTTTTAAATACAATAGATATGTCTCTAAGATATCCCGTAAAATCTACATTATTTCGTTTTGTAAAATATGTATTAAAAATAAATAAATTATAAAAACTAAACCGAGAGAAATTAATTTTATAGAAGTGTTGCATTAACAGTATTATTTATCTTCATTTTATTCACAGCATTTTTTCAGACGTTTTGTAATTCACACATTATTCTAGTCCATTTACTTTTTAGTTGTGGCTAGGCACAACTAACAAGTTGGACAACTACCACCAACTTAGCGAGGCCAGCGTATTTGAATGAGACCGTACGCCTGCAACAACTTGTCACTATTAGTTGAGTTTAGGCAAATCACAGAAGCACGTGTATGTACTTTCGTATTATTTCGTTTCTTTTTAAATGGATATCGACAAGGGGACACTAATTGTTGCAGCACTGTATGACAAAAAACATAAAGCAAAAAAAAACAGCGATCGAAATTCAAAAGGAAAGTGGAAAGTTGTGAAACGAAGTATGTAAAGAGGTTATTGAATTGAAAACTGAGATAACCGAATGCTGAGGATAAAACAGAAACTGATAAGTAAGCCAGCTAACTCATCGATATATCCGTATTTGGAGTCGGAGTTGTACTAAATAAAATTGGGCTATGTGCGAGCAGACACAACCATCAAATTTTAAATGGACCGTTCACGCAGTTTGGTCAACTGAAGTTGGATGAAAAACATGACCATGCTCGGCTAGTCTTAGTGTCATCAGCTCAACGTGTTGGAACGCGTCCTCTTCGCCTCTTACAAAGTGTTTTCATTAGTCATCTAGAATAAGACTGGATCTAATGAACTAAAGTATAGCCCATAGACAGGCTCTCATGTGGACTTAAATGGGCTTACCATTTCTTTTTCTTTGTATTATTATTATTGTTACATTTACTGGTCAATAAATCAATAAATCATATTATAGATACTTTTTTAGAAGAAAAATCACGCAAGTTTAGTTTTCATAGGGAAGGTTCGGAACTACTTTTGATTGAATCTTATCTTCCACCCCTTCACCTCGCCCAATCAACCCAACTTTGGTATTTCAAATGGTACCATTTCTATCTTTTGACAAATCGTTTTAACAAAAAGGGATTTAGTCGAGGTGCTCCAAGTGAAATTTAAAGAGGCGGAAATTGTAGAAAACAATACAAAAATTGAAACATAAAAAGATGTAATTGCACAACAGGGCTAACCCAAGCAGCAATTTTAGTAGTTTCTACGTCGTAGTTACTATTAGTGGAACTTTAAGGACTGTTATGTACTGGGAACCATCCTTCTACACCAAGCATTTACCAAAATGGGGAATAGCAATTACGTAGCAAATTACTATTCCGGTACTACTGTTGACAACTAGGTTATTACGTAAACAGGATGTAACTAAGTAGTTGAAATGACTAACTTTTAGAACAGATCAGCTGACGGGAATGAAAGTGCAAACTATATATTTGGCTCTCTCGTATTCGAATAGCAAGTTAATGACTTATTGAGTTTGAGCACATAATATGTTCAAGGTCTAAGTTAAGGTGATTATGTACAACATAAGTATGTGTTATAAATTATGATGTTTTGCGTTTACCCTGGTGTGGATATTAAAACCACCACTTGTTTTCTGTAAAATGTTATCATGATACTTTGATAAAAAAGACACCCCTTCCGGAAAATTGTTTTCACGTAAAAAAATGTGTTTGCAAAAATTATGCGTGTAAGTGAAACTGCACAATTTGTTATGGAACACGTTTTTTTGATACAGCAATAACAATCTGTTTATAAAACATGTTTGTAAATGACAATAAAAAAATTTTTTTTTATAGAATATTGTTTTTAACTTTCAATAGCAGAAAAATTGCGATTTTAAATGGAGTTACTTTGTAGTAAAAATCACTTTAAAGCCGATTTGTTCGTAGAAATAACCTCATTTTTACTCAAAATGTCACTAATAAGTTACACAACTTTGAAGTTCCAGAAAATTTCCCAACAACGTACCAGGGACTTCAAATTGAATACTTGCAGTTATCATTACTTTGAAATGGCCTTTTAGTAATGCTGTGCGGTCAGCATTACTACCAATTTTCACTTTACAGTTGAAGATGCTTCAAAGTAATGCGACTTTGCACATTCTGCAGCAGTTACTTGAAAGTCTTATAACTTAAACTTACAATGTCTGAAATCAGTAGATCTACACAATTCTTACTACAAAGTGAATTTTACACTAAGGTCTCAAGTTTAGTAACAGTTACGTCATGCCTACTATATTAAAGTTCCGATGCCTCAGATGCCAGTTTACGTCATTTTGAATGTTGCTTGGGAATGCAAATATTACTTTCTTATGTTCTTTTGTTTCGTACACTGATGTAAGGATGTGGAAGGGACAAACTGCGTAGGCTATACAATTGGAGATGAACAGACTATGTTAAAATATATATTTAAGCAGTGGAAAATTTCACACAAATAAACTAAAAATTAGTTGTTTCTTTAAAGGCGCGGTTACACGGCGCGTGGTTCGCCGATCCACGAACCTGGTGCGTGGTTCGGCAAACTACGCGCCGTGTAACGGATAGCGAGCCAGATGTGTCAATACGGCGCGTGACCAATGCAGATTTCGTGTGGGGTTGTGGATTGTAGGCTCGTCAAAACTGCGTGGATCGACTGATGACTGATCTTCAGGCGCAGTTACCGACAACTAGATGGAAGACGCGAGCCGACGCGAGCAACGTCTCCCGAGTCGCAAGCCATGCCAAGTTGCCTATGTCACACGGCGCGTGTTTCGTGACTCGCCGAGCCAGGCTCGCCTAATCACGCGCCGTGTAACTGCGCCTTAAAGTATGCAAGCTTTACTGATTTCAAAATGATTGTGTTTTATAAGCAAGGCTCGGGAGATTTGTCTCTGTGACGGTTAAATCAGGGTTGGGGGGTTGGCTGTAGGTCAGTGCGGAACGATTTGTATGCAAGTATGACACAATATATCTTACCTCGTACTTTTTTTAGAGAATTCTGTAATATCCAAAGTTAATATGGTCATAAACTTTACGATATGAAATTCGCCAAAAAAAGTACAAGGTAAGATATATTGTGTCATACTTGCATAGAAATCTTTCCTGGTTTTAACCATCACAGAGACAAATATTCCGAGCCTTGTTTATAAGCAAATGTCACGCATAGACGCTACTAGTAATCTAGTGAAATTAGACTTTTCTGATCTAACAAAATATATCCTTCATTTTTTTTAAATCGATTTATTTTGGTGTTTTAAAGAAATATTAAAAGTCGAGAACGAGATTACTATGGCATAAAAAAATATTCAAGGTCAAAGTTCACAAAAAATGGTTTTTTGCGAATATCACGCTTTCTATGGCTCGGAGGCCAATTGAGGTTATTATGAAAATGAAAGATAATGAAATTCCGCACAAAAATGATCTCTTCCATTTTTTATGTACAATGAACGGTTTAGGCAAAAATGTGCTTCGAAGTTTCCGCGCAAGGCATAATATGCTCCATTTCCTATAGTCCATGCATAGAATATGTTCTTGTTTTATGTACAGTATTTATTAGCTGATCGATATATAAAATAAAATAAATAAATATATACAGTATGTTTCACTTGAAATGGTAACACCCCAATAACTTTTTTATTTCTCTTCCGATTTGAATTAAATTTTGCTTAAGTATAGAACAAATTAGTATCTACTTATGACCAGAAAAACAATCGCCTCTTACAAATGCAAAGCTACCTGCGGTACCAACATATGCGGAGAAAATAAAAAAAATCATATTAGGCATTTTTTTATCGAAAAATTTTGTTAATAAAACTTACTCAGAATTGTCCAAAAACCTTAAGTCCAAAATTTGATCAAAATAAAAAAATATTGAAATTTTGATTAAAATAATCATTTTAATGGTGTTTTTTGTTTGGAAAACTGCACTATGACAATTTTGTTTGAAGTGAAACCCAAGCTGCCAGGTAGTTGTCAAGCAATTTACAGTTTTTTTAAAATAGTTATGAAATGGAGTATATTATGCCTTGCGCGGAAACTTCGAAGCACATTTTTGCCTAAACCGTTCGCTGTACATGTGCGGAATTTTATTATCTTTCATTTTCATAATAACCTCAATTGGGCTTCGAGCCATAGAAAGCGCGATATTAGCAAAAAACCGTTTTTTGTGAACTTTGACCTTGAATAATTTTTTTATGCCATAGTGATCTCGTCGATTTTTAATATTTTCTTTAAAACTCCAAAAATGAAGGATATATTTTGTTAGATCAGAAGCCATATTTTTGTCTATAAAATGACTGGAGTATAGAAGCCATAAGCCAACTACCAGGTGACGTCACAAAACATATTGACATTACAACAAAGGATTGGGCGATTTTGTATAGTAAACTATCCTTGACTAACCGCTCAATTCGTAACAATTAAAAAATCGTCCCACCAAGCCTACGTTTCTCCATACCACTGTGAAATGTGTAAGGAGTTTAATATTAACAAACAAATACTAATAAACTCTTGAGTTCCAGATTTTAAATTACAACGGGCAAATACTCACTCCTTCACAGTTTC
The DNA here is from genome assembly GCA_936432065.2 of Rutpela maculata. Classification (NCBI taxonomy): domain Eukaryota; kingdom Metazoa; phylum Arthropoda; class Insecta; order Coleoptera; family Cerambycidae; genus Rutpela; species Rutpela maculata. The sequence goes on along the minus strand of OW386289.2, from coordinate 33,360,350 downwards.
TTCCTCAGAAGAATCTTAACCATCTGCAGATGATGCCAACGCGTGTCGAGTGATAGTATTCGAGTGCAGTGTTCAAGTGTTTTGGTGTTTATGGAAACTACTTCAAAGACATCTTTTTGTTTCTACATGATTTATTTTTAGTTGATAAATATTGTATTTTCTATCTAAAAGAAAAAGAAATATTTTAAACAATTAATGAAATTTTCTGTATAGGTATACTTAAATGTAGGTAATATTGCTGATATGATAAATTACATTTCTGGCTCTATCTCATGAAATGATTTGCATTTTTTTAGGTATAGAAGTATTAGGACATTGTATATGTATATTGTATACCCTTTAAAATGATGTATCCAGACATGCCATTTGAAGTTCCAAAGTTGAGACGGCTGGGGGTGAAAGGGCAGGACCTAATATGTAATCAACGGTGATTTTGAAATTTCCTCACTAAAAACTAAGTTGATGCGATTTTTTAAGGGGGTGCACCTTGGTCTAGAGGTAAGTTAGATTAAATCGTCATATGTATTTTGACCTGATCTACACGTTGTTGTTTTACTTCACTTAAGAGACATCCTGTATATTTAAGATGAACAATATGTATGTGCTTCATAAGTTTGTATTTAGGTTAGAATTGAACGTATTGTTTGAGCTACAAAGGAGGGTGTCCATAAAACTTCTTGAAAAAACAACATAGCTCCCATAAACATAGTAACATTTCTTATTCTAGGCCTTCGTTCTACAAGGACCCAACAATAATTCATACGTTTTATTACTATCTATGCTTGTTTTAGATGCGCAAAGTTAGTTGGCCATTTCTAGAGTATCGTCTAAAAATCATGAGGATACCAAAATAGGCTTATTTTGCCTCAATGTGCTCATAGAAAAAATTTAAAGGGGAGTCACCAAAAATTGTCTATTTTTAACCAACTTCGTAAAAGTTAAAAAAGAAAGAGGTTTTCAATTCGACGCGTATGTATGTTTTTTTGTATGTTCAAACAATTTCTATGAAATTTTTCTCAAATTGCAAGGTATGGCTTGGCGGTGATCCCATAATAATTTCTTCAAGTTACGACTAGTGTAAGATATGCAAAAATAGGGAACAATATTTTTTTGTTGAGAATTTGGCGGTTGCTTCTTAATAAAAAATTAGGAGTAGCTGATTATGAATCTGATGTCAATAGTTAAGAATTTAAAATAGCGAATGGATGCGATAATTGCAATATTTTTGAAGATTTGCATGAAATTTGATATATGTATAGTGATATCAGAATTTTCTGATAACGAGTCTGTTAACGCTTAAAAAGTCAAAACGACGGATATTTACTGCATTGAACCTAAATAAAGAGACCACTAAAAGTTTAATTGAACTTTATTACCTAATATCGATATGGAGAAATAAACAAATAACAATTTCAAACGTAGTTTTTACTGACTTCAATATCGATATTAGATAGTAACGTTGAATCAACTGGGTGACGGTAAAATTTTATTTCATAATTTTTAGCGACTTTTTTCAAAAGTTTTTTTTATCTGAAACTTTAAAAATGACCTCATCGATGGAGCAGACTAATCTTCAAGCTTTTCTATTTGTTGTTGACCTGCAAATTAAAGTTACTTTATCATCAGAAAACTGATGGATCTCGCCAAGGGCGGATCTGGACCTTGAGCTTGGGGGGGGGGGGGGGGTAACACTGATCCCAAAATTTTTTGGTGAGCGGGGGAGAAATCCAAAAAAAATTTTACAATAAAAATTTCTTGGGGGGTAATTACCCTCTTAAAAATTTTTTTCTTCCCAAAATTAACAAAAATCATACTACTTTAAACCAAAAGTTGATTTACCCCCCCATAAATCCGCGTCTGGATCTCGCAAAAATTAACTGCATAGAGAAAACTCTTTGACTAATCAAAATAGTAATAGTAAAAATATTTGCTGTAATGTGCAACTATGCTAAGTAAAATTAAAATACTATATTTTTACCCCTGCCAAGCAAAAAACGTTTTCACTTGTACAAAGACCTCAATATAGGTTGCAGTATTAACTTAGCTTAAAAAGTAAAACTATACATGTAAGTATAGAGCATCTCTGCGTAATTACTGTAAAAATAATATTTACATAGTTATTTGTAAATACATAGAATTACTTGGAATAATCTTTAGAAAATAACAAAATAACCTACCCAAAATGTAAATTTAATGCATATTTGTAAAAAGCCTACATTAAAAATTATTGGGCTAAAAAAGTTAGTTAAAGGGATCTACTCACGAACTAACTTGATGGAGCCAAAATTGTCGATACGCTTCGAAGATTGCTGGAATTCCAGTAGACCAGCTCACTTTTACGAATTGGCATAACATTTTTCAAAGTGTACCGAGAAAGTTGGTTGGTTGGATCGTCTGTAGACCTCTTAAACGTAAATGATATTTTTTAAGCAATGTTTTAAGGGGTCTACAGACGATCCAATCAACCAACCAACTTTCTCGGTACACTTTGAAAATTGCCATGCCAACCCGTAAAAGTGAGCTGGTCTGCTGGAATTCCAGTAATCTTCAAAGCGTACCGACAATGTTGGCTCCAGCAAGTTAGGTCTGAGTAGGCCCCTTTTATGATATTTTGTAACCGACTTTATAAAAAAATAATGCAACATTATTTCATGAATACATATATTATTATGCGAATCTACAATTTTTACAGTAGTCAGTAATTATATATTTTCATCGCGTGAAACTGAATTCGGGTACCCGGACCGTACAGAGATTCTAGAAAAATCAGATTCGCGAAACAGAAACTCACGGAACCGTTAAATGCTTCGAATTGATAATAACGCCAAAATGTTGTGCATGACTATGTTCATCACTTAAAGCGATATTATATGGTCAATTCGATAACTTTGCCTATTCGAACATTTATCAATTAATATTTTTTCTTAGGGAATCATATTCAGAAGTTGCATCTTGGTACTATTCCATTCCAATCTCGAAGCTAGTTCTGGAGTTATTGGTACAGTCACCTAAATATAGTATAAAGTAATAAGTATTAAGTAATTCATAATACCACGTTCAATGTTACTTGAACTTCCAGTTGTTGGGCTTACATACATGACCGATGTATCAGGATAGTAGCTCGGAAACTGTAACCATGTTCTTTTTTAAGAATAGTTCTATATTTTGAGCCCATTTACTCTTGTGTTAACGTTTTATCCTCGGTTTTAACCCTCTTGTTATCAAGATATATTCCTGCTGCTGCTACATCCAGTTTCTGTTCTTATCTCTAATATGTCTTTATTAGTAGTCTTCTTAATTGCTCCTATCTATTATGTTTGAGTAATTATATTTAGTTACGAAACCAATGGCATAGAACTATACCTACTCGTTATAATTACACAGACACACAAAATAAAAAAGTGGTCTTTTTCTGGTACTCCATTGGGTAACCCATATGTATTTCGACGTGCTGAACACGAATCAGGTGTCCGATTAGCTCTATTGGCTACCATTTTTTGTAAATCGCGAACATAACCTAAAAAAAATCATAATTTAGGTTGTTTTCGTGACTTACTAAAAATTGGCGGGTAACGGAGCTAAACGGATACCTGATTCGTATTCAGCATGTCGAAATACATGGGGGTTGCTCAATGACTTTTTTGTGTATGTGTGTGTGTGCGCGCCAGTATAATATATGCATATCACCGGATCTTCCGCCATTTTCTAGAAAATTGCGTATGCAAATATATTACACAGACAAAAAAAAGTGAAAAGTGATCTGTTTCTGGGCCTCCATTGGGTAACCCGCATGTATTTCACATGCTGAATATGAATCAGGTATCCGTTTAGTTCCGTTACCCACCAATTTTTAGTAAATCGCGATGAGTTTTTTTAGGCTATTTTCGCGATTTACAAAAAAATGGTGGCCAATGGAGCTAAACGGACACCTGATTCGTGTTCAGCACGTCGAAATATATATGGATTACTCAATGGAGTACCAGGAAAAGACCACTTTTTTATTTTGTGGGCCTGTGTTATCATTGTTCTATCAGAAACGCCAGTTCGATTGCAGGCTTGGGCCAAACTTGATAACTGCATCCTCGTAAGGAGGCAGAGGATAGTGCACTTTTAATGTCTAACTCTTTAACTGAATCACATCTGGATTGCAATCTTCTGAGCTAGATAATGTACCTATTTTAAAAATTTTAATAACGTTTGTTCCTTTTTTATCTTCTGTAATGACCATTGCTCTTTCATAACCCCTTTTGCCTGTATTTAACAATATCTAAATTGTAAACGTCTGTCGGCAGCAGAAGATAACACCTGTTGCTGCTTTTGACCAAGTAGGTATTTTACGTATAAGAATACAATTATGTTATGATTTTTAACAGAATTCCGTCAATAACTGACGGGATGCTGTCACGAAATCCCCCCCGAATTTCGACAGACGGAAAATGATTTTTAACCCCTATAGCAACGTGGTAGGATTTTACTTCATATAACTTTAGCTTCTTATTTTTGCTTAAAGTACATATTTCCAGAGCCATTAGCCATGCCGTGATGATGGGTATTTTTGGACAAAGATGCTCTCGGACTATGATGAAGGTAATTTTTTTTTAAACCAAGTTGACTTTTATGTAACAGAATTCTTTACTCGCAGTTTTTGACAAACCACTAGAATTCTAAAAAACAGAAGGTCAGGTAAAAATATATGTATTTAGTCGAACAGGCGTGAAACTTGAGTCGAAGATATAGTTTCAAAACCTCGAATGACTTATTCAGTGCATGATAAAGCTGCCTCTGGCGTATCAGTGAATCGCCCAAGTTCATGTCATTTATAATTACGTTTGCAAATAGGTACACATATTCACGCAATAATCATCTATGGGAACTCGGTAATTTACCTACCTATACAGGCTTTAACTTACAAATTATAATTTTGATCTATACGCCATCGTATTAATATAATTCGTCCATAACTTACATATGAAATGCAACAGCATAATGAAAAATAAAAACAGTTCTCCGGCTTTGACAAATAAAATAACTTTTTGCCTTTTTAAAAAATATTAGAGAATATTATTTAGGTATTATGCAAATCACAACTTACACATTTTTAATTTATTATGAAAATACCTACTTTCTGTATATTGTTGCCCTAATCTGGGCACGCTAATATAGTAGTCAGGTAAACACTTTAAAACACTCATTATTGGAGAATCAATCAAAACAACTACTCTTCTAGCTAATACTGACGAAGTATTGAATTACATGATAGGATTCTTAGCATTTTAAAGAAAAAAAAGTATATTGAAAATACTTAAATCATTTATTCAAATTTAATCATTCACACTTTTTTATTTAATATGAATTTATCAGCGGCGGCTGGTGAAATTTCAATTTTTTTTTCTCGTCTGTGGCGCATGGGACCCATACGAAATTTGGGAAATAACATCTAGAGAAGCACTTCTCTAATGACCCCTGAAAAAATTTTGAAAAAGCAGTTTGCAAAAAATTTTTTGAAAATTCGTTAGCCTCCCCTGGGTCTAGGAGCTCCTGTTTATTTTTATTTTTTTTTGTCATATGCATTTGATTTTTCATAAAAATACAACAACAGATTTTGGAGTTTATGAAAATATTTTCATTACTAACCGAAATACAACGAATTGAAATATTGTAATTTGTTAAATTGTAAATTACAAAATTTCAGTTCATTGTATTTCAGTTAGTAATGAAAATATTTTCACAAACTTCAAAATCTATTGTTGCATTTTTATGAAAGTCAAATGCATATGACAAAAAAAAATAAAAATAAACAGGAGTCCCTAGACCCAGGGGAGGCTAACGAATTTTCAAAAATTTTTTCGCAAACTGCTTTTTCAAAATTTTTTAGGGGTCATTAGAGAAGTGCTTCTCTAGATGTTATTTCCCAAATTTCGTATGGGTCCCATGCGCCATAGACGAGAAAAAAAATATTGAAATTTCACCAGCCGCCACTGGAAATTATCTACTTTCTGTATATTGGTGCCTTAATCGGGTCACGCTAATATACTACTTAGGAAAACACTTTAAAACACTCATTATTGGAAAACCAATCAAAACAACTACTCTTCTAGCTAATACTGACGAAGTATTGAATTACATGATAGGATTCTTGGCATTTTAAAGCAAAAAATATATTGAAAATAGTTAAATTATTTATTGAAATTCAGTCATTCACAACAATTATTGAACCATACATTCTATTTCAACTCTAGAAAAGTTGTACAAGTTTTTTCGAACTCGTTAGTTCTCATCAGTAGAGTATAGAAACATTCATTCATTATTTAAAAGCCTATTCTTCATTTATTTTTACAATTAATTATTTTTTATTTATTTGCTCTTATCATTATAACCACCCCCCTCCCTGTACTAATATTCATCAGTAACTTCTCGACCAATGTCTAGAGAACGATCTTCAGTTGCCGCCAACTCAATACAACAAAAATGGACCATTTTGAATAAATTACTAAACCTAAAACTTAATGGCGATCTACCTGCCAGCGCGCCACTGAGCAATTCATACTCAATTCTTCAAACGATATCCCCTCTAGCATCCCCACCCTGACGCTAGCAATTCCGAAAGCCCGCCCAACGTCATTCCCATACAAACCGACCCTACTGGTTGGCGATCTCACCAATCAAAGCGGGTTTTAATCTTTACCAAGAGGGTCTTTTTACAGGGCAAAGACACGGACCAGTCTCGCGTAAGTTACCTAGACTCTCTAAACTTAAAAAAACCTATTCGCGTTTACCTCAAATAGTGTTTATGCAACTTACTGTGTTGTGCAGACGGACAGAACCCCTATTTGGATTACTTCAACAATTTTTTGGAAGTTCTGTGACGGGACCGAGGTGAGTTACCACACAATTTACCACTCACAGTTGGAAATCTAGACAGCCATGAACGGAAACTACAGAAAGGGGCCGTGTTAATACTGGACGAGTCCATTTCACGCAAACCTGTCAGACGGGTGTGGTCGGGTCGAATTTCTCTTACATTTAGGATAGACTGTGAGCGTTTCGCTAGTTTGTAATGGTGTTTAGTAACAATCTAAGTTAGAAATATACAGTCCAGACGACGCCGCGATTTTTTCTTACCGAACGAAATTTAGGACGTGTATTTTTGCATACTGGTTGAATAATTATTCTCTAACTAATGGAAAACAACACGCAGAATCCATTTTGTGAGTAAGTAGGCAAGCTTTTGATTAGTTCAATTGGCACACGTTCTTGAATAGGGGAACATTGAGGCTTTTTTCGCTTGCTCCGCGTTTATTTGCAGATTATTTTATCATATTGTGAGTTGATACAACTGGATGTATAGTATGGCTGACAAGGTTTTTTGCTGAATCAGGCATCGTATTCGCTAAATATGTTTATTATGCGCAAAAGCGTAATTTATTGTGTTCATTTGCCAGCTGTTTTGGCCACTTCATTGTTGGGTAATAACTTGGTTTGGTCGACCGCGCTCTATTTACCCGCGCGTATTTTTACGAAACTAAACAACCAGAGAAAGTTTATACCTACACACTACCTGCAATGGGTAGATTTTTTATGGGGTCATGTTACTTAACGTGAACTGAACCTAACTACGTATATTTTCAACCAGGTGCCTAGGTACTTTTTCATTTTAAAAAATGTGAGGTGCTATTAGAGGTAGCAGTTATTTTTGAATTTGATGTCTGGTCTAGATATCTGTCAACAATACTTACCAATCAGTCTCAACATCTACCCAGATCTAAAATAAATTGACTGTTTTCCCACAATATACCTTCCTAGGTATGCACTGAGACATTTATTTACCCCAGCATTACCAATCCAATTCAATTCTAAATCATAGGTATAGGTATCTATTGGTTTCTTATGGTCCAAAATATACCTACTTGCTGAATCAAATTTCTCTTAAATCTAATTCCACCACATTCACACAAGTTTCTATTCTCGGAAAGTCTAGACTGAAACGTATAGGTACTACTTGCTTATTGTAATGTTTACATTTTTTGAAACTACCTAGTTTTAAAATGCAGCGTCAGATATTTATTTAGGTTCCAACAATTATCCTTTCATGCCTGTTGCCTGTGTCTATCTAATATGCTAACGGTCTAAACTATTTGCCGTCGGATAGTGGCATAACGTGCCATGACGAGGCTAGAAGCACAGATGTTTAGATTTGACACGCTGTTACAAAAACATTTCTAAAAACATACAGTTAGGAGATTATTATTCTCTTGTAAATATGCTAGGTATATAAAAATCTTTTCACATAAAATTAATAGTGAGTTTTATATAGGTACATAAGTAATCAAATATCGTTTTTAATTAGGTGTAAATACCTACATATCGAATCTAGGTACTTACATACCTACATCAAAAATTAAAGATACTGAGAATTAAGAGTGGAACATTTTCCAAATATGCAGTATGTAGGGAAATTACTATGATTGCGCAATAATTCGATTTTTTTTAATTTACACATTTTGTAGTCCTCTGAATTCATTGGTTCTTTATTCAAATGTGGTACACCTTTATCACCAGTAAGAAAGAGGAAAATATTTTATTTTCTCTAAAACGGCTCTTTCTTAGTGAGGGAGGCTGTGAGGCAATAGGAGTTAAAAAAAATTGACATATTTGTCTAAAACGACTCTAACAGTTTTGGTTAAATTTAACACGTGGATACTCCCTTACTATCAATATAAGATGCCCAAGTAGCACAAGTAGTTAGTTGTATTTTGGTCATCATCATGTTACAGTAGCTAAAAAGGATGGCTATTTGGTTATAGTGGCGATTATTAAAACTGAATTATTACGTTCTGAAGACGTACTGTACTGGTGACGAAAATGGGGAATCATATCTTGGTCATCTATAAATATTAAAGGTTTGGAAAATAATATATCTATAATAATTATTTAGAACTCATTTTGTTAAATAATGTTTATATTCGAAGATTAATAAAGTTTTAGATTAACATTTTGTATAATACATATTATTTTTAATTTCAAAAATTGTTGTTCTTTTTGTTTTTTGATTCCCCTTGGTTACTTGAAGTCCTTGAATCTTATATTTACTAGTAAGTGAACTGATCGCCACATCATCAAAACGCAACTGGAGCCAAATGGCCATAATCCATAACGCATGCGCAACTCATTTGGCTCACTTTTTGATTTTTGTGGCTGCATTATTATCTACTAGTTATGAAATGGCTGTTAAGTATGGCGAAATCTACTTCATCGTGACTAAATCATGACTTTTAGGCCTAAAATAAAACAAGACCACTATTATGGTCATCTTTTGGCTTTAAGCAGGTGTTGTTAGATAAAATGGACGTCCATCATAGGTACTTATAGTTTGTTCATCTTTAAAATTATATGAACATGCATATATGGTCAATCAAGAGGGTTAAATTTTATCAACGCACGAATTTTTTCTGTAAACTTATATAAAATACTCAAAAACAAAAGGGCCTTAAGAAATATCTAAATTTAAAGTATAATTAAATTAATTTGAAATATATACATATAAACATTTTGTAATTTCAAGAAGCACAATCGATGGTAAGTTATTAAAACCGGTGCCACTGAATTGCGCTCACATCCCTAATGAACTCCTAATTTGACACTCGAACTGCGCTCACTTTGGTTCAGTGTTATAGATTTCACATTTTCAAGACATGTACATTTTAATTTTTAGTTAAGATAACACAATTTTTACAAATTTATCTCATATGTAAAACAACGCTTCGTATAATTATTGTTTATTGGTTGGATATATTTAAAAGAAAAAGTAAACATTAGACAGTCATAACAACATAAAAATATTACATTTTATTGAGATCGTACGCTTAACAAGCAACCACGATAAAAGACGTGATGCTGTTAGACGTACCATGAAGCAAAGGGAGACCGAGCAAAACATATTGTTATGTCTATTATGACTTGTGGTATCTATTCTCATATGTAAAACAACGCTTTTTATAATGATTGTTTATCTCACAGCGTTAGACATGGGTGATAGGCAGGGTTCAAATTGCATCCACCATGTTGAGTCCGCCATATTAGATGCACCATGTTGGATCCGCCATGCACCATGTTGGATCCGCCATATTGATTAGGTTAGGTCCGGTTCACTTTTAAACTTTGAATGGAATGATTCACATGCATTTGTGATTCTTAAAATACTTGCTGTTTTTGCAGCCCATATTGTTCGTGGAAATAGATAGTCACTTTCAATATAATTTTATATAATAAAAAATGTATAAACTGATTCACTCGACGGTCTTGTGGTTTTTCGCTCATAAAATCTTCGTTAGTTAGTTTGTTTGTTTGTTTGTTTCGTTTGTTAGTTTGTTAGTTATTCCTTAATTTTTCTGTATCCCAATAAGAAACACAGAAAAATTAAGAAACCAACATTTAGACAATATTTCGTTATTCCTACTTTTAGGACCTGTGAGCAGTGAGCGCAGTTCGGTATGGGAATAAAGTACCTGATTTTAATGTGAGCGTAATTCGAGTGTCCTCATTAAAACTTATTATTAAAATATCGAATTAGTAAATCAAAACGTTATTTTATAGGTATAATTAATAAAGTATTGAAAATGAACGTAATCGCCGTCGGGTTCTTCTTGATTGATAGAAAACTTGGCGGCAAGTTGTCATCATTTGGCATATATGCTTTCGCTAATGATGCTAGAAATAAGCCAGAATTTGACTAAAAGTTTAATAAACTTTATTGTCAAATGGCAAATTTAACCGATCATATTGACCAAACTATTACCTACCTGAAAATTGGTTGAAGTGGTTAGCGAGTTTTCGCATCAAAATACGGCTAAACTATGAAAGACATAACCTCTCTTTTTTATGTTTCTTTAGACTTCCTTTGTGTGGAACGGGTTATTTTGTATTTTATATTTGTTTCTCCAACGTTTTTACATTTCCTTTCTCCAACCAAATTAAAATTTGTTACTAAAGTTTCTGAAAATGTATTGCGTGGACGAAACCATCGAGGAGCAAATTTGCCTTAGTGCAGTTCTTTCAAGTTGGGTAGGTAGTAAATAGCCAACTGTACTGGTCAAATACAAAAGCATACATACATTTTTGACTAACCCGCAATCAAAACCAGACACAAAATACTTCCAGTAATCGTGTACAATAAAAAGGAATAATAGTAAAATGTTAATGATGGCTAGAGCCAATGATGCAGAAGATAGGTTGACACTTTCAGTTTAATAATCTAAATATTTATACCTAAATAGGCTAGGATTTTGCAGAGTGAGAGGGAAATATGCGTTTATTTTCGATTTATTGTATATATTTAAAAAACTACACATAGTATAATCTTTAAACTGCTTTACTATATGTATTTTTTATTATAAATTTCTGTTATATTTAAATATCGTAGTTTGTCAATGAAAATAGTGCCTAATTTCATTATTAAAGTATGGCATTTGCCTATATACAAAATTAATGATAAAAACTATATATGGTTGTATTCCTTAGAGCAATGGAAAGTATCTGAAATTATTTTAAAGATTTCACCATTTATGATTTTTAAAATATTTATAATAAACCGAAAATTGCTCATATTTCACTCTCACTCTGCAAAATCCTAGCCTTATGGGGAACAATCCAAGCCAGTTCTTAATATATCCGACAGATTGCACCATGCGTACCTACTCGGTTTAGTCATTCTGAACTTGTCATATAATATAACCTGTAATAGTTTAAATTTCCTGTGTTGGAACACTTTGGTACACAGCAACATGTTTTCATTTTATGCGTGAATTAAAAACTGCACTGTAATACTTCAATATACATAAATGATAGGTACCAGTAAAACTACCTTATACACTATTTTATTTAAAAGTAATTTTAACCAAAGTATAGAGGAAAAAGAACTACCTACTTACTGAAAATGTATCTTTCTGGCGACTAAAAATCATCCTAATGGTTATTTTATTAAGTACCTAGATCTTATTGGAAATTCTATCTTATTCCTAAATAGCAACCTATTTAGTCACTTCTATTATGCTCCTTTTAAAGTAAATATTAGGTCGACATCGTCGAAAATTTTACCCATCTGCCTGATTTCAACTAGGTGTTTAGTCAGTTTTTTTTTGTAGGCAGACCTTGATGTCAGATATATATTTTTACTGAAGGTGTTTTTCTCAGTCTGTAAAAAATTCTAAGATATGCCCTATGCATTAAAATAATTCTGAAGAAGATATGAGAAATTACCACAGTTAGTAATTTCTTAAGCTACTCGAATTTGTTCTCTATGACTATATTTTTCCTAATATAGAAAATAAAATATCAATTACCTAATCAACATAGATTTATGTCAGGTAGGTCTACAACCAGGTTCAAAATTATCCTTAACTCAGTTTATCTGTGAAGCATAGGGTGGAGATAGTCAAGTTGACGTTATTTGGTTATTTACACAGATTTTTTTACTTCATATTTAGTCAATAGATTACAATATGTTTACCATGGCACAAGCATCGTCGAATTTAACACAATCGAGAGTCTCTTTTCATCAGTTCTTGGTCCTTTTTTATTCAATATCTTTATCAATGATATAGGGCTCGACCGATGGATCGGCATCGGCGCTGATGGTACAAAATTTCACCCATCGGCATCGGCCATCTGCAAAATATAAAGCCGATGGTGCCGATGGCTTTTTTTTACGGGTTGCATACTTAAAGTCCCTGTTGGGAATTAAATGTTTATTGTTTATATTATTTTAGAAAGCTATTTTATGTTTTTTTTTTATAATGTTTCTGTTTTTGTGCATTAAATTAATTTTTATTTTTGAACATGTTGATTGATGTCTATTGTCTAAGTTCAAAATTCAAACATCGGCCGATGCTTTAGTAAAAACATCGGCATCGGCCCATCGGCAAAATTCGACCTACAATGATATAGTTATAAACATACATCGCCCCCCCAAGCTGTCAACAAGTTAGATTACGACCAGAAAACGCTCAGAAACGGTTCTGTGGGTTCTGGTCTGTGTTTTATTTCGATGTGCAAGCTCATATAGTTCTATGGATAAAGTCTAAAAACTAAACTCACCCTCAGTGTTGTTCTACAACTTTAACCAGTATCCTCTCAAGTTGCATCATTTCAAAACAAGTTCCCAAATCTTTATTTCATTATTTTTAACTCTAACTTAACGTTCAATCATAATTATAGTAAATCATAGTGCAAAATGGTGCAGTGAACCAGGCCCCCCCAGAAACTCGGGCGTTTGTTTTTCTAATTATCACGGTTTTCGGCATAGTCCAAATTTTGAATTTAATGCAAACTGATATACTAGAATGAGAATTGTAAAACGTAAAACCCAACTCGAGATGCATGCATCATTCATTCGAAGATAAAAATTACATTATTTTAGTACCAAGTTTTAATCAACCTCACGAAGAAAAAGAAGTACAAACACCTTAAACGGCGACGTATACATTCTGAGTGAATAGTTCCCAGAGTTTTTATCGTGTTGACTAAAATCACTATTTTTTTTTCTGACCCTACTATCTCATAAACCACATTCGTAATCCAGAAAGGGTAAAAATACTGAAAATGGCTATCTATGAGTTAATTGATTTTATTAATAATTGCATGAACGACGACAAAAAATGCATAAGTAGCTGTATTTTTAGATCTCTCCAAGGCCTTTGATACGGTGTCTTATAGTATATTGATTGAAAGGTTTGCGTTAGAGATTATTAAAAATGACCTACAAAATAGGAAACAATTTGTTAAAATTAATAATACTCTTAGTGAACCAGGTACAGTTGAAATAGGTGTACCACAAGGTACAGTACTTGATCTAATTCTATTCTTAATACATATGAATAGTATTTCAATGTTAAATAAATATAACTTTAAATTAATATTTTACGCAGATGACACAGTGCTTTTTTTCAATAATAAATATTGAAAATCAGTTAACAATCAGAGTTTAATTGGACTCACAGTGTACAGACAGACTGTACAGAAATGGCTTGATCGTAGTATCTTAACGTTAAATCATCAAAGAACTAAGTTTATTTCCTTCTCTCCTTCAAAAGCTGGATGCAATCGACAAACATAACTTTACCTATAAATTATTGCAAACATTACAACTGCTCCTGTAATAACTATATTGATTATGTTGAAAAAAATAAAGTACTTAGGCATTATAAGCATATAAAGTGGAGTCATCGTGTCACTTATAACATCTAAATTATCAGAGCCGTAGCGAGCCAGCTTTAATAGTTGGGGGTATTTTTCAAATTTGCCAACTTCATAAACTGAAGAAGCCAACTCTGTACACTCAAAGAAATAGTATGGGTAAATTCAACAAAAAAAAATGGTTAACTAACAATATCGTTAATTTTGTTAAAATAAATTATATTGATGGTATTTTTAAACAAGAGATAATTGTTATTTTAATTAATAAAAAGTTGTCGTACAACAAAACAAACATTAACTTAAAAAATAGATGAATAAGACTATTATTTTTTTCGTCTGACTATTATTTTGTTGAATTCTGTCAAATTAAACTAGACAATAGTATATTTTATTTTTAACTATTACACAGCCCCACAAAAAAAAAAAAAAGTTCAGACCAGCGAACCAGACCCATGTATCCCTATGTATTTTCGGTCGCTGAATCCGAATCCGAGGTCAAAAAAATTCGTACACCCCCAAAATCTTGAGCTAGAGCCAAAAAACACCCCTGGACTGGGGTAAAAAGAATATTAAGCTACGAGAATAGTTGTTACATCCTAATCTATCGAATTATACAAATTAAGGTTAAACAGCAACGTACATACAACAGATATGAAACACACCCCCAGGGAGGGGTGAGAAATCGATCGAAAACATCAATGAGTACTGAAAAAGCTCGAAATGTCTAAATTTTGTTAAAGTGATAACAAACTTCATCAGGTCCAACGTAATCTTCATAAACTGCCCCTATAGGGTTGAGAACAACCACCTTCAAGTTTAAAGGACACGAGAAAAACAAGAAAAAACGTAAAATCCAACAGGATTTCTATTTTCATGAATGCTATGATTGGCTGAAATTGCGTAGTACTCTAAAATAGAACTAGAAACTTACGTATCATTAACGCCCTACAGTGTCAACCCTCAGAGGGTGTGAAAACTACCCCCTAAACTAAAAAGTTACAGTATAAAAATGTAGTGTAAAAATTCGAAACACCTGCGTTGTGTGGAAGTGAGAAGAAACTATACTATGTTCGACTCTATGCTGGAAAACCAGCCCCACGGGGTTGCGAGATACCACCCCTATATCTGTAGGATGCTGGAAAAACAGAGAGAAACTAACCGGATTTACATTTTTATGCTATGATTAGCAAAAATCGTGATGCACACTTCCAGTGTCCTACGGATATAGGGGTAGCATCTCGCAACCCCATGGGGGTGGTTTTCAAGCACAGCGCCGAACATAGTCTAGTTTCTTCTCACTTCCACACAACGTAGGTGTTTCGAATTTTTATAGAAGTCACTGTAACTTTTTATAGATAAATCTTACATATGGGGTAGTTTTCACACCATCTGAGGGTTGACACTGTAGGGCGTTGATGGTACGTAAGTTTCTAGTTCTATTTTAGAGTACTACGCAAAATAGAAATCCTGTCGGATTTTACATTTTCTCTTGTTTTGTGTCCTTTAAACTTAAGGGTGGTTATTCTCAACCCTATACGGGCAGTTTATGAAGATTACGTCGGATCTGATGCACTTTAACAAAACTTAGACCTTTCGAGCTTTTTCAACAGTCACTGCTGTTTTGGATCGATTTTTTTATAAATGTATGTACGCTGCTGTTTAACCTTAATTTGTATAATTCGATAGATTAGGATGTAACAACTATTCTCGTAGCTTAATATTCTTTTTACAACAGTCCAGGGGTGTTTTTTGGCTCTAGCTCAAGATTTTGGGGGTGTACGAATTTTTTTGACCTCGGATTCGGATTCAGCGACCGAAAATACATAGGGATACATGGGTCTGGTTCGCTGGTCTGAACTTTTTTTTTTTTTTGTGGGGCTGTGTTATCGAATTGTAATTCTAACCCAGTATTAGTTCGCTGTATTATTCTACTTGGTAGACAAACCAATACTATTGTCGTCTTCTAGAAGTTCTAAAAGAATTACCATAAAATTTGCTTGCTTACCACGTAGTCTATTACAGAAATTATTCCCAGATGACGCCACATACAAATCACTGACAATAATCAATCATGCATTATCTTATACTCTTATGAATTTATAGAAATTTAATAAAATGATTGCAATGTTCAAATTCTCTCAGGGATCATCGATATATTTGGATGGATCTTATAATCGATCTCTAATCTTTGGTTTGGGTGGTCTGATGTCTCAATACTGAGATTTGGCTAACCAAAAAAAACTTCATCATACAATAAAGTGTAGATCAACCTAAAAATTAGTTGGTGAACAAAAAACAAAGTCGTTGTACTATTTAATTGTAGACCAAATTGAAAATGGTTAGTGAACATAAAAAAATGTCATTGTACTATTTAATTTGTTACAAGTAGAGATGGTACTGAGTGGATTTTTCTCGGAACAGGTCGGAACTGTTCCGGGTAAAAAAGTATACCTATTCCAAAAACCTGTTCCGATTCCGACCTGCTCCGAATCCGACATTAGTGATTGCCCGTTCTTTCGCACTCGCAGCTCCATGTGCTCCATAATGACACCGCTTTCTTTTCAAGTGCTTGGAGTCCTGATTTTTTTAAAACAAGAATGCTGATTGGTTGATGAAAGTTGAAAACTGACATGTCAATTATACTCCACACAGTTTTGAGCTCCGATATGAACTAGTATTTGAACTCTGAATAAGAATAGAGGGTGTCGATGATGTGTCTTATAAATTAGTATACTTTTAATTTGTTTTGTAATGCGATTTAGAACTGTGAGTATTTCATTTCTAAGTTTTTCTATTTCTTCAATACATTTTATTGTTACATGCATGGAAATAAGTCAAAATATTCACCTAATGCTTTACCTCGAATTAAAAAATGCTATAGCTACATTTTTGTAATGCTTAACACTAATTAAACAGAATTTATTATTATTATATACATCCCACACAAGTACTACCACTACCACCAATACCAAAAAGTCCGCAAGTCTGATCTGCTCACTCCACTCCGGTTCCGTGTCCGAAGGTACAACGTTATCATGTGCTCAGTGCTCCGCTCAAACGCATGACAGTCCAGCGGAGTCGGAACTGGTATTTTCTGGTATTTTCTAAATCTGAGAACTGTTCCGCGGAACTGTTGGCTCGGCTCGAAAGAACAGGTTCGGTTCTTTCGTACCATCTCTAGTTACAAGAAGATATGATTATTAAACTGCTATTTGTTTACGAAAACAAATAAAGTTGTATGACTATTCTTTTCTGATTGATTTAACTGTGAAACTAGATAGGCGCGATTTCATATGCTCTTTTTGGTTGAATTTACCTATCATTTTCTTTGAGTGTAAATAAATAAATAATAATTCCTCCAAAAAATAGATGAGGGGGGGGGGGAGAAACAATGGCCAAGTCTGACAAACATTAATAATCCCTGTATTTTATAATATAAGACATGTATTAAGCACCAAATAATTATGATATACAGGGCTTTGGTAGAATCTATCTTAAGATACGCTATTGTTATATGGGGGGAATCTACTAGTATAATTGAAAACAAGATCTTTGTTGACATCCGTGGAACATTGAAAGATAGAAAGTTACATAATACTTGACCTGTATATACACCTCCTAAATTCGTCTAGCGATATCGGTGTCCTAGGGGTGAAAAATCGTGAAAAATCGAAAAAAAACGGAAAATTTGATGTTTGCTTCAGCAGTTTTTTATTTTTTGATGAATTATCCATAATAACAAAGGTATGGCTATTTCTTTACAAAAGAACTGTATTGTTTAAAGCGTAAAAAACCTTGCGTGGCTCTCTTATTATGCGAATATTTATTTTGTTATTTTGTTAAATTCGTTCCACTTGTGATTGTATACAGACCAACTAATTTAAAAATTTAATAATAGTAAAAGTTGTAGCGTATACTATCAAAATTCGATTACTTTTTCAATTTTAAATTTCGATAATAAATAAGCGAGTTATGAAATAAATAGTTGTCAAAATTATACCACAACCTCAGTTGCATCTGTCTCTGCTTCTACAGTTTCCCGTCGCACTCCAAGATGCCTCCCCACTCGTCATGCGGCCCGTGATGCTCTTTATACTCACGCGTGAATGCATAATACTGGCATGTAGAAAATTGTTAATTACATCTTTTTAGTGTTGTTTTGATTAAGTACTCTTATATATTTATACAATTATTCAGACTCCATAGTCTTCATCTAAAGCAATACGGATAAACGTCAAACGTTTGTAAATCAAATTGAATAATTTAATAATTTGTAACTAAACTGGTAAATTATGTGAAAGTACTGACTAAATCTGTTTAAGAATAATAATTTTAATAAGCAATGAGGAGTGTGTAAAATTATGGATATTGAAAACTCAAAGGTAAAGTAAACCTTTTACTCTTTTTCTCAAGCAAAAAAATATTTATCTTTTAAATAATGGGAAGGTGCTCTGTAAAGCAACGTTGCAGCAATCAGAAACAGTAGAAAAAATTAAGGAATTGTTGTAAAGTAGATAATAATGCCGTGAATCGATTCAACTACATTTTGTTTTAAATAAATATCATTTCACGATGCGCAATAGGGCAGTTCAAATTTATACCAGAAAAAAAATAGGTTCGATTTTTTCTGTCTTACCACCAAATATATTCGAAATTTCAAAAAAGGATTTCCTGATTTGAGCACAATCGGTTAATATAAATATGTGCCTCTGAGAATTTTTTTCCATATATTTCTTATGAGAACAGAAATTTTTTCGTAAAGCCTATAGCGAGATAAGATGAAAATTGCCCCCGCCTGGATTTTTATTTAGAATTGGTCATTCGAAAGGACGTATTTAAAAACCCCTTTAGCCAAATTTTCAGCCCCCTAGGTGCTAATAGAGTGCTCCTATCGTAAAAAACGTGTTTTTTCGAAAAAAATTTCTCCTGCTCGACTGTTTATTTCAAAAAATCTGAAAAAATTCATGGACGTGTGTTTTTAAGGAAGAAAACACCCTGATTTTTTTCAGATTTTTCGGATTAAAACTGGGGGCAGGAAAAATTTTTGAATTTTTCAATGATTTTTTAAACAATGAAGGTCATATTTCGCTAACTTCTAAATAACATTTTTTTGTGTACTTTTTCTCTTACTTTCGAATGCCGGTGTCAGAATTACCATTTTCAGACCGGAACATGCTCAAAATTTGAAAAAACCGTTTTTTCCACATTTTAACCTCCCTACAATAAAATTGTGGGAGGTTATTAAAATTGGTCCAAAATCGAAAACTGAAATAACATCAAATCTTTACGTTTTGAGGTCCCAGGAATCCAAAATAGTGGTTTCTGAAAAATGTCTGTGTGTATGTATGCTAGCACGATAGCGGCGAAACTACTAAACGGATTTGTTTGAAACTTTGCATGAGGGTTTCTTTAGTGCAATAAAAATTGCACCGTCCCCTCTCCTCAAAATCGCTCAGAAAATAGAAATTAACTGTCCCTCTTCAAATTTAACCCTCATATGACTCTTTTAGAGGGCCCCAAAGATGACCTCATAAGTCCACAAATAGAGTATCGCCAGGACTTAAATATAAATAAAATTATTATTATTATTATTTTTTTTTTTTTTGTTAAAAACCAGTCACCCTTCTCTGTGGCTCCGACCCTCACAGAGGGGAGCTGGTAGTACCGGCAGCCACTCCCCACACCCGTGGGGTAAGTGATTACTGGGTCCGGGAATCGTGTGCCCTGAGCAGACGTAATGAACCGAGGATGACGGCCTTCTGCATTCTGCTGGCTAAGACCTCTGCCGAATTTCGGCATGCCAGTATGATCTTAAGTTCTCAAAGCAGTGTGTGTCTCGTTCCACCGAGGGCTCCTATAATCAGTACCACTATCTTAACAGTATGGTCTGGATACAGTCTGCGGAGTTCGAAGAGCAGATCTCGATATTTTGTCCGTTTTTCCTCCTCCTTCAAGACAATGTTGTTCTCCGCGGGAGCCGAGAACTCCACGACAAACATTGTCTTGAGTTGATGGTCGAGGAGTACTACGTCAGGCTTGTTGGCTTGTATTTGCCTGACGGTGGGAAAAGAGTAGTTCCAATAAATTAGACACTTCTCATTTCCCACAACGGACTCAATATCCCCCGGAGCGTAAGGCAGCACTGGTGTCTCGTCTATCCCATACGAGTGCCTTAGGTGATAATAAAGCACTCGTAATGCTCCGTCGTGCCTCTGGATATAGGCCGAGACTGCATATGTCGGACAAGCCGACAACAGGTGCATTAAAGTCTCTGGCGCCCTGCGGCAGGCCCTGCAGCTGACATCAGGGACCTCTATACCCATGACACGACTACGATAGACGAGGGTATTAAATACACCATCCTGGCAAGCCATTATGAATCCCTCGGTCTCAGACTTCAGCCCGGCTGACCTTAAGAAGGCAAAGGTCAGCCTTTCGGATAAGCCAAGGTTCTCTATATTTTTATAGAAAACTCCATGCATTGGCTTATCCGTGTGAAGCTGCAGAAAGATGTTGTGTTCTGCAGCTTTAATTTGGGCTTTTCGTCGAGCAGGTTCCAACTCGGTGACAGAGTCGGGATTTACCCGCTCGACGTCGAAGGAGAGACCAAGTTCATCGGCTGCTCTTTGTGCTGCCTTAAACAAAAAGGCTCCTATTCCTGCACTTTCATGGTCTCGGACCATGCAGAGGAGGGGATCCGAACTCCTGATGACCTTACAGGCTCCATCCAGAACCATCCTATTATGGAGACTCTCCAAACTCAAGAGTCCACGGCCTCCCCGATGTCGTGGGAGGTATAGCCGTGGAACGGACGATTTAGGATGCAAACTTCTATTGAGATGCATCTTCTTGCGGGTTCCTACGTCGAGTTGACGCAACTCCTCTCGAGTCCATTTCACTACTCCAAAGGAGTAGAGTAGGATCGGAACGGCAAGCATGTTGGTAGCAGACACCTTGTTCTTCCCCGACAGTTCTGAGGACCAGATCTGTCGGAGTCGGTGCTGATACTTGCCGCGGAGAGCGTTTTTCACTACACCCACTTCTTGGGTGGAGCGTTGCTCGACACCCAAGTAAGTGTACGACTCTCCGGCATCTAGATGATGTAAGATGCTTCCGTCAACGAGTTCTCTCCGTAGTTCCCGCATCGTCCTCTCTTGAGATGGACCAGTGCACATTTGTCCAACCCGAACTCCATACCGACAGCCTGCGTGTACTCCTGTACCACCCTGAGGGACTGGTGTAGGTCCCTCTCTCCGGAGGATTATTATTATTATTATTATTATTATTGACGTACAGTACACTATTGTTTATTTGCGATTTTATTGCGCAAATTATTATTAATTAATCACATTCTAATTTCTGGTAATGTTTTAATGTTTCTGTTCTAATGCAATTATTTGTGTTGTTTTTTCTATGCATGCCACTGGTAGCTTTATTTAAATAAAGGATGTTTTTACGTTATACAGGGTGTGTCGGGAGGAAAGGGCCAATTTTCAGGAGCGTATTTCACACCTAATTGTAAGACTAAAGAGCCCAAAAGTAGTAATCCGATTTTCACTTGTTTTAGAGTTAGTGTCTTAGAAGTTTAATTTCCAAGAAATCGTTTGCAAAGAGGGTATATATCCTGAGTTCATCTTGATGTGTAAGTTTAATCAAGCAGTCTAGAATATTTCAACTGTCAAACAGTAATCTGTCACTTGCCACTGATTGTTTACGATTTTATAAAGTGATAAACAATGCGTCACATGTATGCTCATCTGGAAAATGCAAATATGGTGTTTTTTTGATGTTTTTGTAACGGAAAAGCTCGTTGAAGAATATAACGAATAATAACGATTTCCACACCTTAGAATTTCGAGTAGATTACTACCTATTTGTGTCAGATTTATGTTTTAGATTTCTTGTAAATTACAATTTTAAGACGCTGTAACTCGAAAACAAATGAAAATCGTATTACAACTTTTGGGTTCTTTAATCTTAGAATTATGTCCAGAATACTCTGACGGAGTTTGGCACTTTTCTCCCGACTCACCCTGTTTACCAATCGATATAAAAGGTACTAGTTTCTTATCTAGTATCTAATTTATTGGGTCGATTGGGTGAGAGCCAAAAATAGCTGGAATGCCCTCCCCATATTTTTGGCTAAAAGGCTTTACGTAAGAAAAAATAGTAAAACCAAAAAATGTGAAATAATTGTTAGAGGGTACGCCAATATTTTCGCAGTCTGTAAGAATAGTAAATTTTTAAATAAGATTCTAGCGCAACTACATGTGTTACTTCTTTTTTATACGCCACTGGCGGCTTTATTTAAATAAATAACATATAAATTAAATATCAATCAACAGAAAAAATAATGACCTTTATTTTTTATATCTTGTAGAATTTTAATTTATTGGGCCGTTTAGAGTTATAGTCAAACTTGCGTTATTGTAGGCAGGCCCCACTTTTTTTGCTATGGGGCCTTACATGAGAGAAAATAATAAAAAAACAAAATGAAGGTCTTATGCAGAATTTTATGCTCTATCGAATGGCGTCAAAATCATTTCTCTCTCCTACCGTTTTGAGAAAAAAAATATGTATGTAGGCATATGCAAGGGGGATCAGGCATTATTTTTCGAGGTGGGTCTGTTCGAAAATCTTCTCATTTTTACTTGTTTTATTCATGATTAAAAGGATTTGCTTTTACTCAAAAATGGAAGTGTCGAGACATTTTCGAGCAGCAAGTCACTACACTAATAAGAAAAACACATTCGTTGTTAAAACAGACATTCCTAAATGTTGGGAACATTGGTGGTTAAGGCAAAAAGGGATCATTGAAGAGCTAGTTAGTTGCTAGTGACCGGAATATTTTTTGTAAAAAATCTGCAAAACATTAAAAGACTATTCACTTGTAATGAATAATTAAAGACATTTAGCCATTGTCACCGCAGCAGTAACTTTCATGTCTGCCACCTGTTAGGTTCTAGCGAGCAGTGCTGCTTCGACCAACGTAAGGCCAACGGTATGGATGGCATATTTGTAGACAAATATTTTGACAAATATTTCGGCAATCGTTTTGGTCAAAGTATGGAGCTGGCATAACACAGAGCATATCACACAATTTTAAAATGTGATTTAAATTTTATATGTAAGCCCACAAAATATATCTGCACCAGTTGATAAGTATACTACGGAAACAACATAAATAAATTAAATTTTAAAGTAACATTTTACCCTAAAATTATGATAGAACGTATAGGTATAGTTAGCTGTATTACAGGCAGAATATTTGTTATTAACGTCATTACTGTAGGTTTATTTCGAGTTTCTAACGCAATATAGATAAAATATATTATTAATGACATATTTAGTAATGTGGACATTTTACATTTTAATTTCGCAAATAGAACAAAGACATACAGATGTAGTATATTAACGATAACCAGCGTCATCAATTAATTTTAATTATAATAAATGCCTTTACATTTTAAACATATCACCATCAGACTAAACAACCCATTATAAGTGACTTTCATATGGGTTAATTGTTACACAAAGCTGCATTTTTGCATTTAAATTGTTGTTTTCCAACTAATTATAGAACTGGTTGCTATTATTGCTCCAAGCGGAATAACATATCGACCCCACTGTCGCGATAAGAAAGAAGTATTATGTAAAACTACTGCAGACCTAGAAAACAATTCGGGTTTGATTGGAGATATCTAAACACTTGGAATACTCACAAATATGCATATATTAGATTTTATTTTTTTGAAAGATTTATACCTACCTAGTAATATTTATGTTGTAGTTGTCAAGTTTTAAGCTACTGCCAGAATAATTAAAGTATGTAATCAAAATATTTTACAACTTTCTGAATATCTAAGTGAATAATGAAATATCGATTTACTTATCATTATTAGATAATTAAGAAGGTAAATCGCTTAAAGAAAGTCATTCTTTGATAACTTTCTTAGTTCTTCACTAATTGCTTTTTCACCAAGACCATAAAATATCTGACCAAATCAAACAATGTGATAACACGTCTATTACCAGCGTGATAAAAAATATTGTCACCTTTCAGCAGTGGGTTCATTTGAGAATTTTTTTTATTATATATTTTGGAAAATTTATGTTTCAAATAGTAGATGTACAAAAAGTCAGAATTTTATCGCAACAACTTCACTACTCAAATTAATGATCAGATGTAGCGCGCCGTGGAACCAGTGGCGGCTCGTGATATTTTGTGCAGAGGAGGCTTGATATTTGCAAGACAATAAACTTGCAATATGATTACAATTTGTACATTTCCTCACCACCCCTGGATATGCTGCTAGAGGAGGCTCAGCCTCCCTTGCCTCCTGTGACGAGCCGCCACTGCGTGGAACGGGGCTTAAGCAAACGTGACGCTACAGCAGTCGATCCACAGTACAGCGGCTGGTACCAACGTACGTACATTCACTGTAGTGAAGTTGCCTGTTGATTTTTTTTTAGCGAATATGGTAGTATGATGAGACTTTGTGAAAAATCTGTAAATACATGTATGAGTGATAAAAAAGGTCGGCACAAGTATTGTATTGTTCCTAAATGCAAAAATACTGCAGTGCTAGGTACACCAGATACAGCTATTAAATGATTTAAAAGCGCGAAAGGTATGGCAGCGAGCTATGCGAAGAAGTGCCTTCGTATTTGCTAAAGGAACGCACTTTACTTTTAATGCAAGTGTGATATTAAAAAAAAGCGTTAGAAAGTCCCTAATAAGCTTTTTACTTCCCTGACATCAGCCGTGATGGCGAGGAAATTATGGTAGAAATTTATACGACTAACCCATTCTTAACCGACTTCACAAACTTTAAAAAGGAGAAAGTTCACAATTCGACCCATATGTATGTTTTATTTTCTTTATATTTGCTCAATCATTACCCTGAATTGGCTTAAGCGATCTTTCTCAAATTGCAAGATATGGCTCGGCGGTGGTCTTATAATAATTGCATCAAGCTACGTCTAGGTGAGCAAAAATTGGAAACAAGATTGTTTTACTCTAAAATTTGGCGAAGTCACCGGTGGCCCCCGGTGAAATTGGCTAAATTTTTAATATGTTGTAGATTTCGACTTTCTGATCAAAAGCTCTCATGGGCTCAACTTGATCATATGTCTAGTTTCCGAGATACAGCTCAAGAAATGTACAAGAATAACCTCTTGTACAATTTAAAAAATTTCGAATTCATGATTTTTTGCATACATTTTATATTGTGATACGTTCTAATAGCCCTTTATAATATTTTGAACTAAAAACATTTGTTGTTTTAATAAAAATAGCGTAGAAAAAAATTAAAGATTGAATAATGTTGGCGAAGGCG
This sequence comes from Rutpela maculata, assembly GCA_936432065.2. Taxonomy (NCBI): domain Eukaryota; kingdom Metazoa; phylum Arthropoda; class Insecta; order Coleoptera; family Cerambycidae; genus Rutpela; species Rutpela maculata. Next base: position 33,334,821 of record OW386289.2, on the reverse strand, counting down.
CCGGGAAATCTATATAAAAATAACAAATGAAAAAATATTCGGTCAAATTGGCTAAAACATGTTTTACATAAAGTATGTGTTTTCCTGATCAAAAATCTTTAACTGAAAAAGTTTCGGAAATTGCTCCTTTGACCAAGTAATACCCCATCAATAAATTGTTTATCTCGGAAACTAGACATGGGATCGAGTTGGACCCATGAGAGCTTTTGGTCAGGAAGTCGAAATCTACAACAAATAAAAAAATCAGCCAATTTCACCGCGGGCCACTTCCCATAAGAAATGAGCGTGGTCCTTTCGTCGGAATTGCCTTAAAAATTAGTAGTTAGGTGTTTTAGGAGTAGCTGATAACGAATCTGATGTTAAAAGTTAAGAATTCAAAATGCCGAATCCAATATGGCTACGATAATTGCATTTTTGCAGATTTACATGAAATTTGATACATAGTGATTTCAGACTTATCTGATAACAAGCCTGATTTTAAAGTTTAAAAATTCAAAACGACGGATATTTTACTGTGTAGAAGCTAAAAAGAGAGGCACTAAAAATGATAAAAAGAAAATTAAAGCGTCTTCACAAAAAGTCGCAAAAAATTATGAAATAAAATTTCATCGTCGTCGCCCAATTAACTGAAGTATTCCTATTATCGATATTGAGCTAGGTGTAAAAATAAACAAATAACGAATTCAAACGTATTTAAAATTTTGTTTCAAAGAGTGACTCAAAATTTCACCCCTCATGAATTCGATTCAAAAGTGGTCTAAATGATAGCTTATGGTGATATTTTAAAGTAGGCAAAGTTTCAAGTTGAACTCAGTTTTTGTTTGGGAGATATGACGAGTAGAACCTGTTAGGTGACCTGTTCACGGCAAGATTTTTGGCAATCTCGTTCATTATGTTCAAGATTCTCAAATACGCAAAGTGTATCATTTTCTATGTAAAATCTTCCGTTCTTTTCTATTCTATCGTTGTATTTTATCAAAAACGTTGTTCAAGTGAGGTATAGCCGATTTTACAGGAAAAAATCAGGATTTTTGCTGATAATATTCGATTAATCGGTATTTTTATACTGGAGACTTAGCAAATCTCAATAGATACTCCAAACCTTGTATCCAACGGCCTTTGAATTAAAACATAAATGTATATTTCTAAGAAAGATTAGGTTTGGTTATATTACTGAAACGTATTTCAATAATATGTAAACCTCTTCACCACGTGACGGTACTAAAGAGGTTTTTTTTTTTACTTTTTATCTTTTTTTAGCCTTTTTTCATTTTTTTAAATCCCCAAATAAACTAATTTCTGAAGCCAATCTTAATAGCAAGTATATTTAAGTATGCGAATCTGCTTCTTTAACTCGTCATATCTCCAAAACAAAAACTATGCTCAACTTGAAATTTCGCCTACTTTAAAGTATCACCATAAACTATCATTTAGATCACTTTTAAATAAAATTCATGGGGACCACAAAAGGGGCAACTCTTATTTTGAGTCAAAATACTGCCGTAGATTTTAAATCAATTTGTTACTTTTATTAACTAAAAAATTATGTAATCATTAGGGAAAGATAGATAAGGGGTCTACACACGATCCAGCGGCAGGGACCCAGCCATGTCGGCATGCTTTGAAACTTTGAACTCATTCGTAAAAGTGAACTGGTCCGCTGGAATTCCAATTATCTTTAAAGCGTACCGACAATGTCGGGTCCCTGCCTTTGGATCGTTTGTAGACCCCTATAGACACAATTTCTTGTTTACAGTTTAGTTCATCCATAGACATACTCTGAAATTAAGAAACATTGTATAACCAATTACAATATTTTATGGAAATATCTTCTTATTTTCCTGACATACCGAAGGCATGATTCGTGGAAAAATCCCTCTTCGAGATTTCTTCGGATTTTCACGTTTCACATCATGTAGATTAAGAAAACTAAAGTCTTTCAGTTCCGTCATTTTGTTTGTTCGTTCGTCTGTTGGCACCTTGGTTGGCGCTATATCTAAAAAACTATTTGACAGAAAAATTATATCTGATCACTGTGTAGGTATATTGTTTTAGGCGCATACCAACGCGGTACTTCTTTTGTAGTATAATATTTAAAAAAATAGATAAAAATATCAAAAGTATTTTTAATACAACATTTGAAATGAGATAAAATAACCTTAAAATGGAAGTTAATTTTGTCTATTGTTAGTGTATTGCTTTCGAAAACAAATTTTGAAGAGCACGTAAAAAAATAAAAACTACAGATTTATCTAAATTTTGATTCAAATTCACCATTACAAAAAATACCTTCCATTTTTAAACCTTATTCATATTGCAAGGTAAAAAATAAAAGCAGACTCAGAAATCAACGTTTAAACCCACAAGGGTATATGCGAATACATATTGCGGGAAGCGAAGCGGCTTGATTTTTTTGCTTATAACCGCCACCGATTCGACTGATATGACGTCATATAGGCCGCGCTGTAGATTTAAAAGCGGGGCGAGCTAATATCTGTATTATTCTTTATGCAATCGATCTAATTTTACACATTGTACATTTAAATTTGATCTGTTGTAATATTAACAAAATTGAAAACTCGATTTTATTAACTTAGCACGACCACTTAACTAAATCAATACGAAAATTGGTGAAAAAGTTGTCGTTTTTTAGTCGTTATTTATCCGTGGACGGCAAGTCCACTTTCTTGAAAATTTTGTGCTAACTTTCTATATGAAACCTTCAACTCTCACTGTTTTACCTGATACTGAAAGATACTGAAATTATTAAAAAAAAAAAATTCTTTTGAGAATTTTCTTTGAGAAAAATGTATTATGTCGGAGGAAATGTAGTAAGTTCAACTGATTTTTGATATTCCCCCAATTCTTTGTGTAAATTATCAGCGCTTAGCCGACCTTAAAAGGGGAAACGCACAATATTCAAAGACGCAGGTGTTAAGTTTCGTATTATTGCACATTAAATGAACCGAAGTGATTCAAAAATAAATAAAAGAGATGTACGTCGATGTCTGACGTCGACTTACTTGTCAGAATGTGAGGATCGTGCGCTTTCTCTGTCAATTCTTAAGGGAGATAGTTCATTGGATATCATTGGAAGTTAGCAGTTGAACTAAGAATCTCCAAATCATCGATTTAAAGAATTAAAATCATACCGTCCACTATGGTTCGTTTTCTTAGCATCATAAAACCATAAATAATTGTTCTTTTATTTCTAACTGTTCAGATCTGATTTAGATAAAAAAGTGCAAAAATTTGGAACTGAATAAAAAAAATGAAAAAAGGTAAATGATGATATATTTCACCGTCGCTCAGTTAACAGAACTTTATTACCTAATATCGATGTTGAAGTCAGTTAAAAATACGTTTCAATTCGTTATTTATTTATTTTTACACCGATCTCAATATCGACTTTAGGTAATAAAGTTGAATTAACTGGACGACGTCGACGCGACCGTGAAATTGTATTTTATAAGTTTTAGCAATTTTTTTTGAAGGCGGTAAAATTTTTTTTCAAAAACTTTTTTCACCCTTTTTAGTGGCCTCTTTATTTAGCTTTCACACGGCAAAATATCTGTCACTTTGATTTTTTAAACTTTAACTTCAGACTCGTCAGAGAATCCTGAAAACACTTTTGGCATCAGATTCGTTATCAGATTCGTTATCAGCTACTCCTAAAATGCCCGACTACCAATTTGAATGCCATTTTGATAAAATTTGAATTTTTTATCCAAAATTAGATTTTTTTATGACTAGCGACTTCGCCAAATTCTCGACTAAAAAATCTTGTTTCAAATTCTTTCTTACCTCACACTAGACGTAGGACGTAGCTTGATTTGATGAAACTATTATGAGACCACCGCAGAGCCATCCCTTGCAATTTGAGATTTCACAGAAATCGCTTAAGCCAATCCAGGGTAATGTTTAACTAGTCGAGTCGGTTAAAAAGTCCACTTTTGTCAAATATTACAGACTCTTTAATCATATTTAATATGTTTACCAGCAACTAAACTGATTTTTTGTTCGTATGTAACATCACTAGTGCTTTAGATTTTATCGTATGTAATATCACTAGTGCTTAAAATTTTATCGAAAATTTTATACCAATCATTATTAGCCAATCGGACACGTTTATTTTGTCATTGTTTCTATGACAACAATCAAATTTTTTGGAAATCTTACTTACCCATGAGCACCTACCTATGTGATTAATAAGTGGAAATTTCCCTGGTTTGACAATGGCGTTTATATTATGAAAAATATTTTTATATTTATTTTAAATTAAATTAGTACAATTCTAGTACAATAGTAAGTTTCCTTACATCATCAACGAATTCCAAATGCTTTAAAAATTCCACTTATGCATCTTCTTTCCTCAGAAAATAAAGCACAGGGCCGTTTTATGACATATTCCAAGACACTTGTGATTCCATGGCTAACTATTAGCGATTTTTTTAGGGAATTATTTATCACCACTTTAAATCACAGCAAATATCATTTCATCTTGGTTTCCCTTTATTTATTTTTTTTTCAAGATGATAAAGGAGGAACTAACGTAGAAAACATGATATGGAGGCACTTTTGATGATGATTTTATGGAACATAATAAAGATATTGACAATTTTGTTAATTCCATGATTTTGAACGGTAGCCATATTGACTAGACAAGACCATATGCTCCACATTATAAGATGGCACTATGAGAGGTAGAAACTGGCCAAAAAGTATTCGTCTCAAGTCATCATTAAAGCTAGAAATGATTATGCTCCTCTACTATATAAGAACTAAAATCTGATCCTGTTCAACTTAAGGTTTTCTTTCAGTCTGGTGTTAAATGCAAGAATATGTGCAATGTGCATAAATTCACAAATATTTTCCCGATCGGAACCGCCACTGTATGATGGCCATTTTGCCCCTGTGGTCAATTACGAAAACAATGACTTACCTACTTAACATGCTTTATACATTCAACGATTTCAATACAAGTACTTCCGCTTATTTTGTGCAATTGTTTTTTTATGTTAGGGAGCTATTTCCTGTGATTTTTACCATCAGATATTTTTATATCTGATGTAAAACGGCTCCTTTGCAGTTTTAAATATAACACACATGCACTGTGGCTTTTTGTGCATGCCATACTCCGAGTCATGTGGCAAGCAAGAACAGAAAACTGAATAATGGCGGAGTTGAATTTGTGGAATTGTATAATGAAGTATTGTTGGCAATGTTCTATTTAAATAATATTCCTTCTAAATATATCATCCTAAAAATTTCATATTCGAAACCAGGTTTGCTTGTCTTGTATATGATACTCTTCGCAGTTTAAAAAAATAAGTTAATTTTTTAGGTTGATTGTTTTATTGCACACCCCATCGCTCAGCTCGCCAGCGCTCGGTGTAGCTGGTAAAAGTGTTTTTATTTGTTTACATAAGAAATCGATTACAATAGAATCCTATATATTTTATATTGATCCGTTGAGTAGTTTAATTATTATAAATAACTATTTACGGTCACGAGTTTTACCGCACCATTTCTCTCGTTCTCGGTGTCTATTGAACAAATAAAACAGTTATTTTTTATCGCTCGAACATAAAAATGCACCAATGAATTGATCTTAAGTTTTTGCCGTGTTTCATTACATATTTGTTAACAAAATGTGTTAATATGACGATCAAAATTTAGTAAGTGTAGAAATTATGATGGCAAGGCAGACCGAGATAATTTTGAACAATTTATATTTCTCTATAATCCATATACATTTAGCTGGATGTTTTGTGACGTAGGAAACATTCTTTACGCACCGTAATTAGCCTAATTAAGGGCCTCCCGCCAGGATATGCTTAGACAGGCCACGCCCTAACTTGATGGAGCCAACATTGTCGGTGCGCTTTGAAGATTACTGAAATCCCAGCAGACCAGCTCACTTTTACGAGTTCGCATGGCAATCTTCAAAGTATACCAAGAAGACCCCTTAAGGGAGTCTGCAGATGATCCAACCAACCAACCGATCTTCTCGGTACAGTTTGCAGATTATCATGCGAACTCATAAAAGTGAGCTGGTCTGCTGGAGCTAACATTGTCGGTACGCTTTAAAGACGCGTTGGTTGGTTGGGTGGTTGGATCATCTGTAGACCTCTTCCAATATCAAAAGAGCCGATTATGCCAACAAATGAATAAGCCGGCGTGTACAAACGGTCGGCAATAAAACAATTATCTTATATCTTTTGTGTCTACTATATATATTCTTTCGAATTTATTATGAATTAATAATAATAATAATAATAATAATAATAATATCGGATGTTCGATGACGTGGGGTTTCATACGGTCGCCTCTAGGTCTATTCTTACTTACTAGATACCTTGCATAGTGAATAAAACTTTGGGGGACGCAGAACACTTGTAACAGATTACTTTTAAATTTTAAACGACTTCAAGAAATTTAAAAAGCTCAGTTCAATTATTAGGTACTCTAGATTGTCCTAAGCGATTTCTGTGAAATCTTTCTCAAACTACGGAATGGTTCGGCGATGGTTCCATAATAATTTCACCAAGCTACTAAGTCTAGTGTGAGGTGAGCAAAAAGTGGAAACAAGATTGTTTTAGTTGCACATTTGGCGACGGCGCTAGTGTAAAACTTCGTGCGAATGGCATTAAAAATGGTAGTTAGGTATTTACCAAATCTGATATCAAAATTTAAAAATTCAAAATGGTGAATCCACTATAACTGCCATAACTGCAATATTTTTGCAGATTTACATGAAATTTGATACATGGAGATTTCAGGATCCTCTGACAGTAAGTCTGGCAATAAAGCTTACAAATTAAAGACGACAGATATTTTCTTTTACTCAGCAGAAAAAAAATGAGTCACCTTCAAAAGAAATTTTATTTCATAATTTTTAGCGACCTTTTTTGACGACGCGCGGCGATTCAGTTTTTCTTTAGATGTTTTTTTTATACAGTGAGGTCCATAATTGGCCCATAAATTCATTATCTACGTAATTTACCATTTATAAGTAAGGTTCTAAAACACGTCAATTTTTAATTCTAAAATGACATTTTTTGAGCATAATTTTATACCTCCCCTTCAGCCCCCTTGGAATGACAGCTACCTCTTTAAAAATTTTAAATGGAACGAGGCTGCGTGTGATAGCTCATTTGAAAGGGTTTTTAATTCTCTATCCAACAATATAAGGTTTTTTTGAATTTTTCTAATTTTTCTATTGAAAAATATTATAGTTTTAATGTTACTAAGTAAACAAAAGAACATGAAGCAGTTTAAATAAAATGTTCAAACTGGGCGTCCGCTGCTTCTTGACAATGATAGAGGCGTTGCTGAAATTCTTGTAAAACATTTTGTATCGTTCCCGGGGTGATTTGATTAATTTCTTGCCTTATTCTGTGTTTTAAATCATCGGCATTATTTGGTCTGTTAAAGTAGACTTTCGATTTTAAATAACCCCATAAAAAATAATCAAGCGGGGTCAAATCGGGAGAAGGGGCAGGCCACTCAATTTCACCGCGTCTACCGATCCATCTATTGAGAAAAGTTTGATTGAAATAGGCTCTTACTTCCAATGCGAAATGTGGTGTAGCTCCGTCCTGCTGATACCAAATATTTCCGTCAATTTCATTAGAGTAGTCATCATCTGGGAAAAGTCTTCTTATCTCTGGAACTAAGAAATTTTGCAAAAAATCCAAGTAACGCGCGCCAGTTAATATGCTCTCAAAGAAATATGGTCCGATCATTTGAGAATTTATAATTCCAAGCCAAACGTTCACCTTCTCAGGATATTGAGTTCTGGCCTCCATCATCCAATGTGGATGTTCTGTACTCCAGTATCTACAGTTCTGTGACTGTTCCATTTAAGACAAATGTTGCTTCATCAGAAAAAAGAATGTTTTTTTTATAAATAACAGATCTTCTTGGCATCTGTTTGAAATGATTTCGCAAAATTCCAATCAACGATCAGGGCCATCGTCGTTAAGTTCTTGAACCAAATGAATTTTATATGGGTGGTATTTTTCTTTTTTTAGAAGACGCAATGTGAACGTTTTACTAACATCATTATCGGCGATAACTTGTCTTGTAGATTTATGTGGATTATCTTGAATATCTAACATTATATCCAATTTCTTTTCATCATCTAAAATGCATTTTCTACCAGATTTAGGAATATCTGTGACATTTCCAAATTCACGAAACTTTTTTTTCTATTCTACTAATCGTAGACTGAAAAATGCGACGGTTAGGATACTTAGTATTGAAGATTTCGTATACCTGCTTCTGCGTTGTTGTTTTATCACCACATCCTAATAATATTAAAATTTCAATTCTTTGGGTAACCGAAAGACTCATTGTTAAAATAATAATCAACTTGGCAATCAGCGATAAATAACTAGAATAATAAGTTTGCACAGATGTAGCAAAGAAAGAAAAGTTATCTTAGAATAAAGAATACATTTATATTGAATAGCATAGCATACATTTTAAAATTTTCTAATTTAATTTTCTTGATGAAGAATATACAAAATTCAAAAAAACTTATACTGATGGATAGAGAATTAAAAACCCTTTCAATGAGCTATCACAAGCACCTTCGTTCCAATTAAAAAATTTTAATTGGAACATTCCAAGAGAGTTGAAGGGGGAGGTATAAAATTATACTCACAAAATGTCATTTTAGAATTAAAAATTGACGTGTTTCAGGATTTTGCTTATAAATTGTAAACTACGTAGATAAAGAATTTATCCGTTACTTATGGACCTCACTGTATTAGTAGTGCACTACTAATAGTTCGCGTAATGTAGAAATGAGCAGAGAAAAAGTATTAGAGGCTATCGAGCACCTTCGTATTTTATGTATTATGATCAAAGATGACAAAAAAAATATAATTTTCAGTTAATTTTTAGTAGCAGATTAATATAATAAATATAAGGCCAACCTATTAAATATGCCAGTGACTTTGTTTAGGTGTGATTTCTTATCAAGTAGGTTCACGGCTTTAATTCCAGGACGCTTGTCTGCCACATCGGTTTTTAGTTATGTGATCAGATGGTGTATCTGTATATATAAGATTTTATTATAAGGCTGCCTGCCAAAAATGAAACTCACTGATAATGGCCAGAGTTTGCTAGTTAACACCATCTTGTAAATACACACGCAAACAACACTTTAACAGTTATCACATGTTGTAAACTTTAGGCCTAGAAAACGGAAAGGGAGGTAGATTAACAAGACCGGGTCCGAATTTCTTAAAATACTACCTGAAACTTGCCTAGAAACCCGTCTGACTTAAAAAATTACTGCAATTCATTTTTCTTTTACGCACGACCTTGTTTTTATGTGACTCATTTCTTGTACGAGTTTATCGTGACATTATTATATACATATGCGGAGCTCGATTATTTTTGGTTTTTTAATGAATTTTTCTCGAATATAGTTTGCAGAGTTTCCAGCAACCTGAAAAACTGGTAAAATCGGGAATTCGGTGTTTTCACAAATTTTAAAATCTCATTGACTGTGAAGGTAATACTTCCACAACCAGTTGAGTAATATCCAAGAAAAAGTATTTTAAAATTTGAATTAAAACACTAAGCTATATTGTTGACGTCATCGGTCATAAACACCAAAAAATACATATCTTTTAAAAATTTCCGAGTAATAGGTATGTCACTATTATGAACCGCTTGGTTCTCGTATTTTCAACTAAAATATTGTTCAATGTGATATTCATAAAGTTTTAAAAATCCTCCCAATTGATCATTTTCGGTTGACGTCACGCTGGAGGGCACACAACTCATTTTGTTTTCTAGAGATGGGCACAAGCTGTTATTTTTTAATAAAATAATAGGTTGTTAAATAGTAACTCATCTCTAATTAATTGTTTTCATTTTCATTGGCTGTTATTGGATGAGGTTTTGTGTGCCCTTCAGACAGCTGCGTTAAAATCAGCTGACCGAAAATAATCTATAAAATAAGGCGATTTTTGTAGGTTGGAAATCCAATCTATAATTAGCAGCCCATTTTTAGTAATCAACAATATTGAGATATCATATGCGTCAATTTTTAAATGTTTGCTTGGAGCCATACTGATTTGCGAATATAATCATTAAAAATGACAATAAACTTAAAAGACCTAAAAGTTGAGGATATATTAATGTAACCGAAGACGTTTTGTTATTTATTTGTTGAAATTTTAAATTGATAGATGAAAGAATGGTGTTTAAACATTGGTAAGTGCTTTAATGTATGGAGTACTTCATTTTAATATGTAATATCAAAAAAGCAAATTTGCATACAGTGAAAACACCTAATTGTCAGGAAATTTAAAGGGAACAGGAAAAACTAGTGTTCTTTTAAAAAACATATCAGGGAAAATTCAAGTTTTGTCGGGGAAGTGTTTTTGGCTTTATTAAGTTCTGAAAAGCAAATACGAAAGCGAAGAAAGGGTAATATCTATTTTACTGTTTTATGTCGTTAGAGTAAAGTGTTATGTTTAAAATATAAAGTTTGTTTTATTTTATTGCGTTCATTTTTTTAAATAAATTTATATTGTAGAATTTTGTATTATTCGAACCATAATTTTACTTACAAAAAAACATACACCTTCTTCGACATTTAAAAATTGATCAGAGACAGGTCAGGGAAAATAGGGAAAAGTCAAAGAATTTACAGATGAAATGTTTTTGGAAATTCTGGTTTGTGATAAGGATAGATATGAATTTTTTGTTTTAATACGGGTGATATTGAAATAACAATATAACAGTCTGTTTGAAAATCTAAGACACACGCGGTAATCCTTGCAGATTATATGTCGCACTGCAAAATAGACCAACAAATTTCTTAACAGCGCCAGCGCTTAGTTGACCAATTACGGGAATCTGAATACTCTATGTAATTTCTTATCAGAATAAAAGTTTCGCTTGAGTAATACAGAACTAATGTATATAGACACAGATTAAATCTGTGGTATAGATATAATAAGGGTATGTACACTTACTATTCCTTAGCCAGGAAAGGAGGGGATAGTGATGAATTGAACTGTCGATAGCGTCAAATGGCACATGTTATTCTGGGGCGCCAAAACGCAAGTTACTAAAATTTTTACAATTTACCAAAACTCAGAACTGGCCTGAGGCGAGAAATTTTATTAGGCCGTGCCTGTGCTTTGTGGAATGTGGATCAAGTCGAAGCTGCAAATAATTATAAATATGATTAGGTATAACCCGTGCTCAGTTTGCCTATAACTTTAAAAACGACGAATCTTTATTGGATCTTACTCGAAAAAATACGAAATATTCCTGGAAATCTAATAGGTCATTCCTCAATAATGGGGGTTAGTGGCGATCAAGCTTCAAGTTGTCAGAATTCGGTGCTCATCAATTTTTTTTATTGAGGCTCGAGTTGGAAAATTCAAGCTTTAAGAGGAGACAACGCCAATCATAAAGTTTCATGGGTAAAGAGCTAAAGCTGAAGTGGGGTGAAAGGTAGGCAGTGTGGCTATTATAAGGCATCTGCACGTGACGTCACAGCTAACCTCAAAAATATGTGTTTCTTAAGATTTAAGAGTATTACGCAGCTATTATTATTATCAACTAAAATCTAGTTCAGCGTAATGTTTAAGTTCTAAATACTCTGTCCTAATAAAATAGGACTTTTTTTGTAGGTTGGAAATTTAACCTGTAATTAGCAGTCTATTTTTATTAATCAACAATATTGAAAAATTATTTACGTGACTTTTTAAATATTTGCTTGGAGCCAGTACGGCTTCAAGTTAAAAATGCGTATACAAACATTAAAAATGAGAATAAACTTGAAAAACTTAAAATATAAGGTTATGTTGGTTACATGATGCAGTTGTCCTCTTGTAGTGCTGTAGGTGGCACCATCTATTAAAAAGCACTGTACTAAAAATCTAGAATGGGAAAGAGCAGTTTTTAGCCAAACGGCTGGCGTTATTAAACTGAAAAAAAAGATATTCTTGTAAATGAATACTACACTTCTATTGAAGAAAGTTTTTAGCTAAAATTTGTTTATTACGAAGATCTCTCTTCACATTGGCTCATTGCCGCCTGCTCCCCTCTGATTTGGTCGCCTTGCTCCCTCTTAAGTTAGGAGAATTCGAGAAAAATTTCACCTTCCCGCTCATCAATTTTCATTTTGGAGAAAACTTTTTTTGACGAGTTGGGAAAATTCCTGTAATGAGAGTTGGGAATTAACATCCCCCCCCCCCCCCCAAAAAAAACGCTAGCGACAAGTAACAATTTAAATGCCAACAAGTATTTATCGGGTTTTCTCACAGATTTAAGAAGATAAATAAACCGAACTGGGTTTTATGATTTCTTTTGTGCATACCAATTTATCTGCAGATAATATGTACTTAAAAAAAGGCCTTCAAGTTATCTTTAAAGCAATTTGTTAAACCTCTTTGCTCTTTAAGACCTATTGGTTTTATAGCCACTTAATTGCTGCATTATTCAAAACCACAATAAACTCATTAAGTTTTATAGTGGATTTTAAATATTTTTAAGTTTTGTGGTAGACATCTATAAATCTTTAGGTTTTATGGTAGTTTTAAAATATGGTCTTTAAGTACTCCTTATGATCAAGCAATAAAACTAATAACTCTTAAGTAGTCTTATCCTTAATATATGTTATCATAAATACTATTTGCTTTTAACGATAATTGGTAAAGATGCCTTAAAACCTAGTAGTTTTTGGTAGCTTTATTAAGCTACGTTAAAACATTTTGGTTTTTATAAAGCACTTATAAATACTTTAGTTCCCCCACTTAAGCCTTTAAACTTTGAGAGAGGGGGCATGTAACGCATAGTAAGCGCCATTTTGTGATTATGGATTTTAGGTTTTGTTATCTAAGCTAAGTACATTTGGATTAGAGAGATTATCAAAATCTTAAGGGTTTTAAAGAAGAGTAGTAAGGCTGGGTAAAATCTATCAGGCTTTAAAATAGTAATAAAGTGGAGCAATTGGAATTTAACAAAACCTTTTGTTTTATAAAAATAAAGCCACAAACTCTTAATAGGGTATTCTGTTAAAATAAACGGTTTTATTAATTTTTCAGCCATGTTTTTTTCTGTTAACTATGGCAGACATGTTTGAACAAAGCTGAGGCAACAGTGTTTAGTTATATTTTTCTTATTCTTACTATTTACATTTAGCCTGCAACTATCTTAAATGTGTTAATACGTCATATAAACCCCTAAAAGCCCAAAATCATACTGAGTAAACTAAAACTAGGGTTACTATTTTTTTTTATATTAATTGTAAACAATAATTAATAAGCGCTGACAAATGAAAGGCGCGTGATTTTTTGATACTAGGTTGTTTATTAATATCAAATTTTAAAATGTTAGCACATGCCGATATTTCAATCGAGGCAGACATTTTATTACTTGGCGACATTTTCTGATTTAGACAGTTTAAATGCAACAAGTTTTCGTCAAAGAATTATTATTATTATTATTATTTTATCTATTTATTTAGCGTCGGCCTATTTCCTCTACCAGGGCCTATCACCGAGGCCAGGAGACGAGCTATCCCCAACCTGGAAATTTTGCCGAACCTCTTCCCTTAAGAAGAGTAGGGATCTTTTACTTGCCTAACATGACAAATAATTATTAAAGATACAATTATTTATGATGTTCTCAAAGCAGGCTGCAAGTACTAACTGATTTTATAAAAGGTCTTACGGTAGACTTGAAAACATCTTGCAGATTTGGGTTCTAAAGTACTGTTGGTTTAATTGATAGTTTTATGGAAGATATTTATAACCTTTATAAAAGGTCTTTTTTGGTTTTATGCCGGGTTTATTGTAGCTTTTAAGAGGTTATCTAGTATAAACAGTTTTACGATCAGTTTTATTATATAGACTTAATAACCTCTTGTAGATTGTGATAAAACTTAAATTGTTACTTGGGTATACTATATAGGCGACACTAATATCGCCTAGTGATGAGTTTGTGGCGCCTAGTGCCACTCGGTTGTGCCGGCGCCAGTACAAAAGCTCAAAATTAAAAATATTCCTCATTTATTATTTCTGAACACTACAGCATGAGAACTAGAGGTGTTTGCTGATAATAGACTTTAACGGCTTCGGTATTATGTCCACGCCTGTGAGATATCGACAAAGACGAAAATTATTTAAAAATTACCCATTTTTTATTGCATATTTTTATACTTCGAAATTCTAACTTCTTGTTTTAGAACGTGTGACCTTGAGCACATTTTCAATTTTACTTCTATTATACAGGTCTACAAAAAAAAAATCTGCTCCAAGGACTAAACCTATCATGCCTTAACTATTTTTGTGTGCTGAATCCGAATTTTCAATTTAAAAAATTTTCTACCGCGTAGATTTCGAGTAAATCCCGGTTTTTATTGTTTTATTTTGACGATAAAAACCGGGATTTACTCGAAATCTACGCGGTAGAAAATTTTTTAAATTGAAAATTCGGATTCAGCACAAAAATACATAAGGCATGATAGATTTAGTCCTAGGAGCAATTTTTTTTTTTTTTTGTAGACCTATGGACAGGTCTGTGCACAGGTCTACAAGAAAAAATGTCTGCTCCAAGCACAAACCTATCTTGCCTTATGTATTTTTGTGTGTGCTGAATCCGAATTTTCAATTTAAAAAATTTTCTACCGCGTAGATTTCGAGTAAATCCCGGTTTTATCGTCAAAATACGTTTTTTTGGGCAATTTTGTACATTTACTCGAAATCTACGCGGTAGAAAATTTTTTAAATTGAAAATTCGGATTCAGCACAAAAATACATAAGGCATGATAGATTTAGTCCTAGGAGCAGATTTTATTTTGTAGACCCATGGACAGGTCTGTGCACAGGTCTACAAGAAAAAACTTCTGCTCCAAGCACAAACCTATCATGCCTTATGTATTTTTGTGTGCTGAATACGATTTTCAATTTAAAAAATTTTCTACCGCGTAGATTTCGAGTAAATCCCGGTTTTATCGTCAAAATACGTTTTTTTGGGCAATTTTGTCCATTTACTCGAAATCTACGCGGTAGAAAATTTTTTAAATTGAAAATTCGTATTCAGCACACAAAAATACTTAGGGCATGATAGGTTTAGTCCGTGGGGCAGAAATTTTTTTTTTGTAGACCTGTGTATTATATTCAATTCAATTCAAAAAGTATTTATTTTCATTTATGTTACAAATATGCGCCTAGCCGGAGTCCGACCCGGTGTCAACCAGACAACCACGGTGCACATCGCCGTGGTGAATGTGTGATTGAGTGGGATGGGTCCGGTTCGGCTTGACGACAATGTTTTAATAGCTAAGGGCACCTGTCCGCCGCGGCAGACTTAAAACTAGATTGCTATATAAAAATGTGCTCACATGAGCCTAAAACTACTTGATAAAACTTAAAACTAGCACTGGCACTACACTCACAAAAATTATAATTGTTGATACGGGAATGCAGAATTAAACGAAAAACCCGTTCGCGTCAATGACGACCTTGCGGTCTGATCGCCGGCAAGGAAGGTAGAGTGGTTAAAAGCTGTGATTTAAAAATTAGGATTTATCAGAAATTTTTGGCCTAGAGGAAATTTAGAAAAATCAAAAAGAGGACAAAAAGAACAAATTTGTACAAACATAAAGAGGGGGGGAAGAGGGATTGGAAAGTTGTAAAGTTGAGGAAAGATAAAGAGTAAGGGTACAGGTAAGTTGTCGTAGGAGGAAGTGTGGCTAAGGAAGTTGCCGGAAGATAGGCAACGTCTGGTATGGTAATGGGTGTTTTATATTGAAAGGTATGGCATTATGCTCTCTGATTCGGGTTATATTGCGCGTTAGCGGACTACCGCCCAGTTTGAATTGGTAGAACTTTTGTGAAGTTTTTTGGACGTAATCCGCTAGTGGGGTCATGTCGTGGCAACGTGCATAGAGACGTATGTGATGGCCGGCCTGATTACCAACAACTTTTTATTAGTCCTGTTGAGTCCGCTACCCCGCGCCAGGAGCGGATACAGACTCCTGGACATGGAGTAGACCTTGCGTACAGTCTCGTTAACGTAGGTGTTGAACGTCAGTCGCTTATCCAAGTTAACACCCAGATACTTCACGCACTGTTTGATTGGAATTTGGCGACCCCCGATCGAAAGTGGCGTTAAAATCCGGTTTTCGGTGAAACGGCGCGTGAATATAATCGACTCGGACTTCTCGGCGTTGATCCGAATCTTCCACTTGTAGTACGCCGCGGCACGGGTCATGTGCGCTTTTAGCAGCATGTTAGCTGCCCGCGCGTTGTGCGAGTGCATGTAAATGGCCGTGTCGTCGGCGTACTTGGCAAGATTCGAATTCGGGAACTCCGGGAAGTCGGAGACGTACACCTTGACCTGCAGCGATCTGTCTGACAGGAAAGAGTGAATAAGTTTCGTTATGTGCGTTGGGAAGTCCAATGAATTTAGTTTGTAGAATAACGCCGGAATCCATAGGGTATCGAAGGCTTTCTCAATATCGAGGAGTACCATGACAGTGCTCTTCCTAAGGTTGCATTGCACCTTGACGTCATTTACGATCCTGACGACCTGCTGCACAGTGCCCCTGCTCTGCCTGAAGCCGAACTGGCACTCGTCGATAGGTGTATTATAGGTATCATTGTATCAGTATACAGGGTGTCCCGGCACTATGGGGCAATACTTCGGAAACATATAGTTTGGGTCAAAGTAACACTAAAAGTACCTGTAATTTTTTTTCTTAGGGCGCCCCCCTACGGAGATATTACCCTCTAAAGGTTACATATTCAAGAAGGTTTTTTGCCTATTACTTCCAAACCGTTCTATCGATTTTAATAAAATTTGGACGGTGTACATATTAAATGAGTATCTTTATTCCAGAAATATGGCGCCCTTTATATCTTGTCTAGGAAGCCAGGGGTGTTCCACCCCCAATGCTTTTTACCCTTAAATTTTGACACAAATTAATTTTTGAAAATTAAGGACACATTTTTAAATTTCTTAAACGATTTTCTAAAAAAAGATATTCTTGTTTGATATCGATAAAGCGATCCGTTTTTGAGAAAAAATAATTTTACTGATAAGGGACAAAGACTGACATTTCGTCAACACATCACTACATACTACAACTACAATACACACATAACTACAATAACTACATAACTAGAATAAATGTTCGTTGTGAGCACCCTGTACAAGAATACATTCTCGTAAGCGAGATAAGTTGGATCGCTGAACCTGAAATAGCATTCCATTCCGAATGGCTTCACATTGGGTAGTGATTCTTTGTAACATATCTTCCCTTGTTTGTACGGGTGTATTATACACTAAATTTCTGAGATGACTCCAAAAGAAAAAACCTAATGGGTTTAGATCAGGAGAGTGAGGAGGCCACGGTACTGGACCTCCTCGGCCAATCCATCGGTGGGGACATTTTTTTGATCTAAATATTTCCTGACTGTGATGCTGAAATGAGGAGGAGCTCCATCATGCATGTACGTCATGTTTCTTATAGTTGCTAATGGCACATCTTCCAATAAACCATCTAGATTTTCTAGTAGAAACCTTAAGTAATTTTCCCCATTTAACCGATTTTTCAAAACAAATGGCACTATTAAATAATTTTCAATTATTCCTGCCCAGACGTTAATTTGAAATTGTCGTTGGTGATGAGTTTGAATAATTGCATGAAAATTTTCATCGTTCCAACTATGTAGATTGTGAGAATTTATTACACCTGCGAAATCCTGCTTCATTCGTTAACAAAACACTAGCAATAAACTTGCGGTCTTCCTGTTGCTTTTGCAGGAACCAATTAGCATATTGAACTCGAGCAGGGTAGTCGTCCGGGGACATTGCATAAACTTTCTGGATGTGGAAAGGATAGATGGTTCTTTCAAAATTCTGTGAACCACCGACTTCGAAGTGTTAAATTGCGCTGAGAGCTTCCTAACGTTTATTGATGAGTCTTCGGCAACAGTTCTAAGACCACCTTCACCTCCTCGTTTCGGTCCCAGCCTCCCTAAACATTAATAGGGTAATTTTTTTAAATAGTTATTTATTCTTCAATTTTTATTATTTTGTTTTTTATTGCTAAGATGGATATCTACCTGTTTTTGTATTCGACGGTTTACCCGTTCAAAAGTTTTCCTGTTGGGAAAGTGTTCCCCATAAAGCCGCCTGGCTTCCGAATCATTACCGGTGGCAAGTTGCATGTCAGCATATTCACAAGATGAAAAATTTGCCATGTCAATAAACTACTATCACAGAACTACTTACAACTTACATTACTTGCTACTCAAATTTGACGTTTAAATTTATTCAAGTGTTTTCTCACAGGTATTATGCAGTAGTTTGTATTACTAATATTCCTTAGTCCCTTATCAGTTAAATCATTTTTTCTCAAAAACGAATCGCTTTATCGATGTCAAACAAGAATATTTTTTTTTTTAGAAAATTGTTTAAGGAATTTGAAAATGTGACTTTAATTTTCAAAAATTAATTTATGTCAAAATTTAGGGGTAAAAAGCATTAGGGGGTGGAACACCCCTAATGCTTTTTAATGGGTGGAACACCCCTGGCTTCCTAGACAAGATATAAAGGGCGCCATATTTCTGGAATAAAGATACTCATTTAATATGTACTCAGTCCAAATTTTATTAAAATCGATAGAACGGTTTGGAAGTAATAGGCAAAAAACCTTCTTGAATATGTAACCTTAAAGGGTAATATCTCCGTAGGGGGGCGCCATAAGAAAAAAAATTATAGGTACTTTTAGTCTTATTTTGACCCAAACTATACGTTTCAGAAGTATTGCCCCATAGTGCCGGGACACCCTGTATAAGTCAGTAAAAATACCTCCTGAAAAAAAATTCCGGCTTCGGCCCTGAACAAATATTTTCCTAGCTCTAGTATCACCCAATGAAAATTGCTTAAAAAATGCTGTTCGGAAACGATGGGCAGACAGATAAAAAGTTTAAAATTGCTTTAGTACATTATTTTGTTTTCAGTTCACAGCCAAACCCAAAAATTTAAATAAAAATGTTTTTCTGAAATCGATCGGGAATGTCTACATTTTCGGCGCGATTTTAGAGCGAAAAATGGACAATTCCAGTATTTTAGTCTGTTGCTAGGAAACTATCAGAAAACAGACCGGAAAAGATCCGTTGCCAAGCAACGATCAACAAAGCCGTACGGGAATGTTACTTCCCGGCCTAGGCCGGGAAGTAACATTCCCGTACGGTTTTTTATATATATTTTAATATGTCAATATTTTTGATTTTTATACGTTTAAAACAGTATTGATTGTGATTTCAGAAATTTTTTTTTTTAAATGTTTATATTTTTGATTTTTATACGTTTAAAATAGTATTTATTGTGATTTCAGAAAAAATAGTATGTGTACTTCGGTGTGAAAGCACATTCCCAGACTTCGATGCTTGTTGGCCTCGGCTAGCGCCTCGGCCAACAATTGCATCGTCGTCCGGGAATGTATCGCTTTCACACCTAGATACACAATATACTATTATACTTGTCAAAAAAAGTTGCTTATTGCGGTATATGGAAACCATTCAATAACCCTGAACTTCCCAAACAAATTATCGGGAAATTTAGTTATTGGGATGGGGGCGATGAGCTCCCCCCAAGTTGTGGAGAAAAAATCTAAGCTCCCTCTCTTATATTACGGGTTAGGGAAGCTTGTCCCGACTTCAATAAACCAAAAGTGGCTCTGGAAGGAGGTTTTCAATTCGACCGGTATGTATGTTTTTATATCCGTATATGTTCATTGATTACTAGCTCTGAATTGAATAAAGAAATGAAAAAATGGAAAAAAAACGAACAAATAACGAAACCAAATGCATTTTTAACCGGGCGCGGGCAACTACAGCTGGGTGAAATTTTATGTCATAATTTTTTATTACCTTTTTTCTCAATTTTTTGCATTTTTTTTTTGTAATTGACACGTCAAGTTCTTTCCGTATTATACTGAATAAATCTATACAATTTGATGTCCTTCCCTTATATAGTTACCAAACGTATCTTGTTTCGCCACGATATCACCTTTGATGTAATTTTCCATGTCAGAAACAGGTGTGTAAATTATAATTTCCGTTTACCCAAAACATTTATATGATGTAGGTACAAGTACACTTTAGATAAATCCACTAAAATTTTCTGGTTCTATCGCATGAGTGAATAGGGCAAATCTAATCTTCAAAAGGCAAATAAGCATTTGTACGATTACAGCGGGCGTGTAGGTGTTTTCAAAGAGTGAGTACATACACCTACAAGTTAAAATTCAGTTCAACCAAGATTATATATAGTGATATCTTTAAAAAAAATTAAATGGAGGAGGTTCTTAATTCGACCTGTATGTATGTTTTTTATGTGTTGAATTATTACTCTTGATTGGCTTCAGCGATTTCTATGAAATTCCTTTCTC
This sequence comes from Rutpela maculata, assembly GCA_936432065.2. Taxonomy (NCBI): domain Eukaryota; kingdom Metazoa; phylum Arthropoda; class Insecta; order Coleoptera; family Cerambycidae; genus Rutpela; species Rutpela maculata. The sequence goes on along the minus strand of OW386289.2, from coordinate 33,314,375 downwards.
TAGGTTATAGCTCGGCGGTGGCCTCACTATAGTTTCATGACATTTTTTTTATTCGCAAATTTCGTCGGAATTTCATTAATATTGGTAGTAACGGATTTTCGGAGCTGTTTCCCAATCTGAATTAAAAATTAAAAATATCGAATCCAATATGGCTGCCATAATTGCAAAATTTGATCAGATTTTTATAAAGACATCTATTGATGAGTGACCGAACAGACAATCAAACTCAGCTGACGAGCTTTTGAGGGTCATTCTTCGTTTGTTTTTCAGAAAAAAGAAATTTGAAATCCATGTCTATTTGTACACAGACAAAAATCACTAAAATTATGAAATAAAATTTCAACTTCGCCCGGTTAATTGAACCTTATTACCTAATACTGATATTGAAGTCGGTGTAAAAATAAACACATAATGGAATCAAACGCATTTTTGATATTCAAATATCGATAATAAGTAACCAGGAAACAGTGAAATTTCATTTCAAAATTTTTAGTGACTTTTTTCGAAGGTGGTTCAATTGTTTTAAAACACTTTTTAGATATGTTCCTATAAGACAACAATTCACCGAATGTCAACTTTTGATATTTTAAGTAAATTGTGTGACAAGTGAAATATATCAAGGCTCTATTTAGTGGCAAATAATCTATAGGGTGACAACAAAATTATGTCGTCTCCTCAAAATTAGTTGTTTAAATTTGTCTGTTAGTTACATTAACATTCTTTTTCTTTAATATAAAAATTGTACAAAGTCTTTTCGGCTACTGATTAGAACAAAACAAATATGAAACACAAAATTGTGTACCACGGGTCTTTTGATTTTGCAGCACACTAAGCATTAACTACTGCTAAATTTTATACCATAGCCCACTTGACTTAATGCAATAAAATGGTTTTCAGTAGCCATTTTAAACACAAATAAAACCAAATGCCGTCTTGCTATACATAGTTGAAGAGAGAAATTTAAGGAGAATCAGATAGGAAAAAAATATATACAGGGTGCCATTTAAAATAACAAAGTAGATGTCACTTCCGGAAGTGGAAAAAATTTCTTGTTTATACTAAAAAAAGAACAATCAGACGTTATATAAGTATACCAAATTTCAAAATTATATATTTTTAAATAAACATGCTACGGGGTGTTACATATCTCCTGTGTCACCCGGTATAGTCGGAATTGACGTCACTAATTCAGGTAGCAATCTAAGTATGTAGTTAATATAATGGCGTCTCACTCCTTACAATCAAACTTCCTGGAATGGATATAAGGATGTGTGTCTTCCTCAGTCTACTACCTACGCACGCTCGTTCTGCTCGTTAGATTTGAGAGTTATGCTAACACGTATGTCTGAACTACATAGAAGTGCATCGGTCTAGTAATTCAATCGTCAGTGGCGCACGTAACGCAATTAATTCATTATACATGAATTCGCAAGCTAGAAATCTGTTTGTTTTTTTTTGTTCTAATTGAGTCTACTGCCAATGCCAATCTGATTCTTTATGTCTAGTCTAGTCTAATTTATTATTATTAATCATTATTAATAATATTATTAATTATTATTTTAATATTAAATTTGCTACGCCTATGGTATGAAATCATTGCCATCCTTTAACAACTTAGTTCAGACAAAATAAGATGATGACGTCAGTTCAAAGATCCATTACTCCGACTATATGTACGACGTACGTGTGTCTGGTATGTATATAGAGACGCACTCAAAGAAATAGTATGGGTAAATTCAACAAAAAAAAATGGTTAACTAACAATATCGTTAATTTTGTTAAACCAAACTATATCGATGGTATTTTTAAACAAGAGATGATTGTTATTTTAATTAATAAAAAGTTGTCGTACAACAAAACAAACATTAACTTAAAAAATAGATGAATAAGACTATTATTTTGTTCGTCTGACTATTATTTTGTTGAATTCTGTCAAATTAAACTAGATAATAGTATATTTTATTTTTAACCATTATCGAATTGTAATTCTAACCCAGTATTAGTTCGCTGTACTATTGTACTTGGTAGACAAACCAATATTATTGTCGTCTTCTAGAAGTTCTAAAAGAATTACCATAAAATTTGCTTGCTTACCACGTAGTCTATTACAGAAATTATTCCCAGATGACGCCACATACAAATCACTGGCTATAATCAATCATGCATTATCTTACACTCTTATGAATTTATAGAAAATTAATAACATGATTGCAGTGTTCAATCAGGGATCATCGATATATTTGGTTGGATCTTATAAACGATCTCTAATCTTTGGTTTGGGTGGTCTGATGTCTCAATACTGAGATTTTGGCTAACCAAAAAAAACTTCATCATGCAATAAAGTGTAGATCAACCTAAAAATTAGTTGGTGAACAAAAAACAAAGTCGTTGTACTATTTAATTGTAGACCAAATTGAAAATGGTTAGTGAACATAAATTTAATTTGTTACAAGAAGATATGATTATTAAACTACTATTTGTTTACGAAAACAAATAAAGTTGTACGACTATTCTTTACTGATTGATTTAACTATGAAACTAGATAGGCGCGATTTCATATGCTCTTTTTGGTTGAATTTACCTATCATTTTCTTTGAGTGCGATAGCTCCGAAACTAGCGAACTGAATTTTATCAAATTTGGCTCAAGGGTAATATTGGTACCTTGCATGAGCTGAAAAGATTTTGATATAGATCGGATGACATTTAATGCCCTTTTGGCCAGTGATGAGAGCAGCGAATATTCGCACTCCAATAATCGGAAATTTTGGAAATATTCGCGAAAGTTCGCCACTTAAATTCGCAAATATTCGCAGAGACACGACTGCATGTACTCTTGCACACAACTGTACATAGCACGGAGCACAGTAAATCTCCACCGCGCCACACAGTGGGAAAAATATGTCCTTTTTTGGACAAAAATCTGCCGACAGTAGAGATTTCAGTCAAATTAAAAATGGCAAATACCCTTGAGATATTGTACTTTAGAGTAGTGCTGCGGCAAAGTGGCTTTGGGTTAACCTAACCTAAGAATCGCAGATATTACTTCCACATCCAGTGGGAGTATAGAAACAACAAACATTTTTTAAAACATTTTATTGTTCAAATAGGCTTAAAATGTCATGAAACGTCGAGATTTTAAGTTTGAGCAAAAAAAAAATGTCTGTGTGTCGGTATGTCTGTAACTTTTTTGTGCGCAAGATTACTCTGGAACCGTTTAAGATATTAACTTGACATTTGGTACACATATGTATCTTAACGAGATCTGGAACTAGTTTATATTTTCATCTTATTCCGCTCAAAGGTTCGGGGGTAAATGGGTATATCAAGCAGCTAAAAGTCCATTAAATTGGTATTTAGTATATACAAGAGAAGCTAATATTTCAAAAAAATTTTTGTCATTAGCCACCCCCATTACTACCCCCACCCCATTATAAAAGGGGGTGAAAAAAAATTATTTCATTGTAGAAAATCATTCGAAAGCTTATTTTAAAGAGGAAGATTAAATGATGTATTAGAAATAACTTGAAACAGTTTTTTAATCCTATACAACCTCAGAAGTTGCCAAAAAATTTATTTTTCAAGGACCTAAAATATTTCAAAATCCTGTCATGATGGGCCAATTCTAAGGAAATCTTAAACGGTTTCAGAGTAATCGTGCGCACAAAAAAGTTACAGACAGACAGAAATTTTTTTTGCTCAAACTTAAAGTCTCGACATTTCATGATGTTCTAAGCATATTTGAACAATAAATTTTTTTTAAAATTGTTTGTCATTTCTATACTTCCACTGGATGTGGAAGTAATATCTGCGATTTTTAGGTTAGGTTAACCCAAAACCACTTTGCCGCAGCACTACTCTAAAGTACAATGTCTTAAGGGTATTTGCCATTTTTTTAATTTAATTTAATTGAAATCTCTACTGTCAGCAGATTTTTGCCCAAAAAAGGGCTTATTTTCCCACTATGCGTCGTCTGGCCCACCAAAGTGTTAGACAGTTAGGGGGTCGAGAGACGACCCTACCAACCAACCAGCCAACCTTCTCGGTACACTTTGAAAATTGCCACGACAGCTCGTAAAAGTGAGCGGAATTCCAGCGCCTCCAAAGCGTGCCAACAATATTGGCTCCAGCACTTTTACGAGTTCGCGTTTCAAAGTGTATCGAGAAGGTCGTATGGTTGGTTGGATCGTCTGTAGACCTTTAGACATCAATCAGCTGATAAATATTAAAATATTACGGCCTCAGTAGTTGTAAAAGATCATTAATGTCTTTATTATTAACACCAATAAACAGCTTTTTTTAATGTTCCCATATAATTTCGGAATATTCGATGATAATTTCAATTCAATTTCGGGAATTTTACATGACTGCTTTTGACAGATACACTTTTTCTATTTTAAACATTATTTATTGTATCATTGGAAAGTAGGTGTTACTCTGAGTTCAAAGATATTCGCACTTCATTCCGTTCATTTTCCGTCAATAAAGAATTGTCCGAGTCCTGTGACGGTGGCTCGAGATAAGATTTTGCAGAGTGAGAAGGAAATATGCGTTTATTTTCGGTTCATTATAAATATTTAAAAAATCGTAAATGGAATAACCTTTAAAATAGTTACAGGTACTTCCCATTGCTTTAAGGAATACAACCATATACAGTTTTTATCATAATCATAGTCGGTTAAGATGGGTGAATTTGACCCCGTACGGATTGTGCCCGTTTTTTTGCATAACCGATTGAAATAAAATTTCAACCAATAGGCCCGTTCAGCATTTTTTTTTATTTTAGAAATCGAAAGTAGAACACTTTTTAAGGCAATTCCCAAATTTTTAGGTTTTTATTCAGATAAATTACCAAAGTTGGACCGCCCGAAAACGGGGCGGGGCGGAGCTTCGCGTGACTTCACTTTGTAAATGCTGATCAGGCGACAGTCTGAATTAAAAACATTGGAGGTGAAATAAAACGAAATTTTAAGAAGAAAAGATTCTATGCAACTTTTCATAAAAATTGATAGTCTTTAAGTTATAACGATTTGAAAATTGGGATTTTAGCTTAGAAAAAAAGGTATTTCAAAACAATATTCGTCAAATAACAAGAAAAGTATTACATTGAGCGAAACCATGCTAGAGACAAGAAAGCTACTAAATTGAGGATGAATTTTGTTTTTTTCTAATTTCTGTAGAGTTAATGGTTTCGGAGATCTGGAAGTATAAAGGTGGCGTCCGAACGTCTATAAGACGAAGTATTTAGTTTAAGGATAGGATTTTGCAGAGTGAGAGGGAAATATGCATTTATTTTCGATTTATTATAAATATTTAAAATACCAAACACAGTATAATCTTTAAAACTGTTTTATATACTTATTGGTCTAACGAACACAACTATATATTTTTTTATTGTAAATTTCTGTTGTACTTGAATATCGTAGGTTGCCAATGAAAATAGTTTCTAATTTCATTATTAAAGTATGGCATTTAACTGTATGCAGAATTTATGATAAAAACTGTACATGGTTGTATTCCTTAGAGCAATGGGAAGTATCTGAAACTATTTTAAAGATTATACCATTTATGATTTTTTAAATATTTATAATAAATCGAAAATAAACGCATATTTCCCTCCCACTTCTATATTGTTTACTAATGCAACTGCATTGACTGCTAAATCGCTTCGTTTGTTTCAAAAAGTCGCAACTTGTCGCTCAGTATTGTCTGGTGTTGGATATTCTCCATCACGAAAGCGCAATGTGCGTCTCTAGGAAATATTTGCTCTGACAACAAAAATATAGATTAAGGAAATACATACAGCAGAACAAATGAGCGAGGAGTGTAGCGGTAGCCTTTTTCGATGGCTATTGTCGGCTTTGGCTGCTTTTCGACGATCCACCTCACCATGCTGGCGCCTCCACAATATATCTTGTCGTTACTATAACAAGAAATCTTTAGCAACAAATAGTAACTTTGTTTCGGAAACAGATCGCCAATAATAAAAGTTGCTACTTGTTGCCGGTGTATAAACACGGCTTAAGTTTCGTTGACACATGCACAAGTTAAGTTATTAAACCGATAACTTATTAGTTGTGGCAAGTATCTGATATTTTAGAAACTGGTTTGTATATTGCAATGGTAAATTTATATTTTTAGTTTCTTAGTTATATAATTCTGGCGATTTCGCCTATACTTAGTCACACTTAATAAAATATCTAAAGTTTAAGAAATTACAGAAAAAAAATTTACTTACTTACATGGTCAAGATTTTTTTACCCCTCACTGAACGAAACAATGTATGCGTTGTTTAGTGAGTGATATTGATTGTTTGTCAGTTCCCTCATAACTTTAAAACGAGTGCACCAATTTTATGCAGTTTTTTGTAAACGTTAGTATACTTCAGAGCAGGCTCTTATGCCGGGTTTATACGTGCATGGATTTAGTGGCGCCAGTAGATGTTGGCACGCCAGTAAAAATATATTGCGCGTATAAACAGTTACTGACGAGAACTGGCGAGCAAATTTTGACCTTGCATGCACTGATGCAAAAATGTTAGGAATTTCCAACTTTTTAGCGGGCCAGTACCAACTTTTACGCCACTATAAATTAAAATTGCACGTGTAAACCTTTACTTGCCTTGTCTAGACCTATCCTGGCTAGTTACTTGTACTAGTATGAGTACTAATAGCTGGCACAAGTAATTATACTAATGTAAATCATATAGAACATAAAAATAAGCAATAAGAAGTCAACAACTAGCAAAAAAAGTGGACTTCTGATGAAATTATAAAATTTCTTGAAATATATGAAGACTTTGATATTGTACATTTTGGAACACGGTACAAGTACTGTAAAGATACAAGAGTCTCCACATGCTAAATTCTCAAAGTTACATGTAATTTCAGTTTTGCAGATAAAGCATTTCTTAAGTTGTTCTTTTTCAATGTATGGTGTTACACGTTCAAGAAGAATGTCAAAATGTTCCTTTAACATCCGTAATAGGTTTTGTAAAATTCAGGATCTTTGGTTGAAAGTTCTGAACAATATTTCTGATACACCTAAGTTGTCTCTACTTGCAATCAATTTTTTTAACCACATACGGCCTTTTCGCTTATCATTTCATTTCTTTTTTACAACGATAATCATCTGAGGAACAATCCTTCGTAGAACCATACAGCACTCGCTACGAATTATTATTTTCTTTATTCTATTACTTGAAATTTTGCTTCAACAATCACCTGCACTCGGAACTCAAAGAGACTGGCTAGATATAATTTAAAATTGTGTGGCGCGCATGTTAGACTGGCATGGCGTGGCAACTGGCACCAATAAATCCATGCACGTATAAACCCGGCATTAGACACTGAACATCGTACTGAACCACCAGGTGGCGCTGCAGAGTCGACATAACCTCATAGAGATGTACCAACACCACCTATAGGTGGTGTTGGATGTACTCACAGCGCTGCCACATTTGGTAGATTTCTACTTTTTTAGTAAAATTTTAAGGATTTTTTTTGTAAAGTTTATAAAAGTAAAGTAAAATTTGCTGGTAGATTTCTGATAGATTTTTGGTATATTATTATGGTTAAGAGTTTCTCTTAGCATTAACATATGTTTTGTTAAAAATGTTATTAATGATTAAGTTTTTGATATCAGAATCAGTTCTGTTTTTTTTTCTGTGCTAGATTTAAGATACATACATAGGCAATAATTATGTTTTGTAATATATATGTTAAGTTTTGACATAAATAAATCAATTTTCCGACTTTATCCCGAATTCCCGAAGTGTACTTTTCCCGTCCCGTATCGTTTTTTGTTTCCCTTAATTTCTTATGTTTTTGTTATCTATTTAAAATTAAATCAGACTATATAGAGGTCTACAAACAATTGAGCGGCAGGGAGCCAGCCTTGTCAGCATGCTTTGAACTCATTCGTAAAAGTGAACTGGTCCGCTGAAATTCCAATTATCTTCAAAGCGTACCGACAAGGCTGGCTCCCTGCCGCTGGATCGTGTGTAGACCCCTTATAATTACATAATTCAATCAATTAAATTACATATAATTCAATAACAACTTCTTAAAAATTGCTTTACAAGATGTTTAGTAGATTCAAACAAAAAAATTAGTAGATTCGCACGAAAAAAATGTGGCAACGCTGTGAACTCAGAACTTTAACGATGCATTATTTTAATGTAGTTTTCTGTCAAGGCCAATAACTTGTCACAACAGGTTGATAAATACTGATTATCGTAACTAATTAAACACCAATTACGCAACGTCGAAAGTTTTTAATTCCTAACCTACTTCAAATATTTTAAAAAGGAGGTTTTTTATATGTTCAATGATTACCCTGCCGTAGCTTATAGTTGGGAATCTAGCGCTCGCTAGGATACATTTTAATGGTGGGAAGGGGGGGTTCAACTAAAGGGTATACAGAAACAAAAGACAAATTCTTACGTAATATTCTGCCACATTCGAATTTCGAGTTCGCCAATTAATTCGGAATTGCGAAATTAGAACAAAAAGCATTTTTTGTCAAAACTGGGAAAACCATGAAAATAAATAGGTATTTTTTTAATTTGTCACTCATTATCTCGTGCTCTGTTGGAGATATTGTTCTCAAATTTTATGAATATGTTCCTCTCATATTGTTTATTTCTTGTCGTAAAATTAATTTATGAAGTTATTTTCTTTTAAAAAACGCATAAACTAGTACATCAGTACATATACAAAAATACGATAAAGCATAAAATATGCTAAGCGAGAAACTTTTTCAGGATTCTTTGATAACCAGTTTGATCTTAAAGCTAAAAAATTTTAAACGACGAGAAGACCACTGAAAAGGACGAAGAAAAATGTTGTAAACATTATAAAATAAAATTTCACTGTCCTGAACCTGAACCTCATTACCTAATGTCGATATTGAGGTAGGTGAAAAAATAAACGAAATTACATATTTTTAACCTACTTTAATATCGATATTAGGTAATAGGGTTCAATTAACTGGGCGACGATAAAATTTTATTTCTTAGTTTTTAGTTAACTTTTTTTTTTTGAAGGCGCAAGCGGTTCAATTTTTTTCAACATTTTTTTTGTTTATAAAATAATCTATTTGTGTGTTATGTTCTGATAACAAAATTTTCTTAACGACGCTTTACTTAATTTCTTCCATCCTGATATGGTCAAATTTTTAATTCCAATACTAGTGAATCTGTTGAAACTTGAAATCTGGTAGAGCGTCTTTGAAGCCATAAAAGCTATAAAAAGTAACACCTCAATGTGGGTGATATTTTTTGCGCTACTGTTTACACGAGGCAGAAAGTAGGTCATCAGCGTTGGCCTTGAAAGTAAGAAGTGATGGTTTGATCGTCACTTTTCTCCCCTCCCCAGGCGGCGCACACTGATTTCGAGATCGTTGACCCTCATTTGCATCGGACGGCAATTCTCGGTAATTTACTTGTCTACTGTAACTTTATAATGACTTTTTGACTTCAAAAGGAGACCCTTTAGCCTTTTCTTTTAAGATATGCTTCATGCGATGTGTCTTGCTGTCCTTGCAAGTTTCCTTTTTAGTTTGAACAGGGCAGAGGGTAATGAGGTTTGTAGTTTTACGTAGTGGGTCCTAATATTCTTTAGGTTTAAATATCATGTTTATATGAATACAACGTATATTTAATTTGAATTTTAACAAATAATATAGGTAATATAATATTTAGAAAATCTCATTTTCATTTTTTCAAAATGTAAGTGTATCAATTTTGCAGCCAATAGTTTTTGATAAAAAAAAAATCTTAGCAGTATATGGGTGATGGGAAAATTTAGGATTAATGGTATATAATTGGGGAAAGATCGATTGGACCGCAACAGATATCCGGAAGAGGGGTGGGGGTGCGAAAAGGTGTGTGTTTAGGGGAAAAACGTGGTTTTTTTTTACGATTTCTGGCAAAAGTAGACCTATCGAAAAAAGTTTAATGTAAAAGTTGTAGATAATTGAGAGATCTACAACTTTTATTTGAACCGTTTTTTTATATAACCTCAAAAATTTTGAGAAAAACGCGAAATGAAACGAAAAACCACTTTTTTGTTTTTTTATTTTTATCTTCCACAAAAATAATTTAATTTTGATGAAATTCGGTGAAAATGTACATTGTTATGCATCAAAAAAGCTGTAATTTTTTTGAGGCGTAATATTCATTTTTCGATTTTTTTGCGAATTTAATTTGAAAAAAGGCCTAATTTTCAATAAAAAAAGTTGATTAACAAAGTTTTGATTTTTGAAAATTTCAGGACGGTATTTTTTTCACTAATACCTCTACTTTAAGATAGTGTAAAAAAAAATCATACTGTTACTCTGGAAAAACATTGTCAAAAATGGAAAAAAACCAAAAAAATACTTTTTTCAAGATCGATTTTACCGTAAATGTCACTAATTCTTCATTGTTCATTTAAATGAAGTGTTGTAAGTTGTGCAAAATGGTAATTTCAATGTTATACGTAATAAGGGAACTTTATTTAACCTTTTATCGCACTGCTGAAAACCGAAATGTTTATACAATAATTCTGCAGTCCTTAGCTTAAACGTGGTAAGCTCTTAAATGTTAAAACTGAGAAAATTAAGATTTTATACATTTGATTATGCCACGTTTATGTAAGTTTCAGCGTATTCTCTTATTTAATTTTCCATTTTTGTATCTACCTAGTAATAGTCCAAGATCCCAGAGCTGCCAGACCTACGTCATTTTAACAAAGCTAATATTTTGACAACAAATAGTGTAATATCTAGTTAAGAACGTATGCGTATTTGCTAGTTTGAAAGTGGGGCCCTTTTGCAGAAAACAGGTACAAAAGGTACATAAGAATTTTACTCAGTACGTTAAATTATGATAGCTGGATTATTTTACAAGTGACACGCTAACTACATGGTGTAAGCGTCAGCCTCCAAATCCGAAGGTCCGAGGTTCGATCCTGAGCGTTCTCAGCTTTTTTTTTCAACAAATATTAACTTAAGGTGGCGATTACTAAGAAAGAGACAACCGAAAGGGAAATATTTATTATTTTTGGCCATAACTTTTTTTCTTAATACGTATATTTGAAAAAAAAACTGAGAACGCTCAGGGATCGAACCTCGGACCTTCGGATTTACAACAACAACAACAAAACAAATTTATTACGTATTTAACGAATATAAATGCGCCTCGCCGGATCCCGGCCCGGAGCCAGCCCAACAATCACGGCGTGCATCGTCGTGGTAAATGTGGGGCTGGGCGGGGCGGCTCCGGTTCGGCTTAACAGTAATTAAATTGGGAATAGAAATAGAAACTCCTGTCTGCCGCAGGCAGACTTAAGAACTAATTAAAAATTAAAAAACATGTGCCCACATGGGCCTAAAACTAATTAAAATACACTATAAATAACTAAAAACTCACAAAATTTAATTTTCGGATTTAGAGGCTGACGCTTACACCATGTAGTTAGCGTATCACTTGTAAAATAATCCAGCTATCATAATTTAACGTACTGAGTAAAATTCTTATGTACCTTTTGTACCTGTTTTCTTTCAAACTAGCAAATACGCATACGTTCTTAACTAGATATTACACTATTTGTTGTCAAAATATTGCTAAAATGACGTAGGTCTGGCGGCTCTGGGATCTCACTCCATAATAAATAGCATATTTATCAGCATTCGTAAATTATATTTGTCGGCTCAAATTTTGCAAAAAAACTCAAAAAATGAACTTACCACGTTTTAGTGAGGTAGGATGGCATACTTATTTTTTGGAATAATTTAATTAAAAAAGCAACTACCACTTTCTAAGCTAGTTTACACTTGTAGAATGATGCTTAGGATATATATTTGGCCTTATCTCAATGTTTGCAAAAATCGAACTTACCACGTTTAAGCTAAGGACGGCAGAATTTTACCTAAGAAATTGCTAAAATTGACCATTTTTAGGCAAGAAAAAAACTTTTTTATGCTTTATGGGCACTCTCACATTAAAAAAGTTTATTATCAACTTTACATTAAATCAATTAACAAAGTAGAAATACATAATCAAAATTAGGGTGGGACGGATATCCGGTCCGGCTACTGCATCTGGCCAATCCGGCTTCCAAACCGGATATTCGGCTCCGGCCGGATATGAAAAAATATCCGGTCAACATCCGGCCAAATAAAAACTGTCCAAAATGCATTAAACTTAAATGTTATTTATTAATTGTCAGTTACATATCAAAATATTTATAAAATTATCAGTGAACTAGAAACTACAATCAAAATGAAAAATAATAAAATGGGCAGTAAAATAAACCGTCAAACTAATGTAACTCTCATTCGTATATTGGTAAGTCCAAATATCTTACATTCGGGCAGGATTTTAAGTTATTTAATATTTTTATCTTTATTTTGTCCCTGAAATCATTTCTAGTTGGTATTTTGTGATTAGGTGCAATATTGTTAACTATCTTTTAAAGCCTGTTTTTTCAACCACACTGTAAGGATTGTTGTCCAGTACTATCATTTCCCCAATTAAATAATGATATTTGACAGCTCGAGGATTTTCAATACTGTGTGTAATACTTGCATGTTGTCGACTGCTGTAGTGATGGAAAGCTGCTTTTCTGATGTTGAAGGTTTTGTATTTGTAAAAATATTGTCAAGTTCTTCATTTTCATTTACTCCTTGGTCTTGACGTTCACCGTTAAAGTGCTTTTTGTATTCACTTGGATGCACTTTTTTTAAGAGAAATTTTAGCGGCGAAGTTGAATCTGCCTTACCTTCTCCACCTCGCGATAATATTTTATTACGTAGGTTGTACTTTGCCTCTTTATTATTATTAGTACAAATTGTAAAATACAACCAAACATTGGATTTAAAAGTTAATGAAGGAGGCATCTTTTATGATTTTATCTTGTTCCAGTAATTACACAAAATGCATGTAATTTCAAAAGACAGATGCTGGTTGCTGGTTCTTCTGAGAATGAAGTTCCTTAGAAAATCATAATATTAATAAATATAAAAGCACCATAACTGTAGATAGTGTAGATAGAACCAAGTACATACATATAAATATTTATTATTAATTATTAGCTGATGCCCGCGACTTCATCCGCGTGAAATTAAGAACATTGAGATACTAACCCACTGCACATCCATTGTACTCGAGGAAATCCACTGCGCATCCATAGTATTCGGAAAAACCCACTAAGCATCCATAGTGCCCGAGGAAATCCACTGCGCATCCATAGTACTCGAGGAAACCCACTGCGCATTCATAGTACTCGAATAAACCCACTGCGCATCCATAGTACCCGAGGAAACCTAATCCGCATCCAAGGTGTTCGGGGAAACCCACTGCGCATTCATAGTACTCGGAGAAACCCACTGCGCATCGCAATTTGTCTATTTTTGTGTTAGTGCGAGTTAAACGAAAAAAATAATTATTTTAATCGACAATAGAGCACATGGGCGAGTATGTGTCAAATTTCATGCTTAAAAGCATGATCACCTTGGGAGGGGGGGGGGGGGGTTCTCTTTTTGAAAACCGTCGAATACGTGTCTCCTTATTTCCTCAGAAGAGCCCGTCACTGGAATATCACGTTTCTCACTTACGCGATTACAGAGATACGGACATCCTTTAGACCATTTACCACCCCCCGATTTCACCTCTTCAAAAAGTGAAAACCGAAATTTCGTCTCACCCGTGTCTAATAGATTCCAAATTTCACACTTCTCGGTCTAACCATTTCCGAAAAGTTTAAAAACGACCCCCTCTCCGTTACCCTCTCGGGGGTCTTTTTTTGAAAACCGTCGAATACGTGTCTTCTCATTTCTTCAGAAGAGTCCATCATTCGAATAATCACGTTTCTGACTTACGCGATTTCAAAAATACGGGTGCGCTTTAAACCATCTACTACCCCCGTTTTGACCCCTTTAAGAAGTGAAAATCGAAATTTCGTCTTACACGTATCTAATAGATTTCAGCAAAAAATATTTCTGCCAAATTTCACGCATCTAGATCTAACAGTTTCCAAAAAAGCCTAAAATTTCAACCCCCTTTTTTACCCCCTCAGGGGTCGAATTTCGAAAAATACCTTCTTAGTGGATGTCTACGCCATTCGAGGAACCTCTATTCGAGGAACCTCGGTGCGACTTGAATTTAATTGTAAATATCGCGGCCTGCTCGTAGATAAAGCGACTGCTTGAAAAGGCAAGATATCCGGCCGGATTATCCAGCCGGACCGGATTTTGAACTGGCCGGATATACTGTATCCGGTTATCCGGCCAAAAGCACATCCGTCCCATCCCTAATCAAAATTTATAATAATCTCATTTTTTTGGGAAGTTGCTCTACATCATCAGACTCAACACATTGGTCGGTTTCTCCAGGAACTTCGATAAGGTCTTCGACTTCATCAAGGCCCTCAAGTTCATCTAGATCTTTATATTCAATATTATTTTGAACATTTGTTTCGTCACACATCTCCTCCGAACTTACAATACTTCATTTAAATGAACAATGGAGAATTAGTGACATTTACGGTAAAATCGATCTTGAAAAAAGTACCATTAAAGTACCAATTATATACCATTAAAGTACCAATTATATACCATTAATCCTAAATTTTCCCACCATCCATATACTGCTAAGAATTTTTCAGACTTTCGGCCTCTGGAAACCGGTTTGGCACTGGTCTATATATTCTTCGTATTCATTAAAATTTAGTTATAACGTTAAACAATCTGTTGTCTGCCATTATTAGACCAAGTAAGTTAACACGTTTTTAGATCTTGAAACATAAAAAACTACAGATTACAATCATGATTACAAGAATCTATAGTTACAGATAAAAACTATTCACTGATATTTAATGTAATAATTTTTCTAAATTTGTGCTTCAATAACACAGGCACACAAAATTAAAAAAGTGGTCTGTTTCTAGTACTCCATTGTATTTCGACGTGCTGAATACGAATCAGGTGTCCATTTAGCTCTATGACCCACCACCTTTTTGTAAATCACGAAAATAATTTAAAAAATAATTTATTTTCACGATTTACTAAAAATTGGTGAGTGATGGAGCTGAAGACGTGCTGGATGCGTATCAGGTGTCTATTTAGCTCTATCACCCACCTAATTTTAGTAAATCCCGAAAATAACCTAAATTATGAATTTTTTTTAGGTTAATATCGCGACTTACAAAAAAATGGTGAGTGATGTAGCAATTCTGACTCTGGATTCGAATTCAGCGCGTCAAAATACATAAAGATAAGTCAGAGAAACAGACCACTGTTTATTTTGTGTATAGTAGGGCCCACATTTAATACAGCGATATAAAAAAGCTAGCAAAAAAACGTAAAGGGTACCGACCATGTATCAATTTCAGTCTATTTACATAAAAGGACATAAGGGGTCTACAGACGATCTAGCTGCCGGAATCCAACACTGTCGGTACGCTTTGAAGATAATTGGAATTCCAGCGGACCAGTTCACTTTTACGAATGAGTTCAAAGCATGCCGAAAAGGCTGGCTCCCTGCCGCTGGATCGTGTGTAAGACCCCTATAAAAGTGTTCGGCTTCTTTTATTATGATCACAAAAAAATTGTCATATATTTCCTAACAATAATGTAGGGCACTCCCACTGAATATAATAGGGTCATTTAGTGATATGGCAGTTTCCTACTTTTTCCTCATTTTAAAGTATAACAAACCAATAGCCTCAGAAAAAAATTTCAGCTCAATTGAATCAATAGCCACAGAGATATTCGCATTTGAATAGAAACACGGTCGGCCGGCCAACAGTCCGTAGAGTGACGCCACTTGGCGTGCGCCGATACCTATATTAGAGGCAGCGATTTCGTAAGTCTACCCTGTCGTTTTTTTTTTGGCGTAGAACCAGGTCAAACATGTTAGGTTCCTTTGAGTATGTCACCGGGCATATGAAATCATATTTTACGACATTTTTTTGTGGTCTCGAACTTTTTAAATCAATAAAAAGTGAAAAAAATGTATTTTTAAATAAAATTGTTTTTTTTTTGTTTCCACCGCCATATCTTTAAAACTATTAAAGGTACCGAAATTTGTTTTGTGTCAAATTAAAGCACACACTGTAGCGGTTTTACCAATATAAACGGTTTGGGCACAATTCGCACTTTCATTTCTCTAAAAATCAGATAAACTAAAAATATATATTTTATGTATTGAAATCTTCACCAATCGATAAACTTTTTTATTTTTGAAAATATTTACATACATGCAGCGAAGAAAATAAAGCTTAATAATCACAAAAGTTTTTGAAACAATATATTTTTTCCTAAAATGTATCGTGTGGCAACAGCGATTTTTTTTATCAGCGCTAAATGCGACATTGGGACGCAATTAATACACCTCGCAAGCAGGGTTGGTCAGATTAGTCGCGGAGAAGTGACGGTTGTCGAAAATCATTAAGTATTCATTGTTCGGATAAAAATTGTGACAATCGAAAATGTGCTTGTTTTAAGGAAGGGCTAAAATGTTGCAACGAGTGCAAATGTCGTTCCTGTAACAACATTATTAAAGATTTCGAGGCAGATATGAACGAATTAGAATACTATTAATGTAGGGCCTACATAAACTACATACTACATATTTATCTATCTAAACAGAAAATTTATTTCATCAATAAAACTCATTTTATGCGTACGTTTTTACTTTCATTCATTTAAAAATGTCTAATAAACTTTCTAATTAGGTGGGTAGTTAGTAACACTGATTGATATTTATAGATTAGGTATTTATATCTACCTACCTGTCTTTTTATTATTAAAAGGAGACTATTTTATATTTATTGTACAATTTCTTAATATTAACAACATATGATCAATACTACTGTACAATATATGAAATATTGAACAATAATATTGATCCCCTAGATGCTTTTGATCACTACTGGTTTTGTATCTATTGATATAAGTTAAACTACTACATACACCCCGACCGGGACCATCAGATCGTTGCAGTCGGCAGGCTTGCTACAGCCGAGCGCGCAAGAATATGACTTTGGCCCGTTAAAAAAAATCGCTGACTCAATACTATGAACGGAACATGAAAAATGTTTATCCTAAAAACTATTTTCAACTATTGGCTTCAATTTGTACGCAGCATATATATACAAATTTTCAAAAATAAATTTTTTTCTCGATTCTCTAAAATTACGCTACTGAAAATAACAAGTTTGAGGTTCCTATTATTTTTCCAACTTAAAAAAAAATAAAGCGGGTTCACGTGGGACGTTGTTCGAATCGCTATTGTGTCTACTTTAATCTAAAAAAAAAAAAAAAATAGCTTGATAGCACAAATATTTTCAGAGACGTTAAAAAACATATTTCATTAAAAATCTTTTTTGATTGAGTTTTTCCGAAATAAAAGAGTCTCGACCACCAAAAAATGTCGTAAAAAATGATTTCGTGTACACGATTATCTTACTAAAGAACTAAGACTGGTTTGGTTCTATGCCGGTTTTTTTCTCTCGAAAACTAAGCGACTTTACTTCCAGATTTTAGTCTACTAACTTGCATTCACAGCCGTGTTCACTGAGCGGTTCAGCCATCTGACGTCACAACTCGACTCATGGTTATCCCGAGCGTTTTTAAGCGCGCCGACTTTAATAATTTTTTTATACATGAAGGCGGCGTCAGTAAATTCTAATTTTTGGCATACTTACTATACTCACCAAGCTCTTTCAGAATATGTAATCATAAAAAATTGTTAAATGAGCCTATTGGTTGAAATTTTCTCTACCGGAATTATGATAGGTTCGAATAAATTATGTGGCCAACGTGGACTAGCGATGACAATCTAGCTGCCGGAACCCGACATTTCGGTACGCTTTGAAGATAATTGGAATTCCAGCGAACCAGTTCACATTTACGAATGAGTTCAAAGCATGCCGACAAAGCTAGCTCCCTGCCGCTGGATCGTGTGTAGACCCCTCTAAGGGGGTCACTTTTACGAGTTCGTATGGCAATCTTCAAAGTGTACCGAGAAGGTCGGTTGGTCTGCTAAAGGGGTCTACACACGATCCAGCGGCAGGGACCCGACATTGTCGGTATGCTTTGAAGATAATTGGAATTCCAGCGGTCCAGTTCACTTTTACGAATGAGTTCAAAGCATGCCGACATTGCTGGGTCTCTGCCGCTGGATCGTGTGTAGACCTCTTAACTGCCGCTGGGTCGTGTGTAGATCCCTTCAGTCAACGTGGAGCGGCGGGCGGTACATTAATCAAAGGCGGTCCGTACCCTTTAGGTTTTTTTGCCAGTTTTTTTATATCGCTGTATAAGGGGCCAAACTATACCGGTGTAATCATCGTTGATATGTCTCACAATTAATTGACTTAAAAATGTTGAAACCATATATAGGCAATTTTTAACCGGCTTAATAAAATTTTCAAAAATGAGGTTCTCAATTAGACCCGGTTTTTAAATTTATTTATTTTTTTAAATATGTGTACAAACATTATTCTCGATTGCCTTAAGCGATTGCAATGAACTCTTTCTCAAACTCCAAGGTATGACTCGGCGATAGTCCCATGTTAATTTCAGCAAGCTACGTCTAGTATAATTTTTAACAAGATTTTTTTTAGTCGAGAATTTGGCGAAGTCGCTTGTGATAACTTAATTTCATAAAGTTTAATTTTCTGACAAAAAAATTCAAATTCAATCGGAATGCATTAAAATTGGTAGTTAGGTATAACGAATCTGATGTCAAAATTAAGAATTCAAAATGGCAAATCCAATATGGCTGCAATAATTGCAGTATTTCTGCATACATGAAATTTGAAGCTTAAAAAATCACGAGGACGGATATTTTGCTGTGTAGAAGCTGAATACAGAGGCCCACTAAAAAAGGTGAAAAACATTTTTGAAAAAAAAAAAAAAATTTGAACCGCCCTCAAAAAAGGTTACTAAAAATTATGAAATAGAATTTCACCGACACCCAGTTAATTAGGAAGTTTCCTATTTTAGAAATATCATGTACATTCAACCTCATTTAGTAGTCTTTCAGATAACTAGTCAAACAAAAAAAAATTATCTCGATATCTGAAAAACTCACGAACTTATTCAATTTCTTATTTGAATACTTCGCCTCGGCTGAAGTCCACCGTGACGTCACAATACATAACGCGCTAACTTGCCATGCCGGCGGCCCGCCTTATGTTCCCTTTATTTAGTGTATATGCACGATTTTCTGAAATGTCACAAAATGTCACTTTTGATTCGTTCGTGCCGAGCCGAATTTTTGAATTTTGCCGTGCAATTTACGATCAGGTTTATCTGGAAGACTTCCTCTTTACGTCGCGACATCATACGGCCGTTCCCAATGGTGTTTTTCGAAAAATATGAACGTGCCAAAATTGCAAGTTTTAGCAATTTTTTCGGCTCTCAAATGCAAGCTGGCTATAAACTGCCGGTGCCTGCCAGCGAGTATAAAGGTGCCCGCGCCCACTCGCTGTTGGCGGAATCATGTATTGTGACGTAATCGAGCCTCAGCCCAGATGATCGCAGCATTTTAAACTTGGAAGAACCATAACTTTTTTATTTATAGAGATAATTTTCGGTGTAAAATTGAACAAATAACGAATTCAAATGTATTTTTAAACGACTTCATTATCGATAGGTATTAGGTAATAAGGTTCAATTAACTGCAATTAACTGGGACAGTGAAATTTTATTATTATTTTTAGTGACATTTTTTTAAGTCGGTTTATTTTTTATTTCCTTTTCAAAAATTGTACATCGTTTTCCAATAAGGTACTTTTTAAGCCAATGCGCTTCTTACCGATAATTTTTTTTTCGTTATTGTCTTTATGGCATTCAATATTCGGTCATCTAGATAAGCTGTTAAAATTTCAGCTTCATATGTATATCCAATCCTTAGATATTCAATGTTAAAAATTGGGTTTCAGTACAAAGCGCTTCGCCGACTCGTGACGTTATTTTGCATAAACAAAAATTGAAAAAGTACATTGTTTCTGTCATAACTTCTTTGTTTTCTGTACTATAGAAATAGAAAAAAAAAACCATTTGAAAGCCTAATAGTCTTTCATTTTTGTTCTTACGGCTTTCGACGTAAGTGCCATAGTTTCTGAGATATTTAACATTTAAACTAAATACTTCGTCTTATGGATGTTCGGACGCCACCTTTATACTTTCAGATCTCCGAAACCATTAACTCTACAGAAATTAGAAAAAAACAATATTCATCTTCAATTTAGTAGCTTTCTTATTTGTCTCTAGCATGTTTTCGCTCAATATAATACTTTTCGAATTACTTGACTAATATTATTTTGAAATACCTTTTTTTAAGCTAAAATCCCAATTTTAAAGTCGTTATAACTTAAAGACTATCAATTTCTTTGAAAAGTTGCATAGAACCTTTTCTTCTTAAAATTGTATTTTATTTCACCTCCAATTATTAAATCTCGATTATCGCCGGATCAGCATCTACAAAGTGACGTCACGCGAAGCCCGTCCCGCTTTCGCGCGGTCCAACTTTGGTAATTTATTTAAGGGCTTAATCGTTCGAATAAAAACCTAAAAATTTGAAAATTTCCTTAAAAAGTGTTCGACTTTCGATTTATAAAATTTAAAAAAATGCTGAACGGGCCTATTGGTTCAATGTTGAGCGCTTCTAAAGTGTGAGCCTGAACGGACGCTCACTTTTACAAACAGCAAAATGTTCCCATTTTTTGTATACTATAGCAAAAATTCGTTTACACCCAACATCAAGTGAACTATTGGTAGAGCTCTCCACAATAAGAAAAGAAATAAATTTTGTCTACCAAACAGAATTATTTTCAATTTCTTTTCTATACTCTGTTTGGAAAAGACAGAGTATACATTCAAAGATCAGCCAATGGCGTACTACTGTTTCTCTCCACATTTATGGTAATCAAACCGAAAAATTAATTATTAATATAATTTATCCGGTTATTTGCAATTTTCCGTCTTGCTTCAGTAATTCCATTAAACTATATAGAATCCCGTAACACGACTCTGGTGTTTGAAACATATAGTGCAGAGTTGCAGACATCAAAGATACTGTTATAAAATATTATTTTGGGTATTCAGCAGATAACTTTCAAAGAAATCATTCGTTCCTTTCATATATTATTGATCTAAATCTGATCAAGCTAGAATATCAACGAGTAGTCCTCTTACAAACAAACTTGTCAATTTCTTTATACATTAACTATGTCTAACATTCAATATGAAAAACAAGAAAATAACCATTCTTTCTATATATTGAAGATCTAAGTCTGATCATGGCAATATATTGTAAGAAATCCACCCTTAAGAGGAAATCTTTCAAGCATCTCTAGCCCTACCTAGAGGATACTCCATTCAATACGATAAACAAGAAAATAACCATTCTTTCTATATATTGAAGATCTAAGTCTGATCATGTCAATATATTATCAGAAATCCACCCTTGCGAGGAAATCTTTCAAGCATCTCTAGCCCTACCTAGAGGATACTACATCACAAACAAACATTAGTTACATTTCAAAGCCAAGAACTACTGAAAAGCACAATGAAATATAGGAATAAAATTTCACTTACATGTCATAATAAATAAAATATTTCAATCAATGTCTGATTGACCAAAGCTCTGTAAAAATTGCGCAACCTTTTTCATTCTCTTTAGAACTCATCAGCAGAGATATATGTTCAATTCAAAAACATAATTACTATAAAAAATAGGAAAACATTTTCTTGTAAAAAATGACAGGAAATATTTATTTAGTTGACACATATCAAAAATAAAAAAGAATCACTCTTTTTTTTAGAGTCCCATAGCTCGTGTAGTTTTTAAAAAATAAATATCTTGTATTTCTGCTTACATCATTGTTATAAAATATTATTTTGGGTATTCAGCAGATAACTTTCAAAGAAATCATTCGTTCCTTTCATATATTATTGATCTAAATCTGATCAAGCTAGAATATCAACGAGTAGTCCTCTTACAAACAAACTTGTCAATTTCTTTATACATTAACTATGTCTAACATTCAATATGAAAAACAAGAAAATAACCATTCTTTCTATATATTGAAGATCTAAGTCTGATCATGGCAATATATTGTAAGAAATCCACCCTTAAGAGGAAATCTAGAGATGCTTGAAAGATTTCCTCTTAAGGGTGGATTTCTTACAATATATTGCCATGATCAGACTTAGATCTTCAATATATAGAAAGAATGGTTATTTTCTTGTTTTTCATATTGAATGTTAGACATAGTTAATGTATAAAGAAATTGACAAGTTTGTTTGTAAGAGGACTACTCGTTGATATTCTAGCTTGATCAGATTTAGATCAATAATATATGAAAGGAACGAATGATTTCTTTGAAAGTTATCTGCTGAATACCCAAAATAATATTTTATAACAATGATGTAAGCAGAAATACAAGATATTTATTTTTTAAAATCAAAGATACTATTCAGACTGGCATAAACAAGGATAGCAATTTACCCAAGAGTTGTGGTGGTACATGAACTTCGAGTAAACTTACTCTAAAAACTATTCCCAAGTAATTTTTTTCTATCTGGAGATTAAGCCTGACTTATTATACCGGGTATCCGGAAAGTCTGGAAACGGTCGAATAAGTCGAGAAATACACTTCGAATCGAAAAATTTAAAAAATTCGTGTTCAATATTCTTAAAAAAGCTATACAGTTGACCCCCATCTACTTTGTCATCACTGGATAGTTTCTTTAAAAATATTGAACACGTATTTTTTTACTTTTCGATCCGAAGTGTATTTCCCGAGTAATTTAAATAATTGCAAAATCTGCGGCAAAGTACTTTGACGCACCTGTCAGTGAGCACAAAAGTTGCCTTATCGGAAACATTATGTTTTGCACAAACAAAAGTCCAAACTTTCATTGTTAACTTCTATGGTGTGATTGAATGTTGGTTTAATAAGCGAATCTTATTTTGCTTGTTACAAAAATGTGATTATCACCAATTAAACGACAGATATGACAATTTAGTATGTACTTGCAAACAAAACAGACAGTGGAGGAATGCGACTTGAGGATAATAAGAGTGTAGCGGCACGCCCCACATTAGGACTTTTCGTAGTGAGTGAAACGCCTAGAGCCTATCAAAGTTGACCAATACAAATTTTAAAATGTCCTTAGAAAATTTCTAAACGATCCCTCACGAGTTTTTTTTTTGGTAAAAATTACTGTGCAGTGTGCATGAATAGAAGTTGGTTTACATTTTGATTATTGACGTAAGAAATTACTTTTTTTCTTAAACCTCAGTGATATCAATATTATAAGTAATAAGAAATCAAAATAAAGCTATAAAAAGAAGCTTAGTGGAAATTTTACATGTCAATAGCTTTATTTTGATTTCTTATTGCTTATAATATTGATTTCACTGAGGTTTAAGAAAAAAAGCAATTTCTTACATTAATAATCAAAATGTAAACCAACTTCTATTAAGTAATGCAGAGTAATTTATATAAAAAAAAACTCGTGAGGGATCGTTTAAAAATTTTCTAAGGAAAATTTAAAAAAAAAAATTATTTGTAACGGTCAACTTTAATAAGCTCTAGGCGCTTTTGGGACTACTAACTACGAAAAGCCCCAATGTGCGCTCGTCCGATGGCGCGCGCAGAGCCATACGCATCCTAAAGTACGTGCCGCTCCACTTTTAAGGTCCCCAACTCACATCCTCCACCATCTAGTCTTTTTGCACGTAGTATAACTTGATCGAAAATCATGAAAACTAATTTTACGGAGTCTGTGTTGGTATGGCACGAATCACAATAGAAAATTTTTTTTTTTCCTAATATCATGTAAAAACGTCATTTAAAAATCTTTCCGAAAATATTTTTAAAATATTTGTAAATTATCCAGAATCAAATCAAGTTTTTTGGCTAACCCTGTAGAGCTGACAAGAATCTGTTAACCAAAGAAAGTTTCTGGTGAAACAGACCTTTTCATCAAGAATTACTTTTTTTCGTAAAATCAAGAATTAAAAAGTTTTTTCTCTTCCGGACTCTATCCGTGGACACACGGTATGTCAAATATCTAGTAAAATAGCATATTATTGGAATTAGCGTCATACAGGGTTGAAACTGTACAACATATAGCGTGTCCCTCAGGTTCGAATAAATCTAGTATAAAAGAATAAGAAACAACATTCCAATATGCCACCAATATACAGTAACGTGAAAGAGCCCAGAACCCAAAAATAAATATTTTATAACAATTTTAGAGGATAACTAGTAAAGTAAGTACGCAGTAAATATATTTTCATTGTTTAATTAGGAAGTTGCAGTTAGCAACGCCCGACTGTAACTTTCACTTGTTTTATTCTTTTATTTTGTATACATCAAATTCAACTATAAAATACTTGGACAATCTCATATAAGATGATATCTGGGAATCAAATCAAATATATATTTGTGTCTAGAAAGAAATTAAATTTGGTACACATTTACCATGCTTTATCTTACATGATAAGTAGGGGGGAGGGGGGTAAGGTAAGTTCTGTCACATTTGATATCATATAAGACAGTCCCAAATATCCAACAATTATGTACCTGAAGTTTCGAACGTTCACTTGAACGAATTTTAAATGAAAAAGAAAAGTTAATAAAAATAACTCATCGATTTACTCGTAAATATTTCAGTGTCACATATGCTGACAATAATATCCACAATACTTAAGTTTTTAGACCTAAATCGAAGTGTGGTTTTTATTAATTTTCTTTTTATATGAAATTCATTCAAGTGAACGTTTAAAACTTCAGGTTCATCGAAAATTGTAGAATCAAAAACTTCGAAGTACCTACCTAGCTTGGAAACGAAGATAACATTAAATTATAAAGTTAAATAAGCACGCATTTATATGTTTACCTACGATCACTACTGTAAATAGTAAAAAACACACTACCTGCCATCTATGTAAGTTGAATTTTACATAGGTATTGTAAACAAAACGCACTGTAAACAAATCGCACCGTAAACAAAACGCACGGGATACGCAATTATAAGTGGCTTATATCGCTGACGCGGGGTTTAAAAAAACAAATGCGCCTACTTAATTTTCAAACGCTGTCAAAACTGACATAATATTTGTTGAATAATATTGTTGACTAGTAAACTAAATCCAGATTTTACTAAATAACTAAATAAATATGATCGTAGGTAAAATATAGTACATAATTCGAGTTGTAAGGCAATTACGCACTCATGGAAATACGCACTCGTCGCTACGCGGCATCGTGCGTAACTTTTCCATTCGTGCGTAATATGCTTCTTACATCACTCATTACGTAATATACTAATACATTTGTTATTGTCAAGTGTAATTTTAAATGTTGATTTTTATGCAAGGTGGAATTAAAACATTGTATTTATTCTCCTTATTTCAATTTTTAACCTTACAAAGACACATCATTAAAAGTAAATACTCATAATGTCGGCCGTTTTTACATGTTTTTAACTTCACTTGTTGTTTGCACCAAATCTTGCAGACCTCCGTTCTCCATGACACCACAAAATTATGTTAGATTTGTGACGTCTCCCTCCTGCGTTCAAGGAGTAAAATGGACAAATCGTGGTTTTTTATTTTATGCAAATTGCTCAAGATCCGTTTTTTTTTGTGACTGAAGTTCCAGACGTTGAAAAATAAACAAAAGCAAATAAAACTGAACATCTTTAAAAAAACCCGATCATGCCCTATCCTATTATCATCATCTCTTGTAACTTTTGAATGGGTAAATAGATTTTTTTCAAATTTGGTGTAGTGATATGGGATGAAATTTCCAATAATATGATGTAGAGTACCAAAATGGCCGACTTCCGGTTTCGATGTAATTTACATGAAAATCAAATTTTTAAATGGGACAACTTACATATTTTTACATATTTGAATCCTGCTGCCCAATATACATATGATCTGATCCTCAAATATTATTTTGATTTTCAAAAAAAAAAGAAATAAAAAAAATATCAAAATATTTTTTCCTTTAATTATAAATTTAGTACAAAGAGAAGATAGATATTATGCATATCATTTTCTTCGTAATTTAAAGATCTAATTGAAAAGCAGGTTGTCCCATAGGAGTTCCATTTAAAAAATAGTTTTCGTTGAAAAACCAATATCGTTGAACTTAATGAAGAATAAATCGTGTTTAATATTAGTATCTGAAGATCAAAGGGGCTTGCAGACCAATTTTTAACAATTTTGGCAAAATCGCGGCCTTCTATTATTAAAACTAAAAATTAAAAAAATCTATGTTTTTTTAAAATCAAAATATTTGAGGGTCAGATCGTGTTTATTTTGGCCAGCAGGATCCAAATATGCAAAAATATACAGGATGTTCCATTTAAAAATTTGATTTTCATGTCAATTACATCGAAACAGGAGGTCAGCCATTTTTGTTCTTTGCATCCTATAATTGAAAATTTCATCCCATATCACTATACCAAATCTGAAAAACATCCATTCCCTCATTTAAGTGTCCCTATCGGCTGAGCCACCCGGTATAAAGAAAACCACATTGATATCGGATGACACATTAGAGACCTACGTGAGAGTAATTAACTGTTTATTGATGATGTACAGCTCTCTTACAACCGCGTTCTCACTATGTAACGTGTTTTAAAACAATTATTTTGAATCTCCAGGGTTTCATAACATGTTTATACCATTTAAAACAAACTACAAATTTTCTTTCATGTTTACCGACACAGGACAGGAATAGTGTAACTAAGTTATAAAACACGAAAATTGTTTTAAAACTCGTCCGTTATAAAACATTTTCCACATGAATTTATACCAAGTTATAAAACTCTGTTTTAAAATACAATGTTTTAAAACATGTTGCATAGTAAGAATGCTGCTTAATCTCTACCAGGTTGAAACCTTGGTAAAAACCTTCTTGACAAACTACTCCTCCAAATAAATTGGAAACTAAGTTTTTAATTTATATGACTGGTGCATTCCCCAAATTTGCAAATATACTGGTAACAATAATTAACTTTTTATTGATGAGGTGCAGCTCCCTGAAGGTCTCCAAGATGAAATCTTCTAAAAACATTCTCAACAAAATACATTTTCAAGAAAACCGCATCAAAATCTGACTACCCGTTGAAGAGATATGAAGATACAGACAGACAAACAAACATACGCGTCAAACATCCCTCTCCTTTTTGTGTGGGGGATTAAAAAAATGATTTCTTTTGTTATACCTAGTTTTTTGTCTTAAGGTCTTGGAACTCATTTAAGACAGAACTATTCATATGCATCTTGTTCATGATGAAAGCAACTATGCTGATTTTTTGGTTGGTAAACGCTGTTTTTTTCACTGAAGCGCGAAGTTATATGTGGCGAACGGGGCGGACAATATTTCTGAGCAGTGTGTTAATTGTGATTAGTCGGGTAATCGTGCCTTTGGGAGTTTAAAAAGTTTACATTTATATAAAAAAAAGTTGGTTTCCGAAGTGCTTTATTTGCAAAAAAAGTTTGCCAAGGGATAGTAGCAAAACCTGGAGAAACTGTAACTTTTATTGTTAAGTTACAGAAAATCCACATTCTTAGAAATTTCTAAGTAACGTACAGTTCTGAAGAGGAAACTGCCTGTTTAGAAAACAGTACAATGTACAAGATGCATCTGATTGGATATATCTAAGACCTTACAACAAAAAACTATAACAAAAAGTCAATGCACTTTGTTTCCATAGTTACAATATGAACAGAAGAGAGGTATACAAAATTTATTGTGTCATGAAAAGCGTTCTTTAAGGTCGTAATAACTCATCAGACGGAGATACTTAGTTCTTATGACCATTCCGCTCGCCATTCCGTACTTAGATAATTTTATGCTCTCTTCAAAAGATATACGCATTTTTTTTACCGTATCTTGCTTAGTTTTCGAGATATTTAAGGAAAGTAAAAATAATATTTTTTATTCATAAAATTATTATATGATTGCACTACTTATTTTTGTCCTAAGGACTTGAAGTCTACTTTAAGTAAGTAAATAATATTCATTTAAAGATAAATGTGTTCATTATTGTGTTTTGTAAGAAAAGCATTAATGTTCGGATCACTTTACTATTAAATGAGGTTATTTTCATCGATATTTAAAAACGAAGTGCACAGATGGGTAAAGGAAACTTTCCATTTGAAAATTTCCGGAACGAAATTTTGATAAAAATGAAAGTTTCCAATAAAATATTTGAAAGTTTCCAAAATTCCGGGAAACTTTCCTTTGAGAACTTTCGGAATATTCAAATATTTTATTGGAAACTTTCATTTTTATCAATACTTCGTTCTGGAAACTTCTAAAAATTTCCTGGGAACTTTCATTGGAAAATTTCCTTTATCCGTCTCTGACGAAATGTCTTTAGCAAGAGAGACACTCATTGACAATATTAGATAAATCCGAAGTAAACCAGATATCGTTTATAATTATTTATTTGTGGCATGTTCATAATTTCTTTCTCACTCACTTCTCAAATGGAACGCACGATATTTTGAATTTTGAACAATATTTACCGGCTTATTTTTCGATGAAAAGATCTTTATATAGTGCCGTTTAAAAAATGGTTCGTACCGAGGTTCGTACAGAAAACTATTTCCGATTCTTTGTAGTTTATCCGATAAACCATTAGTAGAAAATTAGTATAGAATCTAGCTCTTGTTAGGATGAATGTTTCTTCAATTTGACAATTTCGAATAAATTGGTGAACCCGAAATTCGAATCCGGCATGAAATTTTACATAATAATTTGATTTTTCTTTTTGTATACCCTTTAGTCAACCGCCCCCCCCTTGTCGATTTCGAGGCCGTAGATCCTCTACTACAGTAGTGGCGGTCAGAAAGCCAAATTTTGCCGTTTTTGGTCGACTATCTGCTGCAGCGACTTACCCCTCCCCACCGAATCTAAAAAAATTCCCCTTCAAACGCCCAAAAAACAAAGTTACCACCACTTTTCGCCGTTTTTTTGATGGTGGGATGATTATGCCTGCTTGGAAAGGAAATCATTGAAGTTTTTATGAAGGTTTATTGACAAGAGAAGGTCTGAGGCAGGGTGAAAGGCGGTAGCACCCCCTGGGGTTGTTACAACCCTTCCAAGGGGTGGGGGAATTGACTTTTTCTCTTTTAGTTTTAATGCTTATCCTCCTCCCCCTCCCCGTTATCGAGGGCGCTGAACTCGAAAAAAAATAGTCGATTACGTTTTCAACTCTTCCACTTACCTCAAACGGGCAAAAACCAGAAAAGTTTACAATTCATAAAACTAATTATATTTATCTAGAACCAAAACTTTCGGGAAATAAATTGATCTCAGACTTATTTTTTAAGGATTATAATTGTAGTTGTAAGAACGGATCTTCAAGACGATGTGGTTGTGTAAAATTGGGTATACCATGTCAGAGCCCCCCGAACAAGAACAAGTTAAATATCTCGTATTATAATCTCTATGTCTATATGCTTGCTATCAGTTTATGGGCACTAACCACTAAGATGAAAGGCAAAGGCGCCCCTAGGCCCGGGCCTCTGAGGCCTAGTCAGAAAACCGGGCCTGCCATGTAGTATCTTCTGTAAGAATTGTTGAGATCGAGATTGTGAAAATTGTACTGAAGTGATAACCTACGTACGGAATCGAACGCGCCTGATGATGCTAATGATGATAAGTTAAATTTCATCCCTCAAGTTAATACGCACTATTCTGATATGGAAAACGGGCGATGAATGTGATGAAGGAGAAGACGAGAGTTTGAATATGATGTGCATTCGGAGGAATGTCAAGAATGTAATTCTACTTGTAAACGACCTAGGTTACATTAATTAGCTCTAGTATAAAAAATATTTCATTGTATTGTTACAAAAATACTCTATTTACATTACTTATTTATTAAAAGAACGAAAATTTCCACCCCTTGGAAAATAGATTATTCATGATTTTATTCACTCATTGTCCGATATCCCGATTAAGAAGGATTGGTACCGCCCTCCCCTGAGATAACCCTTCGCTTGTCACCAAACCCTAGTAAAAAAACTAAATAATTTCCTTCAAAACACGCATGATTAACGTTACTACGGTAAAAACAAATAAAAGGGGGCCCGCCCGTTTGAGGACGTAATTGACTAGTTTTTCCGAGCTCATCGCCCTCAAAAACTGGGAGGTAAGTATTAAAACTAAAAGAGAAAGAAAAGTCAATTTCCCACCCCTTGGAGCTGCTACCCCCCCCCTTCACTCTGCCTCAGACCTTCCCTTGTCAATAAACCTTCATAAAAACATTAGAAACTTCAATTACTTCCCTTCCCAAGCACGCATAATCAAATCATTCCACCATCGAAATGGCGAAAAGGGGTGGTTTTTGGCCGTTTAAAAGGGTGGGTGTGGTTGAAAATTTCGCCCACTCTTTTTTTGTTTTTGGATTCAGCACCCTCGAAAACGGGGGGGAGGGGTAAGTAGGATTCGTCGCTGCAACAAATTCGACCACTGTTTGGCTTCCTGACCTCCACTACATGTAGAATGACTGCTAAAGACCTAAATTCGGATTGTAATTGTTGAATGTTCACTATACTTTCAAGATATTAATTAATTAGGTAATAGAACAGTTTTTATAAGTTATTTCTTGTTGCTTAAAATTCTGTCACTTGAAGAAATTATTTAGTTCTACCATATATAAACATTTTACAACACATTTCTTAACGATGACATGTTGATTTAAATTGAAATTTAAATATCTCATCGTGTGTGTTTGTTATTCTATAAACGTATGTATATCTAACTTTTTAATTAAAATATCTAAGAATAATTTATTATTTTCTGCTTCTCTTGTAAAATGAATTGATGGTTCTTTGTCGTTAATCTAATTTAAAGAATTACTGAAATGTTCTTTGCTATAAAGAAGACCATATCGCAAAAATATTATCTACATATCTCCATCATACTAGGTATCTAAGTTATTAATATTATTTTCCTCAAAATGTTTCATACAAATGTACAACATTGAATCTAATGTCATGAACCATGGCATATCAACATTTTGTTTTAGTTTATATAGTTTTCGGCGACAAAATAAACACCCAATAAAGAAGAAATTGTCTATCATTTATTGTCACTCTTACACTTTTATAAACACGAGACCTATTTTTCCTAATTATATATTAGTTTGTTCCAAGTCCCGTGCTGCTTAGTAAACAAACAATTTAAATTATAACACTTCATTTGAAGGTTAATAAGGTTGTTGGTAGGCGTCCTGCTATTTTTCACTTTATATTTATTTTGTTCTGTGGTTGTGTTTACTTTCCACATTTCCACCCTCATATTATTTTTCACTGAACCAAGACTGTTTGAAAGATACAGCAATTGAAATAATACAAGTACGATAAGTACACTTTATTTCCAATTTCTTGCGAAGTAAAATAAAATACTCACACGCAGTTCCTCAAATAAAGTTAATCCAAATAAAACCTAACCTCACATTATCCCACACAAACTAC
Organism: Rutpela maculata; assembly: GCA_936432065.2. Lineage (NCBI taxonomy): Eukaryota > Metazoa > Arthropoda > Insecta > Coleoptera > Cerambycidae > Rutpela > Rutpela maculata. Next base: position 33,282,867 of record OW386289.2, on the reverse strand, counting down.
AAAAACTTAATGATAACAAACACCGAGTTTTGTTAGTGAAACACCACTTACACAAACAGTTATCGTGTTCTGCAATCACGTTTCATCCGTTCCTCGCATTGCATCAATAAACATGTTCGTAGCGAAACAAATGAGATACGTTTCTCGGGTATCGAGTCTGTATTTAGAAGGCACTGGCAGCACGTTTACCGCATGACAGAAGTAGGCGACGTTGTCGCATGGTCGAATTAAATCCTTGAAATGGGGAGAAACCCAACGGTAAACAAATCGGTTAATAAATCGTTTAGGTTAAATTTTAAGTTATAAATCATGCTGAAAAAGTGCATTTCTTTTTTTTTTACTCCTATTTGTCGTAATAAGTATGCCACTAAGTAAAGTAAATGATGAATATTTCAAGGGCAATACAGTGTTGTATAAGTATTCATGATTTTTAAAAACAACCGCTAGAAATAGCTAAAAAGAGAACGTGTAATCATGAAAATCCTAGTTGCAATGGTGGGTTGAAGAAAAGTAATTAAACTAATATGAACTTCCGGTGTAAAAAAACTTGATTTTTCCTAAGTGGGTAATATTTGTAATATTAAAAACTTGACATATCTACCTATTTTTTCGTTATATCTTGCGCAACGATTCATATAAATTTAAAAAGTAAAACTAAATTTCACTGGAAGATGTTTTTAAACCATTTTAGGGAATAAAACCTGTTTTCAGTAGATCTAGGGAAATTTCAGTGCGTCTGGCAACTGTAAAAGACTACATTGAAGGCGAAACACGCGGTGGAGCAAGGCTGGTCGGTTTCCGCCCGCCTCACCGATCAATACACACCCCCGTCTCACCCGCATCAGAACGCGCTTTGCTTTTGACCGTTCCTGAGCGCTGGCTCCTCAATATACAGAGAGCAAAGCGCGTTCATATACAGTGCTTTCGTAATCTAGAGTGGTTACATTCGATAAAAAATGTACAAATTTTTTTTGGCAAATTTTTACAGAGATATGACACCATCAATTTTTTTAAATGGCAACCTGCATTTTTTGTTACGGAATTTGAAGGCACGCTTTTTTTATATACAATACGGTAAATATCGATGCAAATTGCATGAGGAAATTTTTGAGAAAACTGCATTTTAAAAATACCTACTAACTATTAAAAATGTAGAAATTTCTAAAACAACTAAATTGAATGTTCGAATTGTGTTCCATTCGCAACTTGTCAATAGTTAAGACAGTTAACAAATTCTTTTAGAACGTTGTCTATAATTTTCTGTGATATGCACCTTACTTCTTCACTACCCACACAGCACATGACGTCCCTAGGATATCCTCATTTGGTCCCGTATATCCCAATCGAGGACAACATTCCTCAGGATATCCTCAGGATATCCCAGTAAAATATGTACAACCTGAGAATATCCCAAATGGGGATATCCTAGACAAATCCTGGCAGGATGTCCTAGTAATATCCTGCAAAAATATTAAAAGCCTAACAATATCCACTGTGGGAATATCCTGGGCAAGTCCTAGACGTCCTATTATTTAGGAGATTTCAACAACAAAATAATGAAAAATGCACATATTTTGAAGCTATTTATTTATAGTGTCTTTTAGTTTGTAAAATATGCTTCTAAAAACTTAATTTTTTGCTCTATTTGAAAATCTCCTCCAGTACAAATTCATTAAAAATGTATTAATGCATATCTTATTTAAATACCAGTTATTTAATTTGCTTTTAATACATTTACTGTGTTTTGAATTAGCCGCCTTTTTGTGACAAGTCGAAAGTTCAACTGAAGGTTATGTCGGTTCATTTCGTTATATCGACACGACACCGAAGCCGTTTTGTTGATGTCGTCTCGTGTTTGTGGTTGTAGAAAAGTGCCCAGTAAAATAAACGAACAACAAGAAAAAGAAAATATTTCACCAGCGATTTTCACTTTATATCAGACATATCGAATTTGTACTTTTTGGTATTATTCTGTGGCGATTAGAAAGAGGGACCTGCTATTATTAAAGGTAAGCACTGTGTTTGTATATTTATTTAGTAAACAAATGTATATCACTTTATTAGCCTCCTAGCATCTTCAATCCGAAAATTATTATTTCAATACACTGATTTAAAACGTTTATTAGTTGGTTTCTAAAAATGCCTAAAGATCGCTACAAGAAATCGTCGTTCTATAGACGAGGTAATAAAAATGGGAGTTGATTGTTCCCAAATTGTAGAAATGACAATAATAATAGTTCGGGTAATTCCAATGTTCCATAATATAGACGCTTATATTAGTAAGTTCTAGTTGTCCAAGATAACAAAAGTAGCAATTTTTAAAAAATTTAGCTTTATTCAACATTTTTTAGGTTGATTAATAGAGGATAGTACTAGAAGTTTATACAATCAAAAAATTACGAGGTTTTAAAATGTTTAAATATAACTTTTGGGTTCTCTCATATTTATAGCTTTTACATTTTAAATAACAGCGTATCGGACTGCTGTATTTACCGATTTAGCATTCAAGTTTGCACTTTCTTCTTAATAAATTAAAGTTTCAATAATCATCATAATATGCTATTACTAGACAGTTTTAGTATTAAGAAATGTATTTTCTGATTTGTTTCGTTAAAGACGCCATCCAATCAAATCTAAAATGTTTATATTATCATGATAGACAACAAATATATAAGCATATTTTTACTTATTTGTAGCTGCAGTAATGGAGAGCACTTATACCAAAAACTGCCCGAAAAAACAAATAGAAGATAATATTAAAACGTGGCTACGTCATGGGAGCGAGCGAATAAAAAAGGAAAAGAAGGAGACGCAGCAAGAATAACGTTTGCAAAAGTTTCCTTGAGAGACTTAAATCATAACATAACTTATATATATTTTATATAAATATATTAAATATATTTTGAAATTTTTTTTTCACACTTCCTAAGAAAAAAACATTTTTGACTAATATGTTGTTATTATAAATATATAAAACACTCACTAACAAAACCTTAAAATTAATTGGATCAGAAATTTTAAGACTATTATCAACTTTTAAACGAAATTCTACTTGGTATGAAAACTGAATGGCATGAAAAAATAAATACATATTGCATCTCAAGTCTTTGGGGGTTAATGGTCGAAATTTCCAAAAACAGTAAATATATATATGCCATATTCATATATAGGTACCTCTATTAGTTTGGTAGATTTACTTTTAAAGCGATAAGCCAATTGATAGATACAAATATATGTATGGAGTTGTACATGTATCACACTATTTTATTACTCATTTTACCTCTGCCATTAAACTTGTATTTCTTTGTTTTTGCTTAGCTCAGTTTAAAAGTAATGATCTACTATATTATAAAATAATATGTATTTTTTGCTGTCTTTAGAAATTGGATATTTCTAAAGACAGCAAAAAATACATATTATTTTATAATATAGTAGATCATTACTTTTAAACTGAGCCAAGCAAAGACAAAGAAATACAAGTTTAATGGCAGAGGTAAAACCCTAAAAGAACTGGGGATGTCCTATATAAAGCCCAATCAATGTCCTTAGGTTGTTCATAGTAAAGCCCAGGCATAACCCATATAAGAGCTGATGATGTCCTGTACACAGCCGTACTGATGTCCTGAGGACGTCATCAGCAAAGCCCGAACTGTCCCATTTGGATATCCTACGGACATCCTAAGGTGATAATGGGATCTTCCCAGGATATCCCATATGTCCTGAAAAGATGTCCCCAGTATATTCTGAGAAAGTTAAAGTAAAACCAATTCCACATTTCAACTATGGAGTGATCTTATTTATAACAAGCGCAATTGCTTCTTCTTTAGATAACTTACTTTGTTGCTTCTCCGTCACTAGATGCTAATAATTTTTTCATTTGACTTTCATAGTGATTAAAATATGTACGTATACAAGCAGGGTGATAGAAAAGGTCCTTCGCCAAAACAATCTTATAATCAATTAATCACTAAGGTCAGCAGTGTGAGTGAACACATCATCTTTGAAGAAGCGCGAGACTTTAAAAAAATGTTTCGCCCTCTCGTTTTGTCCAATCTTATATTTACTATAATCTCCTTGATGTTTATTGCTTCCACATATAACACAGTTTACTTGTCGCACATCGGGATTATATATTGGTGCAGGAACAGGATTTATTGACGAAAGAGTTTGTCTTACTTCGCTTGTTACTGCGATATCATCTATTTGCAATGGTTCTTGATTAATAAGTTTTCTACACTTAGCGATCATCCTCTCTAGCTGACCCTAGTTTTTATAGTATGGATTAGTTACATGGTAATTAAAGGTGCTACCTCGCCCCATTTGTGTCAGTCTGTTGATAGTTTCATCTTGACGAATATCGCCAGCCTCCCAGGCTCGTTTTCGACCATTTTCCGTTGATACTGGCACAACTTCAACAAATTTTTGGCATATTACACATAGTTCAGAATCAACTGAAATTTTTCTTTTTATTAACGATATACCTTCTGGCTCCATATTGTAACCACTCGTCTTTAATCACTCTTGACTACAAGAAGTGTTATGAAAATAGACATGAAAATATAGCCATTACCCAATTTTTTTTCAATCACTACACGATTACCAACAATACCCAGATGGGTGAATCTCTGGTAAATGGATGACATATAGAAGCTTTGTCAGCAAATGGACTATTAATAGTAAATTAGGTAATCGGAAAGTTTTTCTTTAAATCTTCGTTTTTTAATTGCCTATCGATCTGTCAGATTTTCGATTTTTGTCCCTCATTTTTCAAAATTTTCCAAAGAAGTTTGAATTTTCATCAAACTTTTTAAAGAATCTGGAACAAAATCAAAAATCTGGCTTGACAGATCGATAGGCAATTAAAAAATGAATATTTCAAAAAATAACTTTCCGATTGCGTTAGTATTAAGACCTGCAGACTGATTTAAAAAAAAAATCATTTTGGGACCACTGAGGGGCATCTGGCTGGCCATTCAATTGCCCCCTTCTTCCTATCCAACGATTAAGTAGGCTGGGATAGAGGCTGCATAATGGGGGAGGTACTCCATCTTGTTGAAATGAGTCGCTTCTCGGAAGATCGGGTTCTTTTGGATACAAAGTTACCAGTGCGGGGATGAGGGTGTCATGAAAAAATGCAAATACCGGTTAGGATGTCGTCAAGTAAATAAGGGCTCCGAATTCTTCCATCAAGTGTCCCACAGCACCCATTCAATTTTTGAGGGTTCTGAATGTGATACTCCATCATCCAGAGGGGATTCTTTGCAGTCTAATAACGACAATTTTGTTCATTGTCATGGTCATGAAACAAATGTAGCATTTTCCAAAATTAAAAAAAAAATTCTCTTTACAAAGTTATTATCATTATTGCATAGTTCTTGCAATTGCTCGCAGAAATTGATTTCGCCGATCACATTCGTCTTCAGACAGTTCACAAACCTTATAAGGATAGTACTTTGCTTTCTTAATTATTTTGTGTTCAGTAGACACTGCTATATTAGAATTAGACGCAATGTCCTTAAATGTGGAATGAGGACTTTCTTGCACTGTCAACAAAACATTAAGCTGATTTTCTTGTGGTGATGGCCGACTAGATTTACGAAAATCGCGAACATGCCCAAATTCCCTGAATTTTGATTCTACTCTTACCACGCTTTGGCTAATAGGTTGTCGATCAGGGTGAGTTGCATTGAACAATTCAATTACTTCTGTCTGAGTGTGCATCCTGTCACCAAAATCAATCATGGAAATGATTTCAATTCTTTCACGATCGGTTAATTTCATGATTTTTAGAAAAATAATTAATACGTAACACTTCAAACACACTGCTACACGTGAATGTGATAGTCGAGCAAACATCAGAATTTGTACATTCAAGAAAGAAAATAAAAAAACAAACGAGAAATATTCCAGCTTCTTACCATCTTACATTAAAAAACCTGTCGTCTACCGTCAGGCTGCGAATGGAGCATTTAATTTAGTTGTTTATAAAATTCCTTCTTCTATTAAAGTTAGTATTTTTAAATTTCAAAATAGTTTTTCTTAAAAATTTCTTGATGCAACATACATCGATCTTTACCATATTGTATGTTAAAGAATGCGCTCTTTCAAATTTCGTAACAAAAAATGAGGGTTGCCATTAAAAAAAAATGTTGATGACGCCATAGCTTTATGAAAACGTGCCAAAAAATTTTAAAATATGTATCAAAATATAACATTCAATATGCAACCTTTTGACATGTTCTATCAATTTTCCCAAAAATAATTGTACACTTTCTATCGAATTTTCCACTACTTTACGAAAGCACTATGTAGAGAGAAAACGCGTTCGTATATTGTGCGGAAGGTAAATGAAGATTTTTGTAATTTAGGTGCCAATTATGGCGTACATACTTACGTGAGAAAAAAATGCAATTTTTCAACATTTCACGCAACTGTTCAGTTGAGTGATCAATCGCAAATTGAACAGACAATTTGGAGCTGTTAAAATAGAATACCGATTTCCATAAAATCCGATAATCGTAAATTGGGCTGCTCACCGGAATGCTTTTTTCAGTTTAGATGACCACAACTAACACGCAACATTTTTACAAATTAATCTAATTTTCACTGTACGCATATATCGTAATCAAACATATCTCTTTGATTACATTGGACGAATCGATTTCGAGAGATGATTAATAATTTTCTGCCACATTTTTTAGTCAAATCTGAACGCCAAAAAATGTACTCATAGTCCAGTCAACCGAGAAATAACTCCGGACTGAATTATTTTATGCTTAGACTCTTTATTTGTGCGTTCCTTTGTGTGATTTTTTTCAAAAGGACTGACTGATGAGACCTCTCGCATTTCTGGATGCCATAAAAAAAATCGAATAGGACCAAAAATCATAAAATCGTGGATTGTCCGGTTGTATTGTGGTCGTTCTTATCACCAACAGTTGAACGGGGTTGAAGAATTGCTGCTTGGAGTTCTCCAGGGTTCCGTTTTGGGACCATTACTGTTCATGTTGTATGTCAATGACTAATCCAGTCACATAAACAATGGACATTTAACTATGTTTACAGATGTCTTCACAATAACTTTGACAGCCGACACACATGCGGAGCTTCAAAAGACAGTGATTGTAACTCTTCAAAAAGTTAGCACGTTGTCATAAAGGAACAGATTAATACTAAATGGTAAAAAAATGGTACTTATTTATTTATAAATTTTTTATTTTCAGAAAACTATGTAAAGTTTTTTAAGACAAGCCAGTAAACGATTCAGCCCACAGAATCATACAGGGTATTAACCTGAAAGAAAAGCAGTTCAATGAAAGGGTTGTATTAAGTTCACTCATGTATATATTGAAGGTATAAATTTTAATTTGTGTAAAGGTAAAAATATATCAATTGTCTAACTAAATAAGTATATAACTAATCAGATCTGCACAACATACATGGTAACTTTGGCACATATCCTGGGGACTACAGGCAAGGGTTACAGTAAGGGTCGCCCAAAAGGATTCAAGTTCCTTGAAGGATATGTTTGTATAGTTTAGTTTGTTGAAAGAATTGGCAGTGATAATAGAAAATGTTGGTTGGCTTGGCCTTAGCTTTATGAGTCATTATGGAGGATTGTGTAATTCGCCAAGACTAATTACTTTAATAATGTTTTTTAGGCAATAAACAAGCTATATGACTATTCCAACGTTCGAAAGCGTACTAACAGCATATTGTTTAGACTTGCATCAATATCGGGTGGATGTATCATGAAAAGTTTTACATAAAAATCTTTTAAAATGTTCGAAAACCAGTTATTTTTATTTACCTAAATGAAATGAAATAAATAATAGTAATAATAATAATAATAATAAATATCTTTATTGTAAACATACAAGTTGTAAAATTTACAAATGGCGAAGTTCGGAAATGGTTACAACTAACCTTCTGCTGTTCCACTTAACCAGAAATATTAAGTAGATATAGTTTATAAAGATATTTGTTATATTTATATACATAACTAGCTGACCCAGCAAACGTTGTTTTGCCATATAAATTATAAATTTTTCTCCAAAAAATAAAAAGAAAATTTCTAGATAGGGCCACCCTTATCACCTAGGGGTATAAAAAATAGCCTACGACCTATTCTCAGACCTACCAAATATACACCAAAAATTTCATAAAAATCGGTCAAGCTGTTTCGGAGGAGTTCAATAACAAACACTGTGACACGAGATTTTTATATATTAGATAGTCCATTTGAAAAATGTTCCCGACTGTTTTCCTCTAAATAAGTATTTTTTAAAGTTATTTTGGGACCAAAAGAACTATTTTATGGTATCGATTTACTTTTATCGAATTTTTAAAATTAACTCCCTATTATTTTTTCTGAGTTTAGGCAAAATATTGCCTGGATTCACTGGGGTATAAGGGCGGTTCTTTTTTTTTGGTTGAAACTTTCACTTAAAATATCTTTATTTCGGTATTTAAAGGAAAAATATATTAATGTATATTTTTCATATTGCATCTATTTAAAAAGTGGATGAAGTAAAAAGAAAATTGAGGCCTTTGGTTCTTGTTCACACACCAAATCACAATTTTATTTTTTTTTCACCCCATTTATTTGGGCTAATGCCAAAAACTTTTTTGAGACTTTAGCTTCCCTTATATATACTAAATACCAATTTTATGGACTCTTACTTGCTTGATTTTATTTACCTATTTATCCCCCATTTACCCCAATTTACCCCCAACCCTTCAACGGAATAAGATCAAAATATAATCTAGTTCCAGATCTCGTTAGAATACTTAGGTGTATGTACCAAATTTCAAGTAGAGATGGGCGATTCGACTCTTTTTAATGATTCGTACCAAACGAATCCGTATCAAGAAAAGATTTGTATCGAAAGATTCGTGCATTTCGTATCACTACCGCTGAGCGCTGGCTACCGGTGTTTCGTACACTGATTCCATGATACTACAATAATATCATGCACTGATTCGTACTATTCGTACGCACACTCCCACTCCACAGTGTTCAGCATAGATTATAGAGTATTATATGCGGTGTTAGTTAGGGCCAGTAATATAATGTTTAAATGTTATATTAACCGTACAGTATAAACTTAGAACTTCTTAGCACCTATTACATTAATAATTTCTTCGTCGTCATTAGACAGTAAATAACCAAATATTTCGAATATATCCATCATATTACATATAAAAACAGGGAATTTTGATGAATTATGATGTTATGAATATTTTAAAATCTGAAATCCCCAGTTTAAACGGTTCCCATCCACCGTTTGAAGTTTAACCTTATACAACTGGCCCTAAGAGTATCGCATCGCAATACCGGTACCGAAATTCCATATTCGTATCAATAGTATTGGCGGTTACATTCGTATTTCTTTTCAAGAATCTGAACTGACTCGATTGTACATACGGATACGGTTACAACGATGATACGAAATGTACGAATCTTTTTTTTTGTAGGATTCGTACCATTCGTATCACTGCAAGGATTCGTACCAATGATACGAATCATACGAGTACTACCCACCTCTAATTTCAAGTCAATATCTTACAGACAGATCGACAGTCCGACAGACACAATTTTTTTTGCTCAAACTTAAAATATCGACGTTTCATGACATTCTAAGCCCATTTGAACAATAAAAAATTTCAAATTTTTTTTTTGCGTCAAGTACAAGTACTATTATAAATTTCCACTAGATGTGTAAGTAAAATGACAGTGTCTGTTTTTAAAACAATAAAATATGTTGAGAATTAGTAACAAAGGATTGGAAGAGGGGGTCAGTTTTAGACAATGTGTGCATTGCAAGGATAATGTGGACATTCAAGTAGTTCCTGATTGTTAAAATGTGAATTGTTAGGCAAGCCGCACACCAAAGATGCACGACGCATATGAATCGAGACGCATTTAATGAACATATATATTTAAGTATGAGCACGCACACCGACAAAGCGATTGCGGCAAGACACATTTGCTACGAGTTAACAGACGCGCCGCATATTTCAAAGATAGATCACGTTCTTTATTTGCGGCCTTGCAACACGCGACAACAAATTAAAATGAAAGAAGATTTAGATTTTTGCATAAATTGTATTCAAGAAATAGAACAAAACCCCGCACTGTATGATCATCGCCTTCCAGAATATAGTAATAGAAGGGTGACAGAATTATTATGGACAAGAATAGGAAACAAAAACTTTTCTTCATCGTGCTCCAACTCTTCTGAAAGTTTGAAATTACCACTACTCGCGCAACGATCATTGTAAGTAAAGGCGTCTCTTTTTGCTTAATAATTGCCACATTAAAAAATCATCTTCGTCAGAGGACGACGACGACGACGACGACATCACTGCAAGTGAAAATATCAACAAATGTGGTGCAGATTCAGTGTGCATATAAGCGCCGCGAATACGTTTCCACTAGTGTTTGGAAAAACCGATAAATTAAAAAACCGGTTCGAAACCGGTCTATTTAGAAAAAACCGGTTTTAATAGTTTTTGCAGAATTTTGAACCAGTCAACTTATTTTTACGGGCTAAAAATGAGTAATTAATAGATAGCCAGAATTTCTATGTCTATGTGTGTATTTTGGCTTATTAATACCTGAATACTATATGAAAACAATATAATAATATGCACAACATACGTATAAATATTATGTTATATTGCTCAATCTGTATAAGTCACAAGATTGCCTAATATAAATAGAAATTTAATACCCTACAATCAATTTGCGGTACAATGACGTCAGATATAACTATAAAATTGTAGGCGTCGGCAATTGCCAAGGTCATCTGTAAGATTCTGGAGTGCCGACGTGGCGAGATTTCGGCAGCAGAGCTGGACGGGGAGGAAAGAGTTCAGTGGATGGAGGATGGAGTGATTCATTACTTAACATTGATACGTGTCACATAGTTTAACTTGACGTTATAAATATCGTATTTTAATACATAAATATTATTGAGTTTAGTTTATTTTTATTAAGGGTAGTTTTCACCCCCATCACAATAAAATGTAATATTTATGTTTATCGGTGTAATTTACTAAAAAACCGTTTTTTTATTGAAAAAATCGGTTCTGTTCGGTTTTCAAAAAAACCGGTTTTTTCCAAACACTAATTTCCACTTTTTAGATTACACAAATGCGGCGAGTACAAATGCGTCCCGCTGTGGCATGCATCTTTGGTGTGCGGCCGGCCTTACGAGTATAAGTATACCTAGTTTCATTTTGCTTTCAATAGGCAAGTTGCCGAATAGAAGCGAGAAGCGACTTTAACAAAATAAAAGGAATATCATTTTTCCAAGATACGAAACGTGGTTGAGGGGATTAGACACGAACTTATCAACAAGATGGACGTTACCCATGATAAACATGTTATATAAGGCAGACGTACTGTCAGCATTCCAATGTCGTCGTATCTTTGCTTGAAATGAGATAATTTAAATGACCACATTTCATATTAGTCAGCATATTTAGGGACGGGGCTAAGTAAATAAAGAAATATCTTTGGCATATTCTATGATCCTCTACAGAAAATGATAGCGTTTTAAGAGCGCCCGCTAAGGTCTTTGTCTATGTTTCTCCCTGGTCTGCATCTTGATTATATCTGAAAAGTTTTAAAAGGTTCCTTCTATAACATTTCTAATCTGGATTCCATTATTCCCATATCGCTACAGCGTTTTTAAATCGAAAAACCAAAACTTTAGAGATTACATAAGCCTAATGGCATTTGTGTTCATCCATATGTATAGGCCCACAAATAGAAAGACATACTTCCTGTTTGTCTTTTTACTTTCCCATGTACGGAGTCTATAGGGGAAGACTGCGATCAATGACGATGCAAAGATTCGATTTTGAATTTTTTATTAATTTATAAATTTTCGTTCTTTAAATCAAAAAAGTGTTTTTTAAATAAATATGTGTCGTCCGTCTGATGTCTGTCATGGATTTTGCTAATATTTTGCATGCGTGTTCACTGCTCAGGATAGTCACACCCAATTAATCAACCAAAATAAATTTTATTAATATAAAATGTACAATTTATTCATACTGAGCATCCACACCCGGATCCAGCTTAATTTTCAGGCAGCCGAACGCCATGGCCATTGAAGGGCTGGACGAAGTTTATTCCTTGCGCTGGAACGCAAATCAATAAATCAGTATAGTAATAAAATGTTCAAAAGGGATCTCTAAAAATATATAAACAGGTCACATCCTGAGGTCGTAGCTCAAATATGGGAGTAGCAGCCTCCTAGAAATTGGCAAAAATATAGATATTTTTTTCTATAAAACAGCTTTTTGATTAAATTTAACACCTGAATACCGCTTTAGTACTAATATGAGATTGCATGACTAACTCCTAGAAATACAGAAAAAGATGCTGGGAGGTAGGGTAGGGTTTAAATGGCTCTAATTTTGATTAAAAACCCATGAATACTCCCTTATTACGAGCTACAATAATTAGTTTCTTGTAAAACATATAACGGCTTATTCCTACATGGGAAAGTCAGTCCGTTTTATGTCGGACCGGTTAATATGGTTTAAAATCCTAATATATTTAGTACTTATTAGAAATTGTTATGTATGTATCTCTTGTTTCATCAACAGAAAATAAATATTACTTATTCTTAATATTTTGTAGCCATTATAAGATAATTTTAGTATTTTTTTTTTAAGTTCACAGGATGGTGAATTTGTTTGGAATTTTGGTTTTTCCGGTCACCCTGAACCGAATAAAACTTAAAAATATTTTGTTCCAATCGCATTTGCTTGCTTGCAAATGAAGTTACAAAGTAATGAATCTTAGATAGATAAAACTTTATTTGTTCCTTTGTGTACAAAGACAACAGAAACCCTAGTGGGTGTAGAACATGTCAAGATGCTTAATATAAAATATAAAATAAGAACAGATATATGTATATAAACAAATAGGAGAAAAATATGTCCGATACAAATACACTAAGTTAAAAAAATAAATAAATAAATACAAACAAGGCACAGATACTACGTGAAAGTAATACATTCTAACAAATTCTTTCAGCTAAAATTATTAGTATATAAAGACAATTTATTAATTTATAAGTACAATGGTATATGGAAACAATCATAATCATAACATAGCATTTATAAAAGGGAATTGTCACAGATATATTCGTCTATGGTATAGTAGGCCTTTTGAATGAGTATTTGTTTTAATTTAGGTTTTAGTTTATTTAATGGAAGACTTTTTAGATGAGGACATAAATGATTATCAATCTTTGTTATTGAAAACACAACATTTTTTTGAATGTAGGTATAATTGATTTTTTCAATGGTTATATTATTTTTATGTCTTGTGTCATAGTTATGTTCCAGAGACTTGAAAAGTGAGTTATTTTCTTTAACAAAGATTACGGCTTCATAAATATACATAGATATTAGTGTAAGGACTTTTCTCTCGCGAAATGTGTTTCTACAACTATCTCTTGACCCCATGTTCAGTATATACCTCAAGCATTTCTTCTGCATTTTGAGAATTTTATGAGCATCACTTGAGCCTGCCCAAAAAATTATTCCATATCTGACACGAGACTGAATATATGCATGATATGCAGTGAAAGCTGCTTCAACATTTACAAAATGGGCCACTACTTTCAGGGCATAACAGTATTGAGCCATATTTCGTACTAGGTTGTCAATGTGGAATTTCCAGTCTAACCTGTAATCCAATTTTATTCCTAGGAATTTTATGGTATTACTATTTTTTATATTGTTGTTGTTAAACATGAGCATGGTTTCATCTTTTTGTGTTAAATAAGAGAATTTTATCATTTGGATTTTGTTTAAATTTAGTTGTAGGTTATTATCTGCAAACCATTGGCTAAGTACATTTAAGGCAGCTGCTATTTCATTGCTGATATTTGTTTCAGGAAATTCACTAAAAATTATGGTGGTATCATCAGCAAATTGAACAATCTGTTGTTCTACAGTGGAAGGCAAGTTGTTTGTATATAATATGTAGAGTAGAGGCCCTAGAATGGATCCTTGGGGTACCCCGCTTTTTATAATTTGCTTATCGGATTTCATACTAATTCCGTTGTGATCCTGTTCTGTTACACATTGTTTTCTATTTGTTAAATAGGATTGTATTGAATTCCATACAGAGGTATTTTTTCTAGTAATAAACTATGTTCAACACTATCAAAAGCCTTGGATAAATCAAGACAGATTGCAGTTGTCTGCTTATCGTTATTTAGAGATTCTAAAATGAGTGTTAATGCTTTGTATATTGCAAGTACAGTTGATTTTCCTTTTCTAAAACCATTTTGTGAATCGTGAATTAATTTGTTTTTTTCTATGAAATTTATTATTCTTAGATATATTATTTTTTCAAATATTTTGCTAATGTTTGATAATAATGCAATTGGACGGTAGTTCTGCCAGTCCGATTTATCACCCTTTTTATAAAAAAATATAAACTTCTGCAGTTTTGAGTTTATCTGGAAAGATCCCTGTATGCAATGTTAAGTTTATAATGTGTGCCAAAGGTTCACAAATGATATCTGCAACATATTTTAGAAGCTTTATTGGTATTTCATCCTCGCCAACAGATTTTTTATTTTTTAAATTAATTATTACGTTTAATACTTCCTGTGGATTAGTGGGTTCTAAGTACAAAGATTTGTGTGTGAGGGGGAGATAATTTTTCTTTGTTGTGTTATTTGCTGTCAAAATATTTGCACATTGGTTAATGAGTTTATCATTTACATAATTTAAGATTTCCTTTGGATTTTTATTTAGTTGCATGTTTTTTAAAATTGTTTCAGAGTTTGTTGTTGTTTTGCCCGTATAGCTCTTAACAATATTCCAGACAGCTTGCCCTTTATTGTGAGCAAGTTCAATGTGACGCTTGTTTGACAATTTTTTTGCCATTGAAATTACATTTTTTAAGATTTTTGTATATTTTTTATAGTAATTCTTAGAGATTGAGCCTTTTCGCATCTGTCTGTATAAGACATATTTTCTTTTGCAGGAATTTTTAATACCAATAGTTAACCAGTTCTTTGATATGTTGTGCTTCGACTTGACATTTTTAACAGGAAATAGCAATTTTAGTGTATTATCGAATATATTTTCAAATTTTTGGTATGCTATGTTTGGATCAGTTTCATTTAGGATGTTTGACCAAGTTAAATTTTTGATCTCGGCTTTGAATTGTTGCAGTATATGCTCAGAAAATACCCTTACTTTATGTGAACTGTTTTGTTTATTTTTTGATGTGGTTACTTGATCAATTTGTAACATCTGTCCTTCGTGATCAGATAGAGCAGATGTCACAACTTTGCCTTCATTGATATGGTCGGAATTTACAAAAATATTGTCAATCAGCGTTTCAGATTTCTCAGTTATTCGTGTAGGTGTAAATATTGTTTGGAACATGTTTAAGCTTAATAGTAAAGTTTGAAAATTATTTGAAATTTTTTTGTAATAGATTTATATTGAAGTCCCCACAAAGTATAATATTATATTTTGTGTAGTTTGTGAAACAATAGTGAAGAATATCAGTAAGGGTTTCAAAGAAAGTATTTACATCCCCTAATGGGGGTCTATAAATGCAGATGACTACTAATTTATTAGACCTACTAATAATAGCCGAACATTCTATGTGTTCTTCTTTTGATTGTTGTTTCAGTTCTTCAATTTCTTTAGCTTCTATTTCCTTTATAGCAAATATACAGGAGCCTCCTTGAAGTTTAATTTCTCGGCAGAAAGAGGACACTAACTCATATCCTTCGAGATGTATTGTTCTCCTTTCTTCCCTCTTAAACCAGTGTTCTGTGAAGCATACTATTGTTGGTAGTTCATTTAGTGACTTTAATTAAGAAAATTTCACATTCTAATGTTTTATTTTTTAAGCACTGTATATTTTGATGGTAGACAAGTATTTTGGGAAGTGGAGTATTACTTTTATTTTTGTTTACATTTATGTTTTTATTCACATTTATGTGAAGTCCTGATCCTGCGGCTCTTTGGGAAAATTTTCTACTTGATTTTTATTTTTCAGTCGATTTAGATATTTTCTTCTTTTCTGAAATCAAATCTATAGACTGCGACCCCTCTTGACCAGAAGGTGCTTGTATAGGCTAATTCCAGTAGGTCATAATTAAGGCCCACTTTAAAACACCTGTTATCATTTGTTTTTTTGAAAGTATCTATTTCCTTGACATAAATATTGGAGGTATTTTCGGCGTTTGTTTTTCTTTGTATATATTTTTGTACCAATTCTTCTGTGACGTGATCTTTTGCCCTTGCGACAAATAGCCATATGTTTTTTTGTTGGATTTTCCTTCCAACAAAGCCACATGCTTCTTCGTCTTTTGAGATTTCAGCTTCTCCACATACTTTTGGTTCTCTGTTTCTTTTTCTTCTAGACATAACTGGTTGAAAAAGTTCTTCCTTGTCATTTTGAGATTTCTCTTCAGGTGATTTAGTGTGATTGTCATGATTTAAGTCATTTAGGTGTATTAGCTGATTCATGATATTTGCTTGTTTATTTTGGAGCACTTCCAAGTTTGTTTGTGTTTTAGGTGAGGTCTTATCATTCAGTTTTTGGTTGGTGGTCACTGGATTAATGTTGTTTATCTTATCACTCATGTTCTTTGGTTGAGTTTGTTGTGTGTTTTTGTTCATGTTCTGTGTTTTATTGTCTATTATTGTTTTTAGGTTTTCTTCCAAATATGATATTTTATGATGTAACAGTAATATAATTGATTCTTTGTCCTTTATGATAGTGTCCTTGTCTTTAATTATTTGTTTTAATAATAAGATCTCTTCGCTTTGATGCAGTTCTTCTGTGATATGCAGGTTAGAAATTTCTGCTGGAGGCGATTCTTGCATAACTTGTTCACAACACATTTTTGCTCGTGAGGCACAACTGTTATGGTAGGCTGCACCACATATTTTACAGACTAGACCAATAATCACCTTTTTTTTTTACAATATTTGCACATTTTTTTAGCTCTTGCTGAACTTTCACTTTCATTTTCGGCCATCTTGGAAAGTTCGGAAAATAGACGGTAGAGATCGTCTTATTTGTATTCACAACGACGTTCTGTGATCCATGAATTATTCTAGTTGGCATCTCCTTGCTGCATGGCGAGTCCAACAGCATCACCCATTTGCAGCAGTTGCCTGTTAGGCGCACATACTCGCCAAAACTTTTTCCCATCAGCCCCTTGGTGATGTCAGCCTTTTATCATCTGGTTTTTCCTGAACTATCAGTCGTTCTATTATTACGATCTCAAAACCCCATATAAATAAAATGGTCCCAGGTATTACAAATCCTTATAGTGAGAGATAGAGAGAGCAATAAAAGAACAAATAAAAGAGTAATTTCAGTTTATTCCTTGTACAATTTTTAGCAACATACAAGAAAAATTTATCATACAATTTAGTAAAATATTGATATAACAGCCTTACAATAGTATCTAACAATCTTGAAGCTAGGGGGAAAATAGTTTAACTTTTAATTATATCAGAGAACAAAAATGTTTATGATTACATACAAAATATAGTACAACTTAACTTTTAAAATACCCGAAATCCAGCAGCAGTTGATCACAAGGGGCTCCGGTTACTGGTATAGGTTAAGACCATTGCCTGGAATCTCCTGCGTTGAATGCAATATAACTTCCAAAAAAAATCTCTAGCTCTCCAAATTTACAGAATACCAAAATTACCAAAATTACAGGTCCTGGTCGTAGGTAACTATCCGTTACAGTTATGTTGTGTCGCAAGATATTATTTCATAATTTTAACTCGTAACCAATAGTCCTTCATATGATCCAAGTCCCAAAATATTTCCAAAATTACACAAAATGACCCAAAGAGGTATATGATAACGGCTGATGGTTGTTCTTCTCCGTATCCCAAAAAAACGTCTACAATAAATTACCAAAAATTATTCTCAAATTCTAACCTAATTTCGAGCACGTGTTTTGCTCGTAGATCAAGGAAATTTAAAACTTACCCAGAAAACTCTGGACGTAACTTGCCAAACAAAATCCGATTTAAATATCGAAACCCAATTAAATACACCAAAATTTAATTGAACAATGTGTTGAAAATTAGTCTAGATCCGTTAATCTATAACGATTAGCCACGTGTGCCGTTTGACTAATTAACACTTAGCAAGGTTTTAATCTCAATTCTTGATTGAAAAAGGGCGAGTATTACTACTTGCCTGGCATTTATAGAATTTGCCTTTCACAAAAAATAATTACGGAAGAACGACCATCATTTCCCTTTTCTTGACAGTTCACCGTGAAACTTCACCGTTGCCAACCTCTAGATTTTAAAAACCAAATCTATATTATGGACTTTTGATCATATTTCACTATATATATAATAATTATTAACAATCATTACGCATAAATATCGTTCCCCAAAATAATTATACTTGTCATATTGTAAAATGAAATTAAGCAAAAATTAAATAATTAGGATTTGTTGTAGTCTTCGCCATCTATTGGTGAATAGCATAACCAGACGGCCTGGTGAAATACTCGAACTATTTGAATTGTATTGAGTTACAGAATTCTCATTTTTGCGTCGTGACACTATATTTGCTCTCTCTCCGGTTGATTAGCCAAAAAATGAAAGAATTCGGAAGATAATACGATGCTGGAGATTCGGTTTGGGGGACATATTTCTTGGAGAATCGTGGTGTTGGTACGACGAGCTGTTCAGGGAATTCGTAACAGATGTCTCCATACCCACATCTCGGAAGCATCAATACGTCGTCAGTCTGCCTTCCTAACGGTCCAGGTCTTATAAGCGTAAAGAAATATGAAGAAAACTAGAAAGTTAGTACGTCTGACCTTTGTGCGTTTAGTGATATTAGTCGGCGAATAATAAACACAAGAAGTCTTGATATTCCCATCTTTAATAATTCAGCTCACATTTTGTCCCGTTCTACGTTGCCAGAAGCCTTACGTTTCTCTTGCCTTCTCGATAATTTGTCTCGATAAAAAAGTACCGCGTCTTTTAACAAAACCTGCCTGTTCTGACGGTATTTGCCAAGAGAGATAATGCCGAAATCTGGACTGAAGAATATACAGCATTCTTTTCCTATTAAGTGATATTAATGCCAGTAATCTGGAAAAGTAAGAAAAATATATATAGAATGGTGATAGTGTGCGTAGGGCTAACTCAGCTCTAGTCGGTGAGTGGGGTAGATTTAAAGTTTATATTACCAAAAAAAAATTAACATATACCAGATATTCAAATATATGTATGAAGGGGCGCCACTAGCAAAAAAACTTCAACCTAACTAGAAGGCTCCCAAAATTATCAAGGGTACGCACTATTTCTCCGTAAACTACTTGTTTTAAAATGTACCAATGAAGTTTTAAGTATGTTGGTATGTTTTACCAAAGGAGTGAATTTAAAAACTATTCTTCAATTAAACTATGGACAAGTGATAGCCAGAGTATGTATACACATTTATATCATATATGATTTTAATATTAAATGTTAAGTTCGACTCTGTCAAATAGACAGTTATTAAGTAAGTGAAAAATGTGCGTACTTAAAATTTTCTTGTATGTCTTACGAATATTCTTAAATATATGTGAACTTAGGCCTATCTAACAAATCACCCTGTATGTATGCCTACTCACTTAAATGATAATAATCAAGTCACTGATAATCACAACAGAATATTAATATTCTGAATAAAAGCCCCATAAATTACCTCATAATTTCCATAACTTTGACACTAACTTTATTTTATATCATTAAAAATAATATCACTAAGTAATGATTTTATTTACAAAAATCCCAGACGATACTTAAAAGTTTAAATTACTTTCATCAATTAAAAGAAAACGTATTTAAATTTGTAAATCTAACATAAGTAATATAATTTTTTGAATGACGCAAAAAAAGTACTAAAATAATGTTGAATTTTGAATAGCCAAACCACGACCAAAAAGTACTAATATATAAACATTAACCATTCGGTTCACAAGTGAATCAATCAAGTTCATAAGCATTTACACAATACATAAAAACTTGTATTGCAAAATTGCCTTCCGGAGAGATCCTTGCAGAGAATCGTCGACGTCAATTCCGGTTTACCAAGTTCCAAGTCATAATCCAAGTACAGTCGTCGATGACCACAAGTGGTGTACAAAAATGATTTCCGGAACCCAGGTCACTCTTGCACGAATATGATTTGTGCCAAGTATTAGTTGAGAGAGGACCCATACCAGAAGTAATGGAGTTCCTCAACCTTTCCTCATTATTAGAATAAAATGACGTAGAATCGAATGAAATGAAAATAAAATGAAATAAAAAAATAAATGCCCTGGAAAATACACTTACATAAGTATATAAAAAAATTAAATATGAACCTTATTACTTACTCGAGGGTGAATCAGTGATCCAAAATACCAAACTTGGATATAATTATGACAAAATCATTTTCTACAATACCAGAAAAATGAGTTAGTGAGACAAGTGCTTCATACAGGGCTTCCAATGGGGTCATTTACATCATCTAAAGCAGAGCCGTTCCTAAGCACTGTGCTTAGTGCTTGTCTAAGCACTCTAAGCACTTTAGTGCTCGGGAGCATTCGAAAGTGCTCGCAAGCACTCGAAAAGGCTCGTAAGCACTTTTTTAGCACTCGTGAGCACTAAAGTGCTTGCGAGCACTAAAATGCTTGCAAGCACTCCAAGAAGCTCCCAAGCACTTTATGACTCGTGAGCACTTTAAAATTTTCACAAACAAAGAATCATTTCTGCATAATGTATAATTAATTATATCAAAATTTGATTTACATCAGATTTCGTGCAATAATAATAATTCTCAAGAAAATGCTTTATAATAAATTGTTTTCATTCATTACTTTTTCCAAAATAGTTTCGAACAATTTTTTCTAAATTGAGTGTGTGCCAAGTCAATGATGGTTTCCTGTTTCATTTTTGCTCGAAAACGGCTGGGATTATCAAATTCATCAATAATCATCAGTCATCATATTATGTTATATTTTACCTTACAAGCACAATAAGCATACTTGCCAAATTCACGCAAAGATGATATCTTTATCATTTATCATATTATTAACTATATTATGTTCTAGTCAGAAGAACGAATGGTGTACCTCCCTACCTTCTACCTAAAAGCTTGATGTGATAGTGATAAATTGTCTCTTTCATTAATACTCCAGTCATTTTAGACAAAAATATGGCTTCTGATCTGATCTTCATTTTTTTTTAAATTGATTTATTTTTTCTTGTTTTAAAGAAAATATTAAAAATCGACAACGAGATCACTACGGCATAAAAAATTATTCAAGGTCAAAGTTCACAAAAATGTTTTTTGCGAATATCACGCTTTCTATGGCTCGCAGGCCAATTGAGATTATTATGAAAATGAAAGATAATGAAATTCCGCATAAAAATGACTTCTTCCACTTTTTATGTACAACAGATGGTTTAGGCA
Organism: Rutpela maculata; assembly: GCA_936432065.2. Taxonomy (NCBI): domain Eukaryota; kingdom Metazoa; phylum Arthropoda; class Insecta; order Coleoptera; family Cerambycidae; genus Rutpela; species Rutpela maculata. The sequence continues at coordinate 33,261,365 of OW386289.2, read as the reverse complement.
TTGTACGAAAAAAATGAATAAAATGTTTTTTAATTTAATATTTTCTTTAAAACACCAAAATAAATCGTTTTGAAAAAAAATTAAGGATATATTTTGTTGGATCAGAAATGTCTAATTTCACTGGGTTATAAAAATAATTCTCCACCGAGGTGAAAAGTAAAGTATAAGTATTTTGAGAACAGATTGTTACAGGAAAAAGTTGTTTCTAATGTCAACAAAAGGTCAGATATGAAATTTTAACGTCGTATTCCAAAATTATGATTAAAATAATTTAAAAAAAACCACTTCCTAAGGAATCTACTTCCACATCCAGACTTCCTATACAAGTCTTACAACGAAAATACTATATTTGCACTCCACTATGTGGAAATAATTGTTTATGGAACTTTAATAATATAATATTTGAAATCGTGTACCCCGAAAACCTAGTAAATGATATGCCACATCGGTAGTAGTGGTGGGGATGAATAAAGTGAAAAAAATTCTTGATGACTTCGATTCTTGTACATAGGTACACTAAGTCAGAATATTTTTTCACCCCCTTAATAATGGGGTGGGGGTGGTATAGGGGTGGCTAATGCCAAGAAATTTTTTGAGACCATGGCTTTTCTTCCTCTCCTGACTCTTACTTGCTTGATTTATCTATTTACCCCCATTTATCCCAATTTACCCCTTAACTCTTCAACGGAATAAAACCAAAAAATAATCTAGTTCCAGATCTCCTTAAAATACATAGGTGTGGCAAATTTTAAGTCAATATCTTAAACGGTTCCAAAGTAATCGTGAGCACCCAAAAGTTACAAGACCAACAGACAGACCGACAAGACAGAAATTTGTTTGCTCAAACTTGAAATATTGACGTTTCATGACATTCTAAGCCCATTTGGACATTGAAAATTTAAAAAAAAAATTTTCGCATCAGTATTCTTCCACTGGATGTGGAATTAATACGCAGAAAATGGCATGATAAAGATATAAAAAATCATTGTGTGCCGTGGACTACACGATAGAAGTAAAGCTTCTACTTCATGCATTTTCTTCGAGGAAACCTACTACGCATCCATACTATTCGAGGTAACCCACTGTGCATCCAATTTACTCGAGAAAACCCACTGCGCATTGATACTACTTGAAGTAACTCATTGCGCATTCATTTTACTCAAGAAAATCCACTGCGCATGCATACTACTTGAGGTAACATACTGCTCATCTATAGTACTAGAGAAAAGCCACTGCGCATCCAAAATATTCGAGGAAACCTACTGCGCAACCATACTAGTTCAGGTAACCCACTGCGCATCCATTTGACTCAAGGAAACCAAAGAAAATAATAGATCTATAAACACCGTACAGGTTGCATGGTATTCTAATTTGAAATCGTAGAAGCCACACACACACACAAGTCTCTCACAACGAAACAAATTTTCATACTATATTTGCACTTCACTATGTGGAAATTATTGTTTATGGAACTTTAATAACAAAATATTTGAAATCATCTACACCAAAAACCTATAAAACGATATGCCACATCGGTAGTGGGGGGGGGGTGGTGGTAGAGAGGTAGTGGGAGTGGATGAAAAAAAAAATTGAAGCCTTAGGATCTTGCATACACGCTAAATTACATTGTTATTTTTTTCATCTCATTTAATAATGGGGTGGGGGTAGTAATGTGGGTGGCTAATGCCAAAAAAATTTTTGAGACCTTAACTTCTTTTATATATACTAAATACCAATTTTACGGACTCTTATTGCTTGATTTACCTATTTATCCCCAAACCCTTCAACGAAATAATATCAAGATCTAGTTCCAGATCTCGTTAAAATACATAAGTGTACCAAATTTCAAGTCAGTATCTTAAACGGTTCCAGAGTAAACGTGCGCACAAAGAAGCTACAGACAGACTGACTGACAGACAGAATTTTTTTTATCAAACTTAAAATCTCGACGTTTCATGACATTCTAAGCCTATCTGAACAATAATTTTTTTTGCGTTACTATACTTCCACTGGATGTGGAAGTAAAAATGAATTAAGAAATAAAAAAATATATAATATTTCTATTCTATTGATATTTTGTTATGTTATTATATGCACTTTGGTTCAGTTTAATTATTTTAATCATAATTTTAGCGAAAATATCAACTTTGAGATACGACGCCGACGTTTAAATTTCACATCTGAACTTTCATTGGCACTAGAAACAACTTTTTCCTGTAACATATTTCCTCTCAAAAATCTCTCAATTTATTTCTAGGTTGTTTTTGTTGACCTTTTTTTGATAAATAACACATAAATTCAATGAAATCCTAGCCTCAATCAATAGAGATACTTCATTATTTAAATTTTTAAAAAGTGCTTAGTGCTTAGTGCTCCTGTATTTAAAGCACTTTTTCAGAGTGCTTAGTAATCGCGAGCACTCTACTATTAACAGTGCTTAGTGTTCGAAAAAATAAAGCACTTTTTTTGAGTGCTTAGTGCTTGGAGCTCGCGAGCACTTTTTAGCAGTGCTTGCCCAGCTCTGATCTAAAGTCACTTTTCCGACCAATAGTCACTTACAGTCATTTTTTTTTGGAAATAGTCATTTACAGTAACTTAAATCAAGAATTAAGTGTAAATGTAAAAAGATATAATTAAATAAATTAAATTTCGCGGTTATTCTGTTGATTTCAGTTGGTATCACGCGTTGTCCAGTCTAATAAAGTTTATGATCCGAACATCATCTTGGTTTGGTTTGTCGGTCCGAAAATATGGTTGCTTAACCGGCTAATAAAAAGTCGATGACAACCGGTTCGGTTAACTAAAATCGTGACCAAAAATTGCACTAGTACTAGTGTAGGCGCGTTTGCGCACGAAGTGGTTTTAATTTTCTGCCTTGTTAGTTCTGTGAAATATTTTAACCTAACCAAATGTTCTTGTATCAAATAAAAAAATAGTGTAGATTGAATAAATGAAATGGGAAAATTTTGTAAAGTGTCTGAAGCTTGGTTTAGCCAAACAGATAGCACAGGGAGAAAGTACAGTTTATGGCTCCATAAAATAGATAAACACAATGTGATGTGTGTGATTTGTGCTAAAAACATAAATTGTTTTCACAATGGGTTTTCAGCAATAAAAAAACACGAAGAAAGAGCTCATCACAAGAAACAAATTGGAATAAAACTTGACAGTAAACAGTTGACGTTGGTAGGCCAAGTTAGACCAATAATTCAAGAATCAAACAATAACACTAGTATCGAGAGTACCAATAATAATGACAATAAGTTGCAAAAAACATTACAATTATATAATTTAAAAAATTGTACAGTCAAGGCAGAAATAATATGGGCCCTAAAAGTTATACAAAGTGATATGTCTGCGGCCTCCTGTGATGATATTAAAAATGTTTTCATGGCTATGTTTCCCGGTAAAATTGCATCCCAATTTTCAATGGGTCGAACTAAATTTGGATACTTACTTACGGAGGCCTTGGGTCCATATTTCTATAAAGAACTTTTGGAGGATCTGGTTGGCACCTATTACACCATAGCATATGACGAAACGACCAACTCTGAGTCAACAAAAGAGTTACAAGTTCGAGTGAGGTATTGGTCTGATTCACAGGAAAAAATTATTTCTGCCAATTTAGAGACTTTTTTTTGGGTACTGCCACAGCTGAAATATTAGTGACTCACTTAAATAAAGCAATTGACAATGCAGGACTGCCAAGTTCTAAACTGCTTATGTTGGCATCCGATGGGCCCAATGTGAACAAGAGAGCTTTTACAATTATGAATAATGAAATAAAACAGTTGCGACCTCTGGGACTTTTGGATTTGGGGTCATGTGATTTACATATAGTTCACAATGCATTTTTAAAGGGCCTTGAAGAATTTGGGATGGAAGCTGACGAATTTGTGGTTCATATATATTATTTTTTTCACGGTTGGCCTCAACGAGAAGAAGATTTTGTTAATATTCAGAGGGAATTAAATTTGCCACAACACAAATTTATCAAGCACGTTACGAGCCGCTGGTTATCATTGAACGCAGCAGCCCAGAGGCTTATTGAACAGTGGTCAGCCATTGTGCGATACTTTACAATATTCGTACCATCTCGTAGACCTAATCTATTGAAGATATCAGAATATAAAACTATATCTCAGGCGTTGGGTGATGTATTTTTGAAACCAAAGATACACTTCATAATAACTAGCTCCAATTCCTTGATCTCTTTTAATACATTTTTCCAGTTGGAAGGACCTTTAATACATTTACTTTATGATTCGTTGAAGGAATTGGTAACAAAAATTGCACACAAAGTTTGTAATGAAAATGTACAAATTGACACTGACAGTCTAGATTACCAAAAAATCTTCACAAACCAAAATTTGTTACCTCTGACCCAAATTGATGTAGGCGATGAAGCAAAAAAGATCATTGAATCAACAGATTCAAGTATCAAGAAAACAACATCCTTATTTTCGGATAGGCAAAAACTGATCTTTTATAAATCGGCTCAATCACATTATTTAGCAATTTGTAAACACTTGCTTGCAAAATCTTCGTTGGCTATGGGCTCTTTTTTAAAACACTGTAGCGCATTACAACCAAAAAATGTTCTGACAGCACCTTCCACTAGGATTAAATATTTGGCCGAAAAACTTCCACTACTAGATTTAAACCTAAACGAACTCCGTGATGAATGGCGACTATTAAAAGCAGAAAATTTTGTAATAAAGGTGGATGAAAAAGAAACTGTAGAGGTTTTTTGGAATACTGTTTTCAATAAAAAATATCCTATAAGTGATGCTCCAAAATATCCAACAGTGACAAGAGTAGTTAAAGCCTGTTTATGCTTGTCACACGGAAGTGCGGACGTCGAAAGAGGATTTTCTAGATCTAAACTTATATTAACAGATGATAAAACATCGATGGGATTACGCACGCTAAATGCCAAACTGAACGTCGTCAATGGGTTAAAAAAGTACAACAATAAACCTTATTTTATTCCAATTACAGAAAAACTTATTAAGAGTGCAAAGGAATCATGGAAAAGTTATGAAACTTACTTGCAGAAAGAGAAATTGGACTTCGATAGAAGACACAAAGAATCTGAGAAGCAACGGAGGTTACAGAAATTGACAGAACAAAATTTACAGGAGGTCAGGAAAAATCAAAGACGGATACAAGACTTAGAAGAGCAAATTAAAAAAAATAAAGATTCCTTGATGCAAATGCAAAACTGAATGAGGCTATAAAAAAGGGCGATCTGGTAGGAGCTAGGGTGGCCAAATTACTACTGATAGGATCGCGCGCGGATTTCGAAACGTCGACCGGAAATGTGTTATATGTCAAAATGGTTTCCATGGTAACGGTCGTCATAGTTACCACCACCCAATGGTACTACTCCCATGGCAGGCACTCGCTTAGTTGTGAAGCTAGGTACTCCAGATTAGTGGAAATGATATTCGCGAAAAAGCAGTTTCAGTTTAATAACGCGCGACCGGTCGCCGTCTCGAAATCCGTGGCCATACGGCTAGAATATGGAATTTCCGTTCAAAAATTTAATGTAACTTGCATTTTTGTTTTAATTTTATTACAATCAATAAAAAAAGTTGAGTTTTATTATTAATACAGCTAATCATTTCGTAACTAAGCGAGTGCCCACCATGGGAGTGGTACCCTAAGGTGCTGGTACCGTGCTAAGCATTACAACGGCAACTGCTTCTTTGTGGATTATTTCCACTGATCTGGAGTACCTAGCTTCACAACTAAGCGAGTGCCCACCATGGGAGTAGTACCATTGGGTAGGTAGTGACGACCGTTACCATAGAAACCATTTTGACATATAACACAATCGAATTAAAAAAAAATTACTAATACAGCTAATCATTTCGTAACTAAGCGAGTGCCCACCATGGGAGTGGTACCCTAAGGTACTGGTAACCGTAGTAAGCATTACCACAGCAACTGCTTCTTTGTAGATCATTTCCACTATTCTGGACTACCTAACTTCACAACTAAGCGAGTGCCCACCATGGGAGTAGTACCATTGGGTAGTGGTAACTATGACGACCGTTACCATGGAAACCATTTTGACATAACGCATTTCCGGTAAGTCAAACTTCACCCTAATCTGTGAAGAATTCTCACTTCGTCTTCACCAACCAACTTAAGCGCCTCGGCTGTGATATTGTCAACCCCGACTGCTTTGCCACGTTTAATTTTTGCACGGCTGCCTCCACTTCTGGCTTCAGTATTGGAAGTTCCGGGCGTAATTCTGCTGCCAGTCATCTTCTACCTCAGTATGGTCACTTTCGAAAAGCTTTTCGCAGTATTGGCGATCTGATCACTGTCAGTTTTGTCATATTACTGATAGAGTCCTTAATTAACTACGTTTTGGGTTTAAATTTCCGTGCACTCACCCTTACTGTTTGGATCAGCGTTGTGGCCAGTATGTTCTTTTTGGGCTGTACCGTAGAAAATTAGTGGCCTATTTGACGAAATACCAGCATTAACCACTAATCACTCATCCCATACTATGTTAATACGAAACTAACAATGCTATAATAAAACAAATTTTACGCAGAGATTCCACTGTAATGTGAAGATATCAAGAGTTCAACATTGTCAGTATTTTATGTATTTTGTTTGGATAATGATGAAAATTTTACAGGAATTTTTGAATACTACATTTGGTTCAGCGCCTCTAGAAGTCTGACCTTAGAATAGAAAAAAACCTGGGTTAATTTTTACTGCCGTAAATGTAGGTGCAATTTTGTTCGTATTATTTCCATTTGCAAATATATTTTACAACCCCCCCCCCCCCCCCCCCCCTTTAAAAGTGTTAATTATGTTGTTTAATATGCCGTGGTAAAAACTGCAGTTCATGAACCAAAAAATTCTGAACGGCTTTTTCTGTCGCTAAACCGGACTATTGATTTACTTCCACACTGAACTTGCATCTGCACTGGGTTTTGAGAGAGCAAAGCTTAAAGAGTCGAGACTAACTTGTTGACAACTCAGACAGGCGGACGTTGTTGAGATAGACGTAGGCTCCGCAGAGTCCGAAAATGTAATTAAAAAATTGATCGGCCATAAGAAAGACTGCTGAAACTTCATTGTTTTCTTAAAACATAGCAGGAATTGTACCCTCAAGTTATCTATTAAATTATTATTGGAAGCTGGTAAATTGTGGATAGCGTTTTGAGGGAATTGCATTTAGATCAGAAAAGTAAATCATGTTTCAATTTTCTGTGTATTAAAAATATATGCATAGGTCTTCTGTGGTTACACTCTATTAATATCATTGTGCACAAAATTGTTATTAACAAGGGAACCTTCAGATGTCATGTCTATTTAATGGCAAACTGTATAGGAGCATCTTTTAGATTTTAAAAACTTAAAAGCACATATTTCTACTTTAAATATTTGATAAACTTTCCCCTCGAACACTTCGGTAGTCTTCTAAAGAACATTAAAAATTCTTACAGGGCACCAGAAAGCTTCTATAAGTAAAAATGTCAGTCGTGTTGAAAAACAGCGTGTCAAGCGAAGCGAGGTCGCATAACATGCCGCTGTGTGTCTCCAGTTGATGCATAGGGTAGAGTAAAACTGCACAAAAACTACTTCACGATTTATAGATGGAAAAAGCGTACGGCATTAGAGCAGTATTATTATGAGAATATGACAGGGGCAAGACCAACATGCGCGAATATTTTTACCAGTGGCATAGCGTCATCTAGGGTTTAGGAATGTGTAATTGCAATAAAAGTTTCGCGGTCAAGGAGCTATGTAATGGAGTAGATTAAAACTTTGTTACGAATAACCTTTGTTCAGGAGAAGTGTAAGAATAGTAATTTGTACTAAACTTTGCCTAATAAAGTTATTTTTATTATTATTATTACCGCCGCCACCGCTCTACTGCAGGCCACTGGTGTCGACATTGAATGTCAAGTAATTCGTTGTCATTGGCTTAGAATGATGGAGCGCACAAATTTGTTTCTGCACATATTTCTTGCTGTCATCTTCTCATGGTAATACTACTCTACGTAAAATTATCCATTGCTTATTGAGTGGAGATGTGGAAAAAGCAAAAAAAAATTTAATAGTTACTGGAATCTTTTATGAATTAATAGGGATGTGTAGGTATGTAATAATATACAGGGTGTATCTACAACTTTAGACTATCTGTATTTCCGCAACTATTAAGACTAGGGCTAGTAAATATTTTGTATATAGGTTTTTTATGGCGGTCTATCTAATTAAATATATCGTTCCGTAAAAAAAAATCTATAATCATGGTCCTTTAAATTGTCATAATTCTATTTTTCGCAAAAATATTGGAAACAATACTAAAGAACCAAATCACTACCTATTGTGAGGCAAATAATTTATTCGATTCGCATCAATTCGGTTTTGGAGCAAAACACAACACTATTCATTCTTTAATTAAAATTATCAGCGAAAGCTTCGAAGAGGGCTGCTAAAATTTTCACAATTCTTAGGTCTCACAAAAGCCTTTGACTGTGATAAATTAAACTGTTATGCTTTAGCAAAAAATAGCGCGAAATAATACCGATATACCAACCATTGCCTTGGATGCAAACTTTGTTTTATTTGCTGACAATAAATTATTAAATAAGTTGAGAACTTAATATCTGAAATAAATTCGTCACAAAATAGAGTACAAGATTGATTCATAGCTTATCAATTGGCAAAGCGATTCCAAAACTGAAAAAGTAGTTTTTGTGCTAAAAAATATTAACAATGATTTATCGCTTAATAGTGCAGTTGTGCCTAGAGATAAAAAAATTTAGGAATACTCTCATATGTAATGTTAATGTTTCTTTGTGGGTTATTATTGTATTATTGTAGTGGTGGGTATCATCTTCAGTTTCTATATGGTCCGGACACCTGCTTTTACTCTCTAGGGGTGAAAACCATCTAATTGATCATCCAGGTGATCACAGCATTTTTGAAAAAAATTCAATTACTGGACAATTACAATGATAATATGGGGACATTTTATTAAAAAAAAATGTGAAAACCCTCATTGTTCCTTAGAATTTTTGATGACGTGTCATAGTTTCTAAAATATTCAACATTTAAACTAAATACTTCATCCTATAAACGAACGCATGCCATCTATAAACTTAAATATCTCCGAAACTATTAATCTTATATAATTGTAAAAAAAAGTCATTCTCAGTTTATAAGCTTTATTTTTGATGTCCACAATTTTTTCGCTAAAACTAGTATTTATTAAAGTATTTGCAAAAAAACAAAAATTGTACGTTTTTTCGAAAATCTTTTTATTGTTTGAAATGAAGTTTTTTTCTAAAGCAAGTGCTATAAACGGATGAAAAAATTTGAGCATCTAGTTCATACTATATGTTAACGAAAAACAGTATATGTGAATATATTTTTTTAATTACCGATTACTTACAATTACAATATGGTGACGTTTTCATAAAAAAAAGCGAAGAAGCACATTGCTTCTGTCATAACTTTTTTGTTTTTATGCTATAGAAATAGTCAAAAAATCATTTGTAAGCCTAATTAATAGCCTATTATTTTGATCGTTAGCGTTTTTGACTAAGTGCCATAGTTTCTCAGATATTTAACATTTAGGCCGCTCCCTGACGGACCGGAATGGTATCGGTACGATATTGATACGGTAAGCGCTCGGTATGAAGAGCCGATGTCGACTCCATGTACGCTCCCTGACGGACCGGAATGATATCGGTACGGTATCGGTACGGCATCGGTGCAACATGGTGCAACATATGTTTTACCGCACTGGATTCCCTCACGGTCCTACAAATTTTGGTTTTGCAGTTAGTAATTGTGTAGCTTCGATATAAGGATGTCGTCATCTAGCGATGAAGAAGACGTTGTGTTTTATACCGGGCGTGTAATTTCCCATTAGGCATGTACATTCACGTAGCGCGAGAGATTTGACAACACCGGCAGTTGTAAATTCGTAGGTTGGTGGATCATTCCAGCTCTGTTATTTCATTGCAGCCAGCTGGCACGCGCGATGTTGTAATTCTTCTCCTCATGCCTAGCCCGTGACTACACACACGGTATGTACTTAAGGTTGCGAAGAAAAAGGAAACGATTTTGGCTCCATCCATACATTGAACGGAACTTTCACTGCAGATTATTTGTGGCAACTCAGGAATTGACTATAAATGATGAAAAATTTCAGTCAATGTATATAATGCGTAAGAGGACATTTGAGGAACTTGTTCTGCTTGTCAGCCCAGCTATTACTAAACAAAATACAAACATGAGAAAATAATCTGCTAACTTGAAATTATATAGGCAATCATGTTTTTCTACTTGAAGTACTAATTTAAGTTCGATAGACATAATAACCGAAAAATAATAGCACTACTCTCGGTAAATACGGAGAGGCGACTGACAAATTTGCCGATTGGCCTGCATTCCGAAAACATGTGGAATCGGTACCTCTTGCGAACCGCGTCGTACCGATCCTTGCGATGAAAACTATTCAAATACATGGAGTCGACATCGGCTCTTCATACCGAGCGCTTACCGTATCAATATCGTACCGATACCATTCCGGTCCGTCAGGGAGCGGCCGTAGAAGTGAAATTATTTAGAGAAGATAACATCCGCACAAACCGATATCGCTAGCGCGTGCCGATTGTCTAGGTCGTGTTCGATATTTATTATATATTTGTAGTGAATATTCAACCGTTTCTATGAATAAAACAAACGAAATGAAATTTATTTTAATTGCGACTGTCCAATATTATTAATCAACGAAAATAGTAAACCTAGTAGTTTTACTATGTTATCTTCTCTAAGTAATTTCACTCTATTTGAATAGTTCTCATCACACGGGTCGGTACGACGCGGTTCGCACGAGGTACCGATTCCACATGTTTTCGGAATGCAGGAAATCGGTAAATTTGTCAGTCGCCTCTCCGTATTTACCGAGAGTAGTGCTATTATTTTTCGGTTATTATGTCTATCGAACTTAAATTAGTACTTCAAGTAGAAAAACATGATTGCCTATATAATTTCAAGTTAGCAGATTATTTTCTCATATTTGTATTTTGTTTAGTAATAGCTGGGCTGACAAGCAGAACAAGTTCCTCAAATGTCCTCTTACGCATTATATACATTGACTGAAATTTTTCATCATTTATAGTCAATTCCTGAGCTGCCACAAATAATCTGCAGTGCAAGTTCCGTTCAATGTATGGATGGAGCCAAAATCGTTTCCTTTTTCTTCGTAACCTTAAGTACATATAAAACACGTCTTCTTCATCGCTAGATGACGACATCCTTATATCGAAGCTACACAATTACTAACTGCAAAACCAAAATTTGTAGGACCGTGAAGGAATCCAGTGCGGTAAAACATATGTTGCACCATGTTGCACCGATGCCGTACCGATACCGTACCGATATCATTTCGGTCCGTCAGGGAGCGGCCTTAAACTAAATACTTTGTATTATAATCATTCGGACGATCTAATCCAGTCAATGAGTGCTCAAAAGAGGGGTGTAGAGTACGTGGAATATGCGAGACTTTTTGACTTCAGGACTTCGTTTGGAGTAGTTAGCAGGTAAACATACTAAAAGACCCCACCCCTGGGGTGGGAGGAGGGGGGGAGGTCTCATTTTTGGGTTTTTCAATTATATCTCGGAAACGGCGGACGCTAGAAAAAATATGTTTAAATGTTTGTAAAATTGTTTCCATACATATTTGTCGAATTTCCAACGGTTTTCGAGATATACGTTATTGAAAATCGATATTTTTCGAAAAAAATCATTTTTACCTAACTCTTTTTGTCAAACATTTGCTTTTAGCGCCTCCCACGAGCCTTTCTCAGGAAAATTGTCACAAACGAAGTTGTGGAGCATTAAATTTCCTTCAATTTGATATACACTTAAAAAATATTTTTTTCGAAAATTGTCGATTTTCAATAACGTATATCTCGAAAACCGTTGGAAATTCGACAAATATGTATGGAAACAATTTTATAGAAAATTTAATTAGCTTTCATTTTTATTTAGAACATATTTTTCTAGAGTCCACCATTTCCGAGATATAATCGAAAAATCCAAAAATGGTACCTTCCCCCCTCCCTCCCACCGTAAGCTCTCCTCCCAGGGGCGGGGACTTTTATGTTTACCTACTAACCACTCCTAACAAAGTTCTGAAGTCAAAAAGTCTCGCATATTCCATGCATTCTACAATATATTCATTGACTGGACTAATCTTTATACTTCTAGATCTCCGAAATTATTAATTCTACATGAATTAGAAAAAAACGAAATTCATCCTCAATTAGGAAGTTTCCTATTTTAGAAATGTCATGTACATTCAACCTCATTTAGTAGTCTTTCAGATAACTAGTCAAACAAAAAAAAAATTATCTTGATATCTGAAAAACTCACGAACTTCTTCAGTTTCTTATTTGAATACTTCGCCTCGGCTGAAGTCCACCGTGACGTCACAATACATAACGCACTGACTTGCCATGCCGGCGGCCCGCCCTATGTTCCTTTATTTAGTGTATGTGCTCGATTTTCTGAAATGTCACAAAATGTCACTTTTGATTCGTTCGTGCCGAGCCGAATTTTCAAATTTCGCCGTGCAATTTACGATCAGGTTTATCTGGAAGACTTCCTCTTTAAGTCGCGACATCATACGGCCGTTCCAATGGTGTTTTTCGAAAAATATGAACGTGCCAAAATTGCATGTTTTAGCAATTTTTTCGGCTGTCAAATGCAAGCTGGCTATAAACTGCCGGTGCCTGCCAGCGAGTATAAAGGTGCCCGCGCCCGCTCGCTGTTGGCGGAATCATGTATTGTGACGTAATCGAGCCTCAGCCCAGATGATCCCAGCATTTTAAACTTGGAAGGACCATAACTTTTTTATTTATAGAGATAATTTGAAAAAAAAATTACAGATAGTTTTTAGATTTTTACGACTATTTATTACGAGAAAATGAGAAAAATGGAAACTTCCTAATTTAGTAGTTTTCTCATTTGTGTCTAGCATTTTTTTGCTCAATGTAATACAGTTCGAGTATTAAATTCACCTTGATGTTTAAGTTTAATCAGGTAATCTAGAACATTTTAACTGTCAAACAGTAAGCTGTCATTTGCCATTGATTATTTACGAAAAGTAATAAACAATGCTACACATCTACACTCATCTGGAATATGCAAATATGGTGTTTGTTTGATATTTTTTGTGACGGCAAAGCTCATACTGCGGTTGAAGAATATTGAAAACAGTTTCCACACCTTAGAATTTCGAGCAGATTAGTAGTTGTCAAGGATTTATCTTTTAATATTTTTTGTATATTAAGCTTTTAAGACACTGTAATACGAAATAAATAAAAATCGGATTTCAACTTTTGAGCAACGAGAAGCAGCAGCTATCAGCAAAAACTTGAAGATGGCAGATGTGATTATGCCAAAACGTCGTTTAGGCAACCTAAAAGTGCCATAGTCTCTGTGATATCTGACTTTTAAAGAGGTATTTTAACTAAAAAAATGTTTGGCGCCATTTTTACCTCCATATCTCCGAAAGAACAAACAGTTTTTAAAAACAGCAAATTGTTCCTCAGTTGAACTTTTCTTTGGAGATTTTTATTTTTCAGCTAAGCGTGATACTTTTCGATTTATTCGACAAAAATCGTATTAAGGCGCCCGTTTTCGCAATCTGCAAAGTATGTGAAACACGAAATATGTAAACGTTCAGATCTTTTTTAAAACATCAGTTGAAGGGCCATACTATGCCTTATGGAAAGAGGAAGAATTGCATTTGATGCACGTCGTGAATCACACCGGCGAAATCGAAAATTCGAGCCAACAGGAGCGTACAATAAGTGACATTTTTTTACTTTTGGCGAAATCTATGACCTACTTATTATGACAGATTGAATTGAGTTATGGCACACGCGATGTTTTTGAATTTTAAATCGTCTTTTGTGATTGCTCCACAAAGGCTGTTGCGTAATGAATATGAAGTCTTGTGATTGGTCCTAGCCCACTGAGTAATGAATTGAGCCCTATTACTTCTTCAAAAACTTATCGATAATTAATGAATCATTCAATAGTCGTACAATTTTTTTTTATGACGATGTGGAACTTATAGTATAAACCACGAGTGATAAAAAGAAATTAGAGTGCCAAACTGCATATTAAGTTTTTTTTTTAATTCAGAAACTGTGAAATTAAGATTAATCAACAGTTTTTTTAAACAATTTCAAGTGGCATTAAGAAATGTCAATTATTTAAATGTCAAATCTGAATAATTTCTTGTAAGAAAACGCTTATCTGTCACCTCCACCAACTACAAAGAAATCTTACAATATTGGATTACTTTACTACTATTTCTAGCATTTTAGTGATCATTTTGAGGTTTTTTAATGCCGATATAAAAAAATGTTACTTCTTTTCATGCTTTTTACTTGTATTAAACCATAAACATATGTTTTACGCACTGAAAAAAAGTACAGTTTTTTTAACAGACGTAGACAAAAGTTTTTGCACCATTGATTGACATATTGTAAAGTAGAACAATGTGGAATTGCCCTTGCAGATTCTAATAATTCTTATAAGGATGAACCTGACTGAACATCCTGAAAACGGACCTAATTAAATATGTAATTTATTCAGAAATAAAAAAATATCACTCAAAACATGATCTACGGCCGCATTTTTAAAAACACCACAATCAACATAATCTAATTTATTCTTCACATTATGTAAATTAAAAAGTGTTTTATAATAATAATTATTATTACTGTCTCGCTTGAACCAGAACTTGAGGTGTTTGTAATTCTTGATCTCAGCTGGACATATTTATGCAAACATAGTTTATGCACCTGCTGTGATAGAATGTTTGATAAATATGTCCAATAAAATACAAAGGTCAATTACATTTCTGGATTAAAAACTGTTGTCTAACATCGTCGAGGCGTTGTAGCTATTCACGCATTTTTTCAATTTTACTTTCTCACGCTAATGACGATGATGTCTACAGAAAAAGTGTTTGATATAAAGGAAATATGGCTAGTAATGGAAATGTTTCTTATAGTGGCGTACAATTCGATCTCTGTGTTTGTCTCTAACACTTTCATCCTAAAATATACGACTTAAAGCTAGGATTTTGCAGAGTGAGAGGGAATATCCGTTTATTTTCGATTTATTGTAAATATTTAAAAAACTACACATAGTATAATCTTAAAACTGCTTTAAATACTTGCTATTGATCTAACGAATACAACTATATATATATGTTTTATTATAAATTTCTGTTATATTTAAATATCGTAGTTTGTCAATGAAAATAGTGCCTAATTTCATTATTAAAATATGGCATTTGCCTATATACAAAATTGTTGATAAAAACTTATATGGTTGTATTCCTTAGAGCAATGGGAAGTATCTGAAATTATTTTGAAGATTATATCATTTATGATTTTTTAAATATTTATAATAAACCGAAAATAAACGCATATTTCCCTCTCACTCTGCAAAATCCTAGTCTTAAAACTCTTTGTGGACTAGTGGTTATCCTGTGGAACCACCTTATGTACGCAAAAATGAACTTTAACAACAATAAATTAATGAAATAATGAAATTATGTGAATTTTGTGACAAAAAAAAGTATGACCTTTTTACCTTTCTCTTTTATTATCTAAGATAATAAATATTGAGACTCGTTTGTCAAGAGAGTTGTTTGATTTCATGTATTTGATAGAATAACGATGTCTCAGTGTCCCTTCTGTAGAGGTACGCAGCATTGAAGATCCACTAGTAAAACATATTTGAATCACAAACAAAAAATTAGATAACGATATTAGTAAAACTAGTAGACAATACCTTCACCACGAAAATATTTTCCAACTCAGATAAGAATTCCCCAAGTCTCTAGGAGTAGATATTCTTACGTATAATAATGATAATCATGAGGTTCAAAAGGGCTATAATCGTATCTCTTGTCGTTTTTTATTAGTCCGCAACCAAACCTGTTTAAGTGTTTATTTGTGCTATGTAGCTCTGTAAAATACTAATTCATTTGTAAAAAAAATCCTCTGAACTACTACATTTACTAAAAAAAAAAAATGTAAAATGTGGGCCATATTATGTTCTAGATACAATGGTTTTTAAAACATATTTTTTTAGGAACTAATAAGCGATGTGATTATGTTAAATTGATGTCAATTTTCAAGGCTCAGCAACAGCTCAAGTTCGTGTGGAACTATCGCGTCCTCTCCACGATTTGGTTGCCTACGCCGACTCTGTCGACATTTCAGAGACACTGTATACATACTATTGTAAGTTTAATATAGTATATTACTAACGACCATCTCATCGATAGACTAACTCGCCAAACATTAGAGGCTAAAAGAGGCACCTGCTTTTGGGCAATTTTTGTGGAGGTATTGATTAGCTTGTGATTACTACTATCGTTTCAATTATATAAGATAACTAGCTGATTATATAAGATAACTAGCAAACGTTGCTTTGCCATATAAGTTATAAATTTTTGTCCAAAAAATAAAAAGAAAATTTCTGGATAGGGCCACCCTTATCACCTAGATGTATAAAAAATAGCCTACGACCTATTCTCAGACCTACCAAATATACACCAAAAATTTCATAAAAATCGGTCAAGCCGTTTCGGAGGAGTTCGATAACAAACACTGTGACACGAGATTGTTATATATTAGAAAGATAATTTGTGGAATACCAAAACATCAAGTCTGCTGAATGTAAAGTAACTCAGGTGTCCCCCAAGGACCCAATTTGGATCCATTGCTTTTTCTTATTTTTATTAACGATCTAGCTAATCAAATCAATTGCCCAAAACTTTTCTTCTGATGACCTCAAAATTTATAAAACAATTAATTGATACTGCTGAAGATTGTGTACTTTTAGTCTGTAATTGAGAATGTTACTGATTGGTGTTATTTATATCGTCTTACCTTAAATATATCTAAATGCAATATTATCTCTTCCCTACGAAAAAAACAAGTAATTAATTACAATTACGGCCTATTACTCGTTGTGTAAAAATATTAAAGACTTAAGCATATATTTCGATGATATTATGTTTTATCTAAAATAAACGTATAAATTAGGCTTTTTTGCTCACATTTTGAAAGCGCAAAGTGGATGTTTGCCGAGGAGCTGTGATTAATGCCACTCGTCTCCCATGACAACCAGCGGCAAAGTACGTTTACGTTCGCTCAAGTGTCTTTACGCAAATTTGGTCGGAACATTGACAATGTATTTTTATGAAATAATAATGCCCCGAAACTGTTGTTAATATACTAAAAGTTGATGTAAGAGTAACAATGAATTACCTAATTTATTTATACGAATATGAACTTTATAATACTTAATTAATAAAAGTTAAATAAATTGACAGCAAATGTGGTTTGTTCGTCTGTTTATTTTAATCACATATGCAAGGCATACTCATAATATGCTGATGAATCGCCGTTTCCAGCTAAAATTCAACTTAATTATTCCCTTTATTTTGATATTTTCAAATGATTGTAGATAAAATTATTTGTGTAATTCGAGCGCAAAGTATCATTGTCGTTCTCGGGTGTTTGACGCTATCGCCCAGCCTTCAAACATTGTCGTCGACCGGTAAACGTCCCCTACCGTTCTTGATACTTAATATAATAGTACATTTACTGTTTAAATACGATACATACGCATTTCTTCTATTTTTCTGCTACTCCAAAAAAATGTTAGATAAAAGATAATTCTGAAAATGTAGTGGTCTACGTTAGGTCCAATCTAGGTAACAAAATTTCAACACGTTATTTTGGTAAATCACCGAGTGAAGCGTTTATTTACATAATTGTAAATTTTCGTAAATCGTATGTCGGAGAATACAAAAAATGAAGATTTATAAAATATTGTCGCCTACGTGCAGATTTGTTACACCGACAATGCTATGTCGAGTATAGACTCACCGGAGCGGAACTAGAAAATTCACATGTAATCCGGTGTCAACGTGAGACTCGGTCCATACAATTTTGATGAACGTTTTGGCGGCAGCGCTCCACGCATCCATTTTTTATGCTTTATTAATAAAATACCCCGAGGCCTCTCTTTGGCGCTTATCGCGTAATACTGTTACGATCTGATCTGGTACGTTTGCATTCTCCTCTTGCAAAACATCGAATTTGAATAGGGTGATAAGAATAGCCGATTCGAATTTTAGATTATCATGCAATATCGATTATTATCCATTGTTAAATTACACATTTTATATCCACACTTTAGACAAATGGACACTAAAAGTATCAAATTTTCAAATTGAGGATAATTGTTTAATTAAATATAACTATTATCATTCGGTTCTTAACGATTTTTCAAAAATGGTGAAATATTGTAGTGGAGGCGAGGCGTTATATAATATTTAATTTGGAAGAAAAATTGAAGGCGCAACATATTAAATGAAACTATTAAACTTCTATTTGAGGCGGAAACGGCAGTGACGTCATAAGGGTAGTTTGCTATGACTTATATGAAAAACAGAAGAAGAGGAAGAAGTTAACAACAAACAAAGTAAACTCTCATCTCAAAAGTTAAGTGAACGAGCTAGAAGTGTTTATTGCATGAGGATACAAAGAAGGAATAAGCACTTAATTATCTCTACAATAGTGAAAGAAAGACCCACTTCTACTTTTACAAATATAGTTAAAGTACAGGGTGTTTACTCCTGTTTTCTATTCTTCATGGATTTATGATTAACTTATCTGCAGACTGCTATTTTATATTAATATTATCAACTTTTATATATTTCTATGAAGTTTTTTAAAGGAAATATTACAAATTCTATTAAAATATTGACCTAGTGAATTGTTACTAAGCAGCGAATTTTTCTTCTTATTTACAAGCTCTCGCAGACGTTTCATAACCGACGCAGTATTATAGTTGTGAATATTTTCACTTTAATTAGTACACAATATGTCGCATCTCCATGAGGTATTTATTAATTCTGGAAGGAATATCTTAAACGAAATTACAAATTTCTGCTCTTATGATCGCATTTATTTTATAATGAGTACAATCTGGGGTGGGAAGTTGTTGACTACGAATATTTGTGATGAAATTCTGCAAATAAGATTTTTGATATTTGAGATATCTACTGTAATTTTCTATTCCACACCCCGCTGAATGTGTGCTGTATTTTCGATCAGCGAGCCAGCGCTCATTTCACTGATAAAAGTCATTTTTAATGAATCAATTCTGCAAGGAATATCTTTTAATTATAACTTTTTGAAAAGGAAAGATTCTACACTAAAAAATGATACTATTTTTTAGATTGATTTGAGCATTTAGTGAGTTCTAATATTACTATTGAGAATTGCCATAACGTCTCCATCAGCCCTACATACGTATGGAAACTCTACAGGTTGAAATCCATAACCGATCCGCAGAGCTGTAGTGAGCCAATTTTTTCAAATTTTCCAACTTCATAAACCTAAGAAGCCAACTCTGTAAATAAATAAATAATAATTCCTTCAAAAAATTGATGAGCGGCTGGAAGAAAATCTAATTTTTCCACCAAAATAAAAATGATAAGTGGGGTGGGGGTTAAGAACATGTAAAAATTTTCCACCGAAATAAAATAAAAATTGATGAAAGGGGGAGAAAATCTAAAAAAAAAAATTCCTTGCCTTGCCAACGGACCCCGCTCGTTTCTTATGGAAAATGGGTTTCGGTGAATTTTTCCCAAACCTGGCGGAAAGTGTTCCTTTTTGCATGCCGAGTAAAAGTTTCAATGGCCACGAAGCTCAAAAACCCCTTCTTTTTGCGCTGCAGACGCCCAAACATGTATTTATAACGTATGGGGAATGTGAACTTACAGTAAGGATAGATGCGGCAAGTACTCTAATTAACACACTGTAATTCATGTTGGAAGGGGGGAAGGGTGAGAGCACTATTTAATACCTGCGTAATTCCACCATTGGTCACGTGATAACCTCCGACTGATCACGTGACAGTTTACATATGAAGAACGTCAGTCAGTAGTATGAGTTTTAACCCCAAATTCTGTCTGTATGAGTGAGTGTGTGTGTATGTGTGTGAAAAATGATAGTCATAATTACGATTTTTGAATCTAAGAATTATCTGTGAGGGATCAAAAGGGGGAGACTGATAACTATTTGTTGGCCATGAGAAAAATACCTGCTGTTTACGTGAAACCCTCCTACCGAACGCCTCAATAAAAAGCCGGTCAGAATAATGAGTCTCGCTTCTAGAACTGCGTGCATAATTGTACGTATGGCGGGAATTGATTCATCTTTTATAGGGTGTGCTTCTTTTTCTCATTCTTAGCATTACCCAGATTGAACGACGTGGACGTGGCGAACTCTCAATCCTTCGGGGTGCTTGATTAATGTGAGTCCCCTTGCCTCTCACATGACGTACTTATTTAATTCATTCATTCATTTAATGTTCTGTAGTGCTTGATTAAGAGTCCCCTTGCCACTCACATCACTCAATTATGTCATTTATGCATTCATTTCATCGATTCTTGCGTTCTCTATATATTCAAGAAGCACAGTTGGTGGGTAAGTCACATTTTGTTGATGACGGGCATAACCCAGATACCATAATACCGTTGCTACATGAGCACAACACCTCAATGTCCTGGCTCCAGCTTTACAAGTACAGTAGTAGCTCAAAATTGACTCTTCATCATGAAGATTCTCATCATCTACACAATACGAAATCCATAATTGATGTTTAGTACTTCTTGAGAAACGCGAATAGAGTCTAATTCTCCGATTAAAGAACTTATATCTAGATACATAATGGCATTGATTTATTTGTCGCTGAAAGACTCACAATCTAAGGCACTTCTTCCCATAAGTTGCTGATTGGCCCATCGGCGTATTCGCGGCCGCTCGTGCACGATCGGCTTCAGTTCGATTATCATAATCTCAATTGACAGTTCGGCCATTAACGTCAATAAATGTTTTTCGTGTTCTCCGACCAAAAACTGGTGAAAAAGTAATTTTATTTTAAGTTGTGATTTGCTTAATACCTAAATAATATTCTCTATTCATATTTACACAGTTTAGTGACAATATATTTTGTGCAAATAAATAGTGTAGTGCTGTGCCGTTTGCAGAAAGCAGTTTAGAAAAGAAGAAAATCGATCGTTCCATAGTCGTAACATGATGAAGTTCAGTTTACAGTTATAAAGTAAATAGCAATTAAATTTTAATATCCTTTCAATACATATTTATCTTACTGTTTTATCTTACTGTAATATCGTATGCCTATATCACGTTATATAAAGAGCCGGTAATGCAGGAATTGCAATAATTCATTTTAATGAAAATATTTACCATTCTACACATTTTCTACACACACAACGCCACTGTTGCCTATGGGATGTGATGTTCGTCTATCCATTTTAATGGACATATAATGTGACTATGTTAGGAGCAAACAAGGTATATAGTGAAAAGATAGCCTGTTATGTATCTAGATATAAGTTCTTTAATCGGAGGTCTAATTCGAATTATTCCTGGTTCTGTTATCCTTTGATCAAAATGAAAGCTATCTTCATCATCCCTAGCAATCTTATCTTGAACATATGCTGGAGCTAAACCAAGTTGATAAACGCCAGCAGTAAGGTTCTCTAGATATTCTAAATCAAGCTGAGGGAAATTAGGAAATATATTTTCATCTAATCGTTCCCATCCAGCATTTCTTGATCGCAAAGTATTGTCTACTTCAAGTCTAGCCTGCATTAAATTCGGGTTCAAGGCGCGATCAAGTAAGTTTTGTGCAAATTCTACATCAGCACCATCCATGTAAATCAATCCCTTGTATCTATTGATAATTGCAGCAGATATTTTAAGAAATTCTCTCAAATTCTTAGCATGAGTTACAGATATTTCGTGCTTGAAAAACTTGAATATACTTTTGAAATGTCAAGCACTACAGAACATTAAATGAATGAATGAATGAATGAATGAATGAATGAATGAATGAATGAATGAATGAATGAATGAATGAATGAATGAATGAATGAATGAATGAATTAAATAAGTACGTCATGTGAGAGGCAAGGGGACTCATATTAATCAAGCACCCCGAAGGATTGAGAGCTCGCCACGTCCATGTCGTTCAATCTGGGTAATGCTAAGAGTGAGAAAAAGAAGCACACTCTATAAAAGATGAATCAATTCCCGCCATACGTACAATTATGCACGCAGTTCTAGAAGCGAGACTCATTATTCTGACCGGTTTTTTATTGAGGCGTTCAGTAGGAGGGTTTCACATAAACAGCAGGTATTTTTCTCATGGCCAACAAATAGTTATCAGTCTCCCCCTTTTGATCCCTCACAGATAATTCTTAGATTCAAAAATCGTAATTATGACTATCATTTTTCACGATAGGTAACGCTCACAGACCTGAATCCCCCTTCCATCACAAACACTCGCCCAGGTAAACAGTTTGAAGTGATCAAAACTCATTTTTGTGCGCACACGCACATGCACAAACGCATACACATGCGCGCACACACACATACACACACACTCACTCATACAGACAGAATTTGGGGTTAAAACTCATACTACTGACTGACGTTCTTCATATGTAAACTGTCACGTGATCAGTCGGAGGTTATCACGTGACCAATGGTGGAATTACGCAGGTATTAAATAGTGCTCTCACCCTTCCCCCCTTCCAACATGAATTACAGTGTGTTAATTAGAGTACTTGCCGCATCTATCCTTACTGTAAGTTCACATTCCCCATACGTTAAAAATACATGTTTGGGCGTCTGCAGCGCAAAAAGAAGCATTTGAGCATCGTGGCCATTGAAACTTTTACTCGGCATGCAAAAAGGAACACTTTCCGCCAGGTTTGGGAAAAATTCACCGAAACCCATTTTCCATAAGAAACGAGCGGGGTCCTTTCCAACTTTTGCCATGTCTGACAAAATTGGGGGGGAGGGGGTAACGTACCCCCTTGGCTACAGCCCTGCCGATCCGTTTAAATTTTTTTAATCGCTTCATCTACTATCATAATGCTCCGTCGAGTAGTTAAGTTGTTATAAATAATGTGTTAACACTGTCACGAATTTTCGACCATTTCTCTCGTTCCCAGTGTCTATTGGATAAATAATTAAAAATTAAAAAACAATTCTTTTTTCATTCAACTCTCTCAAAAATGGGACAATAAATTGGTCTCAAATTTTTACCGTGTTATTCAATAAGGACACCACAAAATTTGTATGCTGCGGGAGTCAGTCGTGGCTTCTGTAGCGTCTGATGGTACGTTTCTACTCTCAAGGGGTTCTTATAACCAGGGCCGCCGACAGCTTTACCAGACCCCGGAGCTGCTTATTATTGAGGACCCCTTCCCTCTTTCAAGGTTTTGTCGTTTTGTTTTCTCATGAAGTTTTAAATTTATAGAAAAACTACCACAGTATTTAATTGTTATAGATTTTTATTGAATTGAAATATTTATATAATTTTGTTTTTTTGAGAATCGCCAAATGTGCACAACTGAATGCCTAGCCTATATGACGTAATATAGCCGGAGCCCCGGGCTCCCTGTGGGTGACCGGGCCCCCTGTGGGTGACCGGGCCCCTGGATTTATCCCCCCTGCCTCCCCTGTCGGTGGCCCTGCTTATAACGCTTAAGAGACGACTTAGGACCGGAGTCCTGTGATAGGCGAAAAAGATAAAAAAATTATATAGTTATTGTAAATTACTACCTGCTCTTTCCAATGTCTCTGCCTTTGTTGATTCGGTGCAGTTTATTTTACCTTTTACCTTTACGCCTCAAATTCTAATTACTTTTATAAAATGACCTCGTTAGATTCTCTACTGTAATCGAGGTCCTGAAACGAAACGAAACAGAACTCTGTCGTCGATCCAAAACACAAGTCGTATGAGATGTTAAACTTAAAGTTAATTAATCACGAAATAAAATAAGGATTCAAATAATACGAATATATATTGATCAAAAATTAAATTTTTATACAGTATAATGAACTGTAAAATGCCTAACTAATTATGTAATAAACAAGTCAAATCCGTACATCGAATATGGCAAGTAGGGACACATCCCGTAGAGTATGTTTAATCGCAACTATAATCAATGGTGAGATTAGCACAAAAAGATTAAAATAATATTTTAGAAAATATGTTCAGCAATTTTGGTTTTGGAGTTGAAAGGATTGGGATTGACGGTAATGAAATATTTTGGGTCGATTTATAAACTTTTATGGGCATTCGTCGGGATTGAATACTTTGAAATAATTTTTAAGGCAATATATAAGTTATACAAGACTTTCCAGCTATTTTCAAAACGTACTAACGGTATAGAGATAACGGCAGGCAAGTACGTACATCGGGCCGGGTTCACATGCGGAATAAATGGGCAACCGACCGCAGGTCGAGCCCCCACAATTTAAATTCCTTTGTATCGTTGCGCATTCAATCTTCTTCGCACCCGTGAATGTGAAATGTCTAGTTAGCCATAAATTCGTATGTGTACGTACTTGGCTACAGTTATCTGTATACAGGTAGCCACGAGTCAATATACGGCCCCCATTTTTTTTTTATTGTTTTTGAATAAAAAAAATTCGTTTTCAGACAAAAATGAGCTACTTTTCCGGTTGAACCGGAAGTGACATCAACTTTTTTCCTTAAATAGAATGACTATATATTTTTAAATGATTTCTTATTAAGCATAAAATTCTAATATTTTCCGTTTTAAAAAAGTCCAAAAAATAAGTGAAACACGAACAATTTTTTAATTTTTTCAAAATGGCCACATCTAATGAACGCAACGTAAGAAAATTACTACGTAGGTTATGGAAATTATTGGTAAGATAGTAAGGTTATATAGACTTGCATGTAAAGAACAAAATAATTATTTAAATTACTGATACAACTGACACAACTATTTTTAGGTTTTTCTCAAAAGACGGAATTTCATTTTCATGTAAAATTTTTTAATCAGAAATAATGATTCAGAAACTTTAATTTTGACGATTAATAATTTCTTAACGATATCATTCGTAATAATAAAAGTATTTTTAAAGGTAAAACACAAATTAAGCAAGAAATAATTTTAATAAATCGTAACAACCATGAATAAATAAAATAACAGAATTATTTAAAACCCAAATGGGCTCATTTAATGAATTTCATTTAATAGTTGTTACTTCTTGTGGATAAAGTATTACTCAAAATTAGACGGTTATTGAAAATTTTAGATGAATATGTGGTTTTCGAAATATACGACTTTTAAAGAGGGAATTGGAAGCGCGGTGTGACCAACATTGTGACGTCAGAGAATAGTAATATAAATCGGTGAAAATAGTTGATAAACTGAAATTTTTCACAAATACGCATAAGTTTCAAAACACACTGCTTGAGTTAACGATTTGTAATATTGTGAAACTATAATAACTCGCTGCAGCTAGCCACTTCGGCTAGGGGATTCCTATCAAGTGACGTCACGGCCGATCTCGACAAGGTCTCAGAAAATTCTAGTTTTTTGCACAGGGTCTTAAAATTATAAAATCTTTCCGATAATCAAATAAAAAAAAAGTGCTAAATGAGCTCATTATATTAAATCATCATAAAAATTATTCAAGCTTTTCACCGTTTTGATTAATACACAGGGTAGCACCAATTATTGTTGCACGTCTAACATTCTGTAGTTGTTGAGGTGTTATTTGTGCAATTTCGGGTCTTGTCTCGTGGTTGGAGTAGTCGCGTAGACTCTATGTTTCAAATGCGTCCAATTAAAATAAAATCGACTGGGGTTAAATTAGGAGACCTTGCAGGTCATCTGTCTGGACCATGGATCCCAATCCAACGATATAGAAACAATTCGTTTAGGTAATCCCTAACGATAATAGCATTGTGTAGTCCTTGTTGGAAGTAAACCTCGTCAATATTGGTATTGGGAGTTTGAATAATCTGTGGAATTATTATATTTTGGAAAAATTCTAGATATCTTAGTCCAGATAGATTTCGTTAAATATTATTGGACCTATCATATGGTCGCCTAGTATTCCTAACCAAACATTGAAACCAAACCTCTCCTGAAACCGCCTCTGTCTCATAATATGAAGATTTTCATTTGGCCAATAGCAAACGTTGTTCCGATTAAATAACTCAAGGTTTGTAAATATCGATTCATCAGAGAACAAAATCTTTTTGATAAAATACTCATTTCTTAGTTGGAGGAACTGTAACCAATTACAAAAGGTTGATAAATCATTTTCATACAAAAATTGATGCAATTGATAGTTATAAGAACAATAGCCGTATTTCTCCAAAGTTTTCCTGCCTGATTCTTTGGAAACTGGTAATTCATGTTCAATCTGTCTTATCGAAATAGTTGAGTCAACATGCACTAAAGCTAATACATTAATTTCCGTTTCTTCATCCACAATAAAATCTTTCTTCAATTTTTATATCAGGTTTAATTCTAAATTGATGCTCCAACCGGGCGAAATAGTTTCCCGGAGGTTGTTTTCTTTCTGGATATCTATGTCCATACAGAATTTCTCCATAAGTAATCAACAAGTCAATTTTTTCATCCTTCGAATATTTTTCAGCCATTTTAGATTAATTTACTTGTTTATAATAGATTCAATACACTTACTTCAGATAATCAGTAATGTCAAGAATAATTCAATTGTTGGGAATGTCTGTCATTTTCATAGCTATCTGCAATTTTGAATTTAAATGTAGTTATTAAAATTATCTGTTGGCGCTTACCTTTTAAAAATACTTTTATTATTACGAAGGAAATCGTTAAGAAATAATTAATGGCGAAAAAATTAAAGTTTATGAATTATTATTTCTAATTAATAAAAGAAAATAGCACGGTCCCATTAAGAAATTTTCCTACGAAAATGAATATGAAATTCTGTTTTTTGAGAAAAACCTAAAAATAGTCGTACCTATCAGTAATTCAAATAACTATTTTGTTCTTTACAGACAAGTCTACAACCTTACTAATAATTTCCATAGCCTATTTAGTAATTTTCTTACGTCACGTTCATCTGACACGGCCATTTTGAAAAAATAAAAAATTGTTCATATCTCACTTACTTTTTAGAATTTTCTAAATCGGAAAAAACTGTTTTACTAGAATTTTAAGAAACCACCAAAAAATATAGTCATTCTATTTAGAAAAAAAAAAAGTTGATACCACTACCGGTTGGACTGGAAATTTTATTTCCATCCCCGTTAGTCTAAAAGTAGCCCACTCTTGTCTAATATGTGTGTACCAAAAACGAAATTTTTAAATTAAAAAACAACCAAAAAATTGGGGGCATTGACTTGTGGCCACCCGGTAACCCGCTAAGGATAAAGTGAATTCGCTTCGCTTTCGAGCTATCTTATGGAGATATCCGTGTTTTTTTTTTATATTTTTTCGGAATATTAGCACAATTATGGAAGACAGTCATATGAAATACTCTGTTGTTGAAATCAGAAAAAAATAACGAGCGATTTTCGAGTCAAATACAGGATGTACAGGATGTATTTAAAAAATCAAGTATAACTTATTAAATTGAGTGAAAGTGTAACTTTTTAAATTAGGAGATCATTATTTTGTTAAGATGAAATCTTGCAAGAAAATGATTTTATGGAGTTTTAAAATTCTCAAATCGGTCCAAAAATAATCAACTTACAGGGGAGGGCATTTATGATGAATCGCCCTGTACACTATTTGCATGTATTGTTTATGTAACTAATGCAACATTTAAAATATATTTGTGTAAAAAGCGCATTATCATATAGGAGCTTTAAAGCTGGAATGGAAGAGAATTAATCGATACGATACGTACTTCGTAGACTGACTAGTACGATTGATGGAAGCTGGTGAGGATACCATAAGTTATTGATAACACATGAATGGTGTGGCGGGTATATGATAAATTGGAACTGAGAGGGTTATTGATGACGGACATCATGCTGATTTTGAAACAAAGCCTTATACATATGGATGTACTGAAGCCATTGTCGTTGCTAGAATAATCTCGTAGTCTTGGAAACGCTGAAAACATGCCTTAAGGCAATTGAAAGTACTAGCGACCCATTTAAATAAATTCAAATCATTAATATGACAAATTGCATCGATTTATCAAACTTACTAAATATAGAATTCTACTGTAAAAAGTAATATGTGAAAAATCAAAAAATAAAATCAATCTATGAAAATATTCATTTCAAATCTACATTATTTTGATAATCTACTTCTGGTTAAATTCGTAACAAACGTCTCCAGACCCAGATTTCAACGGTGTCGAAATCTGAGTCTGGAGACGTTTCTTATAGATTCCCTGGACAGCCTATCGGGCTAAAACCTCGATTCTCCAAGAAATGCGTCCTTAAAACCGACTCTCCAGCACCGTATTCTCTGACGTTGTGAATAATAAGAAGAAAGGTTATAATAGAATTAAGAAAGTCTAAAATGAATTTATTAACAAAATAACTGTCCATTTAATCAAAAGTGAAAATTTAATTAAAATATCAATTTTTAATCTTTATAATACTCTGACAACCCACATCTGGTTATGCTAGAGACACAGAGCACTAAAGTGAATTTATTAAAAAAAGCCTTATCTCAAACTTTTAAATTCTACAGAATTGACCTCAAAAATAATCTCATTTTATATACTTCTTCTAATCGCTTGGCCCTTGGAAGAGGTGACATGACAGATTATTTTCGAGGAGAGTCTTGTTGAATTTAAAAGTTTGAGATAGGTTTTTTTTGTGCATGGAGACGTTTCTCTTATAAGCGAGTCTGATGTTAAAGCCTAAAAATTCTTTTCCTACGTAGAAGCTAAATAAGAAGACTACTAAAGAGGGTGAAAAATTGTATTAAAAAAAATTGAGCTGTCTTTAGAAAAAGGCCATTAAAAATTATGAAATAAAATGTCTCCCTTCTTTTCCAGCACATCAGCGAAAATACACCTGATTCAAATTTCTTTCGCGATAATATCATCCCAGAAATAATTAAAACCGCATACCCAATTACAAGGGGAATTCTACCGTTCATCGAGAAAACTAAACCGCCATGGGGCCTGATCAAGCGGATACTGCCATCATACTGCCAACGATGACATGCCAACCGTTTTTATACTCTTCGCAAAAACTAAGAGTATATTGCATTTTATCGGCACATTTCTAAAACCGTAAATATCGCTCGTAGAGAAAAAAATTTCATATCATTGTGTTAGTGAACAAATTCTGAACAACTTTCAAAATGTCCGTCTGTCCGTCCGTCACGTTTCTAGTAAGCACGATAACTTAAGAAAGAAAAGTCCGATTGTATTGAAATTTGGAAAGTAAGTTAATGTTAGCTAGAGGAAGAACCCTATTGTTTTTGAAGAAAATCAATCAGTAATAAAAAAAATTAATCAAAAATTAATCATTTAATTTAAAAATATATATTTTCTTAATTTTTGTTGCTTGTACTTGAATAAAAATCTTGCGAAATATTATCTCTATAATATATATTTTTTTTGTTTGTGCATTTTACGAATATATATTTCATAATAATATATCTAATGGGTTGAAATATGATTCTGGAAAGATATTATATCACCGACATTCAATTTTCGTAGCAATAGGTGGTGGCGTATTACGACAGGTGGAAAATTCGGATCAACGCCGAGAAGTCGGAATCGATTCTCTTCACGCGCCGCTTCACAGAAAACCGGATTCTAACACCACTTTCGATCGGGGGTAGAGAAATTCCAATTAAGCGGTGCGTGAAGTATTTGGGGGTGAACCTAGACAAAAGACTGACGTTTAATACACACATTAACGAGACGATACGCAAGGTCTACTCCATGTCCAGGAGTCTGTACCCGCTCCTGGCACGGGGTAGCGGACTCAACAGGACTAATAAAAAGTTGCTGTACACGATGGTAATCAGGCCGGCCATCACATACGCGGCGCCGGTGTGGTGCAGCATCCCGGCCACGACAATGCGGAAGTTGAGAGTATTAGAACACAAATTTATGCGCCTCATTTCAGACTCTGGTAGGTACACCTCCCTCAGAAATCTCTATTCACGTTGCCACGACATAACCCCACTAGCGGACTACGTCCGAGAATCATCGCAAAAATTCTATCAGTTTAAGCTGGACGGTAGTCCGCTAATCCGCAACATTACTCGAATCAGACAGCATAACGCAATACTTTTCGATATAAGACACCCCCTACCATACCAGGCGTTGCCTATCTTCCGGCAACTTCCTTAGCCACACTTCCCTCTACGAAAACCTAACCCTACTCTATTATTTATCTTTCCTCAACTTTAACTTTCCAACCCCTTCTTTATGTTTGTACAATTTAGTTCTTTTCACCTTTTTGTCCCCTTTTTGTCTTTCTAAATTCCCTCTAGGCCGATAACATCCTGTAAATCTAAACTTTTTAAATTCAACCCTTTTAACTACCCTACCTAACTTGACGGCGCACATAAGGCCAATTTAACAATTTACGACGACAAAAATATAAAATATGATTTTATTGGATATTGTGATCAGAAATGCTTATAAGGAGGCTACTTAATAATTATCTTTCAGAAAAATACCTAATTAGGGTTAGTTGAGGTAAGGTGCTCATAGTATTTGTACATAATGTACCATTTTGATCAAAATTTTATTCTACATCTACATCCTCATCGCCCTTATCATCATCAGACTCCTGTTCGCCTTCATCATCATCACCACAGAAAGTAGGCGGTCTTAGCATGCTTAATACAACTTCACTGAATTGCATTTTATTTTTTTTTAGGTTTTTTCGCTTATTTGCGGGTCCGAGGATACTAGTATTCAGTTAAATATATCACTAAAAATAGTTCCTTTCTCCTAATCTTCATTTCCCTTAGAGAAGGATCCCCACGACTATCTGAAAAGAACACGCTCGATTTAACAAAAGGGGAAACAAGGGGACTTGCATTTTACTTTTTTATATTAGTTATAAGGTATTTTTTCGAACTAGAAAAAAAAAGTCTGTGTACTTTTCGGAACTTTTTATATAACTCTATCTAAAGCAAGAATTTCAATTTTTTTTTTAAACAAAAATAGTGTTTCATGAAACACGTTATATCTATACTACGTACAACTGTTATATTTATAACAATTGTAGATTAAAGTACATACCTGGTGCTTCAATATCCATGCTGAAAAAATTGTGATTATAAATTTAGGAAAATATGACGAGCATAGTTAATCCGTAAACAATTCATGCGCAACTAACCGGTATTGGCCGTACGAAAGATAACCCAACTTTGCGCACACGCGTAGGCTATTGTGTTGCGTTAAAAAAATTAATTTTTACGGTTCATTGCGGACTGGTTTATAGAGAACGTTTTGAAGGTATTTGTGACTAGTTTGAAGAAACTACTTTTATCTATTTTTGTCGTCGTAATTTAGCTATTTGGCCTTATGTGCGGCGATCAGACCACAAGGACGTCATTTGCTCGAACGGGTTTTTTCGTTTAATTCTGTTTTCCCGTATCAGCAACCAAAAATTTGTAAGTGCAGTGCAAGTGTTAGTTTTAAGTTTTTTATTCATTAGTATTAGGCTCGTGCGAGCACATTCCCTAATTTTAACCTAGTTTTAAGTCTGCCTAAGGCGGACAGGTGTCTTAGCTGCAACAAGCATTATCGTTAAACCAAATCGGACCCGCCTCGTCCAACCACACATTTTCCACGACGCTACGCGCCGTGGTTGTCTGGTTGGCTCCGGGCCGGGATCCGATGAGGTGCATTCTTGTAACAAGAAATGTCAAATAAATTTGTTTTATCTCTCTCTTGCAATCCAAAGATCGTGTGTTCGAATCCCATGCAAGTTGGATGGTTTTTTTTTTCAATTTTTTTTCATATATTTTTTTTTTCACAACAAAGTTGGTATCACAAAATTTAGGATGTCCAAAAACTAACATTATTTACAAGAAACTGCGAAGAGTATTCTATGGAATGTGTAACAACAATTATATAAAAAGCTCAGTAAATTGGCGAAGAGTACCTACGTTGTTAGCGCGTTTTGTTAAATGATTCATTTCAATGTGGCAAATGAATCAAACCTTCAAAAGAAAAATTTACTTAAACATTTTTCCCTTAACAAAATACGTACCTACCATACGATTTCATATGTTTAAATCCATAGGTTAGTGTTATATGGGTATATTTCGGCAAGATATGGGTTGGACTTGAACTGAGAGTATTGTGTTTATGCCTTAAGATGTCCTAAATCTTTTTAAGATTTATGAAGAAGGTTAACTGCCTGACTACCCACGATAAAAATTAAACCGTGGAAAAGTATGGAAATATAACAATACCAATAACAAAAATCTGTAACATGTATGTCGAAGAATATATTATATCCTTAAAATACTACTCCGTTATGTGTTTTTGTTTTGTTTTAAAAATTAAATACCACCAGGGACATAATCTATAGTTATAAAATAGAGATAACTTTTACGAAAATACAGAGCAATTTAAATATGAAAAGAGCGACATTAACAGTTTCTGCATAGGAACAAGTATCGACTGAATCTATCTAATTCAAACTGTTATACTGACAAGTACTAACTGGTACCATGTGCGCTGTATCATGACGTTACATATGAGCAATTTTACTAATCGAACTACCGTATTGTTAATTTTGAGTTTATACCACTTTCTGACGTGCAAGTCCCGACTGTGCGTTTGTAAACGAAAATCAAAACGAAACAATAGTACAATCGATAGGTAGATTCTTAGTCCGAATAAGTGCGAGAGTTTTGAAACTTTGGTAATTTATAGATTTCGATACCCTGAATCAAATAAGAAAAAATGCGAAATGTGATCCCAGCCGTCGGCGTCGCCCTATTGAAAAAACAATTTCTTTTAAATATCTTGCTTCCGGTGCCTCATACGGCAAAAAATGTCCTTATGAAAATAATAGAGCATTAAATTCTCTACAAAATATGTTTTATACATTTTTTGGTTAAACTGAATAGTTTCGGTGCAGCAGTCGATGGAAGTCAAGCATTCTTGACAAAATTATGATTTTTTGTAATTTCTCAATTTAGTGCGACTTTCATGAAGGAGTGTTTTTATGTTGAGACAAAATTTGTTTTCATACCTACAAGTCCTAAAATATAGTTGATTTTACGTGTCTGCTACGCATAGCTCAATGTTCAATACTCGTTTCCACACCACCTTGAGGTAGAGTATATGTCCCCTTTTTTTACGTGGTTGTCCCATATAGGCCTAATCCACTACCAGCCTGCTTCTTGAGGCATTTTAGGTGCTTGATGTCGATGTATGAAAACAAGTTTTGTCTTAACACAAAAATACTCCTTCATAAAAGTCGCACTAAATTGAGTAATTACAAAAAATCATAATTTTGTCAAGAATGTTTGACTTCGATCGGTTGCTGCACCGAAACTATTCAGTTTGATGAAAAAATATATAGGACATTTATAGAAAAGGGCCCCGCAATAATCTTATGGAAATTGGGTTTCGGTCAAATCGTCTGAATTTTGGATATGTTTTAGGTTTCGTCATCCCAAGTAAAAGTCTCAATGGGCACAAAGCTCGAAAATCAATATTTTGGCTGCTACGGAGCTTGAAAGCTCCAAAGCTCTACCACAGATTTATTTATTCGTGCAGTCTTTATAGATTTTTAAATAACTTATTTTTTCGATTTTAATGTCTAGGTTTATGTTTTTGAGGTTGCTGAATTCAAATCTGATGTCAAATTGTCCAAATTGGCACTTGACAGCTGTCAATTAGCTGTCAGAGTGCCTTAACAAAGTGCAAATCTTATTTTTATGTTATGAGTTTATGCTGTTTAGGTAACTCAGTTCATGTATAATGTGAATACAATAATTTGACAATTGGCAGCTGTCAACAGGCTGTCAGCTAGCTGTCAAAGTGCAATAACAAAGTGCAAATCTTATTTTTTTGTTATGACTTTATGCTTTTTAGGTAACTCAGTTCATACATGATGTGAATACAATAATTCGACAAATGGCAGCTGTTAACAGGCTGTCAGATAGCTGTCAAAGTGCAATAACAAAGTGCAAATCTTATTTTTTGTTATGACTTTATGCTTTTTAGGTAACTCAGTTCGTAACAAAAAAAATAAGATTTGCACTTTGTTATTGCACTTTGACAGCCTGTTGACAGCTGCCAATTGTCGAATTATTGAATTCACATCATGTATGAACTGAGTTACCTAAAAAGCATAAAGTCATAACAAAAAAATAAAATTTGCACTTTGTTATTGCACTTTGACAGCTAGCTGACAGCCTGTTGACAGCTGCCAATTGTCGAATTATTGTATTCACATCATACATGAACTGAGTTACCTAAACAGCATAAACTCATAACATAAAAATAAGATTTGCACTTTGTTAAGGCACTTTGACAGCTAATTGACAGCTGTCAAGTGTCAATTTGGACAATTTGACATCGGATTTGAATTCAACAACCTCTAAAACATAAACCTAGACATTAAAATCGAAAAAATAAGTTATTTAAAAATCTATAAAGACTGCACGAATAAAGAAATCTGTGGTGGAGCTTTGGAGCTTTCAAGCTCCGTAGCAGCCAAAGTATTGATTTTCGAGCTTTGTGCCTATTAAGACTTTTGCTTGGGATGACGAAACCTAAAACATATCCAAAATTCAGACGATTTGACCGAAACCCAATTTCCATAAGATTATTGCGGGGTCTTTTAATGCTCTTTTATTTTCATAAGAACATTTTTTTGCCGTATGAGGCAACCGAAGCGAGATATTTAAAAGAAACTGTTTTTGTGCGTCATTTTTTCATTATGGTGGTACCGGCGGCTGAGATCACATTGTGCATTTTTTTTACTTCATTCGGAGCATCGTAATCTACAAATTCCCAAAGTTTCAAAACTCCCGCACTTATTCGGACTAAACCCCATGATTTATGCTCTCACCGCTGTATTACAACGAACACAAAATTACTTCGTTAAATATCACTATATTTTTACAATTAATTATTTTTTATTTATTTGCTTTCATCATAATTAGAGAATATTATTTATTAAGCAAATCACAACAGAAAGTAGATAATTTCATAATAAATAAAACAGTGTGTAAGTTATGATTTGCTTAATACCTAAATAATATTCTCTAATCACTATATTTTTCTTTTGAGTCTACAGTTTCATAATTGCTAATGTACTTGAGAATGTAGTCGAGATTGCACACAAAAAGGAAAAATATATTGATATTTAACAAAGCAGTTTCATGTTCGGTATTTGTAAGATTTTATTTTTAAAGTAAATACCTACGTGAAATAATGGTAAAATCGTTATTACCCCGGGATTCGCCGCTGAGTTCGTTCCCCATGTATTCGATCTCGTTAGTGTCGTTTCAACAGAAGATGTGTTGCCAGGCAGTGCGTGGCATTTTGCCCACAGGGTGGCTATTGTATTATTTCAATGAAATGAAATAAAGAGACACTTGCATAACTGCGCTACCCGAGGCGCTTTACGACAAAAAAGGAGAAATTGAAGAAAGCTTTTTATCTGAAAGCTTCATATATATTAGGTGTATTATCTTTAAAAATATAAGGTCTACTTATGTGAATTGCGTTCTTTTGTTATCTGTCCCTCTAGTTCCTTGAGGGGCTTTATTTGTTAAGAAAATGTAAATTGTCGGATAAGTTCAATATAATATCACCGAAGAGGTGCTGGAGGGGTTTCAACCTTTGGTGTGACGCTGACGGTGCAGTAATTTCCACAAATACTTTACATTTGAACACGACACTCGAATATTATACGTGCGTGTCGCCAACCATGTAGGCATCACCTGGATAAGGTTAGGACCAAGCTCGCTAAAGGTTAGGTTGAACGGTTAATGTTCCTCTGACCTTGTGACGTCACATGTTGAAAGCAAATACGCGGCAATATATAAACTAGACATATCTTCTAATTATTTGAATATATATTGCGTTTACCATGATTAAATAAACCACTTATGACGAGTAGACGCTATAAAATATAAAGCTTTTTTTCTCATTATTCATTTGCCATAAAATTATATATTCCTGAATAAATATAAAGTTTGAATAGGCAGACCTAAACATTTTAAAAACGAATGTACCTTATTTGAAGGATGAAAAACTTTATTGCTTTGCCTTAAAAAAATGTAGACATTAAAAAAATTCTATTTTGCAAACCACCTCCAGGCATCCAAATTAATGAAATAACATTACATAACCAGTACTCAATAAGCGTAAATATTACTTACCTTGTATAATCGATACTGATTTATACTTATACTATAATAATTAATACTGTAGCAGTCTTTGTAACACACTAAACAGGAATGTATAAAATGTAAACAAATAAAAAATGTCTCAGTGCACATATTATAGTAGTCTTTATAAACTAACACTACACTAGGTATATAAAACACTGAAAATAATAAAATATTAGTCCAAGAAACAGTTCAACATCACGTACAACAGTTCAATTAACACGAAAATAAAACACAACGAACGATAACATTTACATGGCGTACATGGATCGTTTTCAACAGATGACATCAGAGCATTCCCCTTGCGTCTGTCGCACCTAAGTTTCCTGGGCAAATACTTTGAAAAAGTATTTAAATATTAAATACTAAATACTTTCAGAAAATTGAAAGTATTTAAATATTAAGTATTTTCAAAAGATAAAAGTGTTTAAATAATAAATAACAAAAGTAATTAAATAGTTTAAACTTAGTATTTAAATACTTTCTGAATATTTAAATATTTTGATAACACTGAAATATTTTGAAGCATAGTTAAGTGTAAAAATAGCCTTTGTCCACGACTATTAAATAATGTACTCATTATGTGTGTGTTTCCTCAAGGATAATGCTATCCATTATTCTCTGCAGT
The DNA here is from genome assembly GCA_936432065.2 of Rutpela maculata. Classification (NCBI taxonomy): domain Eukaryota; kingdom Metazoa; phylum Arthropoda; class Insecta; order Coleoptera; family Cerambycidae; genus Rutpela; species Rutpela maculata. The sequence continues at coordinate 33,224,421 of OW386289.2, read as the reverse complement.
GAATAATGATTTCATTATTCACTAGTGAATAATGAAGACAGTCAGTTGTTTATAAGAAATGACGTTAGTGACTTTTTACTAAAAATGTCAAAATTGCAGCAACCAAAAGACAAGTGTTGTTTCTCTAAGTTTTCTAGGAAGCACTCAAATGGTACATGCCGAAGAGGTACTTTAATAACCACTCAAAAATTACATTAGTAAGTTTATTTCAAAGCATCATGTATTAGCAACACGAGACAGTCTCCAACATTGTTTTTGAAACTATTTACCTACGCGCCTACAAACTGTATTTTATAAGTAAGCCATGACAATGCGTCAAAACATAATTTTGCTATTGATTTGAAACGTCAAAATCTGTGCGTCATATTTATCTCGTTCATTTAAGTTTGTTAGTTGTCTAAAATAAAAAAAAATGAAACTATATATGGAAACCGCCAGACACTACCAAAGCTGCTGAAATCACCTATATGCATCTACGGCCAGAAATTCAGTGAACAAATCTTTTATGCATTGGAGAATTGCCAAAAATGCTAATTCGTTCTCAGAATCAGTACTACTGGTGTATTTTTCCGAACTATTCACAAAATTTTTTATCATACAATTTTGTTTTTAAATTTTATTGAGTAGGTGGTTATGTGTCAAAAGAACGGCTTGTCAAATGGAACTTTAAACGTCAACGTTATTTATAATAATTTTACATTAAAATGTTAAAAATAAATGGGACTTATAAATTTCTTCAGTAAATAATTTAATCAAAAATATTTCATTGTCGTGGACAAAGTATAGTATTCTACTCGCATATAATAGCTACTATTCACTCTGGTGATTTAAGACACTCGCCTACGGCTCGTGCCTTAAACTTCACCCTCGTGAATAATAGCCATCATTATATGCTCGTATACTATTAATGGCTAAACTTCGCCAAATTTTATTTTTGTAGAAATCAATAAAGACTTATTATTATCATTATTATTATTATTATATTAAATACTATTTGACTATTAGAGGTGTCAAAATGTTAGGTTTCATGACTTTCATGAACTTCTACGACACTATTCTAATAGCTCCATATTTAATCAGTTCTAGATGGGTATTGGACCTTTGCGTCTTCTGTGCATAAAGCACAGAGACTATGGTACTAGCTCAACTGTTCTCTGTCACAATTAGTCCCTTGAGGTAAACCAGAAAAAAGCAAAAAGCCCAGAAGTTCCGCGTCCGGACTGCAAGACATCTTCCCCCCATTTTTGAAGGCGGGGAACACGATGGTGATAATATTTTCCGACCTACCCTTCCAGAACTAAACCGGATGCTATTGTTTTATCGGAAAATTTTATTAACAAAAGTTGTTCAGAATTGTCCAAAAATCCTAAATCCAAAATTTAATAAAAATTGAAAAACATTGAATTTTTTTTTAAAATAATGTCTAAGTCCAAAAATATCATTTAAGTAGGTTTTTTGTTTAAACAATTCATGACAAGTTTGTTTGAAATTAAACCAAGCTATCAGGTAGTTGTTAAGTAATTATTAGCTTTTTTTATATTTTTTAAATTTATCGTTTTTTTTTTCAATTTTTCAATTTTTTTATTTTGATGAAATATTGGGCTTAAGGTTTTTGAACAATTCTGAACAACTTTCATTAATAAAATTTTTCGATAAAAAAATGTCGAGCACCAACAACTCGGTTTAGGGGTAGTGGTTGGAGGGTAGGTCGGAAAATATTGTCACCATCGTGTTCCCCACCCTTGAAAACGGGGGGCATACAGAGAATGCTATTAAAAATGTAAAAAAAAATTTTTTCGAAAATTTCGGCTCATGGGGGGGGGGGGGTACAAATTAAAATCCAGACAAAAATTTTTTCTCGCCTCATACACAGGAATACTATTAGAAATTCAAAAAATTTTTTTCCCCTACCTCATGCGGAAAAAATGTATCGCCTTGAAAACGTAACAAATACTTTTCTCGGGGGGGGGGGCAATTGCCCCTACTGCCCCCCCCCCTGGATCCTCCCTAGTGTATTTGATTATATTTGTTGTATCTGTTTATTTAAATACTTTTGAGATTTCAAACACTTAGAGGGTATTCAAATATTTCTAAAAGTATTTAAATACTGTCAGAAAAGGATTTAAATACTTCCAAGTTATTTAAATAGTTTAAGTATTTATAAATACCTTTAGGATCATTTTCACGAATACTAAGTAGTAAATATTTCAGATAAAGTATTTGCAAATATAAATACAAATACTTGCTGCAAAAAGTATTTAAATACTCGGTATTTAAATACTTTCTAGTATTTAAATACTTATGAGGTATTTGTAAGTACATATTTGCCCAGCTCTGACCTATCCTTTAGCGATCTTGGGTTAGGGTTGCCCCTACTGTACCAAGATCGCTAATCCTTTAGCGTTCTTGCTACTGTACACCTTTTTTTTTTTTTTACTTCCATGTTAACACTCATCGACAGCACGTGGAAACGAACTTCGAAGTTTAGTACCACCGCCGCTTATAAGCGTCAGTTTTTTTTTTCTAAAAAAATCACATTAAGATAGGTATCAATTACTTAAGCTGCTTACAATTAATTTTAGGCAAAAATATAATATTTTTATCAAAAATAAATTTTGGGACCGGGCAAAGGGTATCTAAATGACAGCAGCATCCAATGAATTAATCCCATTTTCAAATAATTTATTTTATCGAAATGGTTTTCGAGTCATTAAACAAGTAAACTTGTTTAATGATGATGTATTTTTTTAGATGTAAATTTCAATACCAAACGTATCATATTATACTAGTAGTTTGCTTTAAAGCTACATATTGCCAGTTATAGCCTCTTTGCTAATTTTCGAAACAACTTTATTCTAATTGATAACAAAACGCAGCCCCACAGAACAGCTTCATGTAAACTTAGTTAATCATTGCTTGGAGGAAAACAATATTAACTGAATGCTGTGGCCGCACAAGTTACAGATCTGAATATAATTGACCACATCTGGAGCTAAATAAACTAGAGATTATAAGGAAATAGTAGATAAGTTAGTTTCCCGAAGTTTTATGTTAATGTCAGACTTTCTCCCACCATCCTATGTTAAATTAACAATTCGCACAAATGTGAAATCGACTGAAGTTCAAACACTAAAATCTGTTCGTATTTGTAGAGGTAATCAATGTTTGAAATATTTCTAATTTTATGATTTACTTCAATTTTTATGTATTTATGTAGTTTAGTTATTATTCATTGTGCTGAATCCATTTTTAATAGATTTCAAATTTAAAAAAGTAGGCGGTTCTCAGTTCGACCCGTATGTATTTTTTTATTTATCAATGATTACTTTGACGTAGCTTAAGCGATTTCTATCACATCTGTTGCAAACTGTTGGGTATCGCGCAGCGGTGGTCATGTTGCAGAACCCTCCAAAATCAATCTAAGTCGAAAGCAAAATGAAAATTCGACTAGGCAACAATTTCATTTAAGGACATTTCCAGGAGTCTGAGGGACTACAGAGCCACAGACTAGTCCATATAGACCGTTGTAAGTTCCATAAGGCATTAGATACAACCAGGTGAAAATTCGAAGAAACACCGAATTTTCACTTAGGAAAATATGTTTTGGTTCAGGATATGAGGGTGAAAGTATAAAGTGGTTTAGGATATGAGAGCGAAAGTATATACTGGCGAGGATTTAAGAATAATATACTTTTTCAAAGGTGCAACAAAGTTGGACTTAAATATATTTTTTTAAAGTACGCCAAAATTGGACTTGAAAAATGATTTTTATCAAAGGTACTCCGAAGTTAGTTTAAAAAGTACTCCAAAAAGGCACTTTGAAAAATATTAAAATATTTTCCATTTTATTCCTCCGCCAAAGATATGACCATAGAGGTACAGTCATTGAATGTCCTGTTCTAAAGACTGAATGCAAAATTTTAACGATGCAATGCATGAAAGAGGCGAAACCGACGATCGTGACAAAGACGGCGTAACGCCCATAAGCAAAAAATTTATAAAAATCAATGAGCATAAAACGAGTTTGGATTCACCCAGCGGCTCGCAATTTGGTCGCGCGCGTTGAGTGGTCTATACAATGCGATGGTAGGAAAGCCAGTACCAGGGCATTCCAAATAATAGAGTTATAGAGGAAAACGCCTTGTGCATAAAAATCAAAAAATTCAATTTTGCCCAAAAGTCGCTCGAAGGTGGATCATGACAATATTGAACAACTGCATAAGGGCAAGTAAGTTATGGACTGACCGAACGCTATCAAACTTATGCAGTAATAAGTCCTCATGAATGTGTTTGAGTATGTGAACCGCGACGATACGAGAACTAAGCTAAGCTAAGTGGTCTCTAGCGAAACTAAATTATTTTAGTAAAACATTTTTATGTTATAATCAGTCAACCGTAATTATCAAATTACAAAAAGTCTAAGACTTCTCTAGAAAAAAAGCTTGCATTTGATTCTGGGAAGGTTTGCATTAATCTTTTCTACCTAATCGATCATTAGCGTAAGCGCTCTCGCTTATATGGCCTGAAAGCCATTTACCTTAATTGGGGAAGGCGCGATTCTTTAAATAAGAATTTTTGCTATATCCATTTTTGTATATAACCATATCTTTTAAATAACCGGATTCTTTGAACTAATTGTATCTTAATTGTTCTTGAGGCTTGTTGCTAGTCTACCATCCCTGGAACTTTCGTTTGGTAGACCGGATGTGCCGAGTTAACTCACATTAACACTCGACCTTCTGGTTGCGGGAGTTTGATAGGGATTTTTTAAAGCATTTTTCTCAGAAATCTTTAGGTGTAGAGTCCGTTATTAGCAGGCAAATCACGTCAAAAGATCAATCCCGTCGGAGAGAAAATCTCCGATTGGAATTTTTTTTTATGCGAAAATTTAATCAACCAAAAGGTATCAAAACCCTAAAACAGGGAAATCACGTCCAGAGAGAGCGCCGTTAATGATCTAAGGTAATGCAGCCTTGATCCGTTACTCAGCTACCGAAGTGCATCTTATCTCGAACCCGTCTGGGAGTGGAAGAACGGGGCAGAGCGAGGCTGGCGCCCCTTAATAAATAAATTGGTGTCGCGTCTTTTTGACGCCCGGTAGTGTGTTCTTCTACAGTCACATCCTAGTTTCATCAGGCTACATTTAGTGTAAGGTGAGCAAAAAAATGGAAAGAAATTTTTTATATTACCGACATATTTGGAAATTTGGCGATTGCGCCAGTGATTCGCCAAACAAAAGGATTTTATTGCTTGGCGATGGTCTCATTGTAGTTTCTTCGTCAGGCCACGTCCAGTGCACAAGTTGACTAAACTCTGAAAAACAGGACAGAATTCATATTTCACCGGAATTGCATTAAAAAAAAGTTTGTCTCCCATAATATACGGAGTGTGCAGCGAAAAATATTGTCACCATGGTAGTAGTACCAGCGCTAAGTGGACTGACCAGTTCCTCCTATAAAATGTAGGGAGGAAATCTGTGGGGGTTAGGGGCTAAAAAATGAATGATAAGCCGTACTGCAGTATCTAGGTCTTTTTTTTGTTCAGGACTCGTCTGTTAAAGAACTCCGAGGGTACTGCAGCTTCCTAAACATATTGTGCTCTCCACGTTCTGGTGTTTACTCTATTGGTTTGGTACCACTGATCAGGTGATGCAGGTCTGAGATTGGGTAAATATTGATGGATTCCGTATCTGTCTGTGTTTTCCCGTAAATATTATATAAATATAATATTATCCACCGTTTCTGGTTCTTAGTGAGCAGTTCTTCAGTTTGTTTCAGATTTCAGAGGTTACATCCTTGATGAGTATTTTCCCGAGTCGATTTCCTGGATATTCGTCCAGTGATTTTTGTGTTTGTTCTTGTCCCATTATTTGATAACTCATCCGGTCGAGGTTCTGATGATTCCCAGCACGGGTTCTCGGTCTTAAAATGTGTTACCGGCTCCTGGTCTAGTAAGTTCATTAGCTTCTTCATTGTTGCCTATTTTTGAGGCCTTTCGTTCTTGTACATACACTAAATCACCATTTTATTTTTTTCAGCCCCTTTAATAATGGGATTGGGGTAGTAATGGAGGTGGCTAATGCCAAAAAAAATTTTGATTTTGATTTTCTCTTATACCGGGTATAATAGGATCATAGTACACCCGCCTTTTCTCCTTTAGTTTTGAAAATACTTGATTAAAATTTGGGATATCCTATACACATAATAAGCGGCACTTTTTGACATACAAGTGATTTTTTTCACTTCCGGCTTCGCCGGAAGTGACACTAGCTTTCGATTTTTAAATGGAACATACTGTATATTATTGCATTTTTGAATCCTGCATAATTTTTTGAATCCAACGATATCAAATAAGTGACATTTCAAACGTCAATATTTTTTATAATATAATTTTAATTTTCCATTTAAGTGTGCCATGGCGGTTCCAATTTATTCTAAATGACCCGTGTAATGCTAGAAAAATCGAAATCCCGTCAAAAATACTAAATTACGTGATTTATGAGCAAATAAAGTTCATCAAAATGGTTTTTGGGCAAAACCCACTTTTTTCAAATGAAACCATATTGGTACCGTGGTACCATTTATTAGTATTATTAATAAGGAATTTATTCATATATCGTATTAAAATGTACGATAAATACAAACAAAATTACAGTTAAAATAAAATAAGAAAATACAATTTTATTCTAATTAAATGTTAAGACGTAACTAAGGTGGCTTTGAAAACAATGAAATATTTAGCTTATCAAACATTTGTTGGTTTACCGGTGTTTTTATTGCGTTTTTAAAAATTGTTTAAAATGCTAGTTCAGAAGTGCATTGACGTTAATGGACAGCATTTTGAACAATTTTAACATTTTATGTTCATTTTTTATATTCCAAGGCCACCTTATGTATAACAAGATAATTAGAACAAAATTGTATTTCCGTATTTTATTTTAGCTGTATGTATTTATCGCACATTTTAATACGGCATATAAATAAATTTCTTATTAATAGTACTAATAAATGGTACCAATATGGTTCCATTTGAAAAAATTGAGCTTTGCCCCAAAAACCATATTGATGAATTTTATTCGCTCATAAATCACGTAATTTAGTATTAAGCCGGTCAAGTTAGCCCTAAAAATAGCGGTGCCCTTGCATAAATTCCGATGGTTGTTGAGCCTTGCCTGGTTTTAAAAAATAAATGGTATTTTCAATTGGAGTTCAAGCGGTAAGTAATACCAACAGATCAACATTTTCACCAACAACAACAGTTGGATTGAATTGATTTATTGCAATTTCTATAATGAGTACATCAAATTTGCGACATTTGTTAAAAACTGAATACAGCACAAACTTTAGTTAAGAATATTTGCAATAACCACGTGTTTTTACTACGAGGGAACGTTTAAGACTAACGGTATTTCGTTGGGACCTTAGAAAAAAGAGCAGGTAGACGGACACTGCCACACTGTTCACAATTAAACAGCAGACAGATGTTGCTCAATGCCACGTGGTCACATAAAATTAGGGTCTGGGTTTCTTTTCATCTCATATTCTTAGAATTATGATTCAATATTAATGTATTAGACACGCAGACTAATATTTTTACTTATATTATACGTCCATAATGTACATAGGCAGCGTAGTCATGCATATTATGGAGAATATAACTTTAAAATGACTTTTTCTCAAAAAAGAATGAATTTTAGGAAAAAAAGTGTAACGACCATTTTTGTAGAGAATTGAAAGATCTACAATTTTTGTCTAAGCTATTTTTATCATAAACTAACTGTTTCGCTACAAAATCAAAAAAAACATTTTTGCGAACTTTGACCTCGTATAAAATTTTTTGCACACACGGGATCAATGGGGAATTTTCACAACTTCATTATAATGGTGTCCCTAACGTTCATGTGAATTTTCAGCTTCTTGGGAATTTATGCAAAGGTGAATGTCTATTTTGACCGGAGTATATTTTTAGCGGGATTTCGATTTTTCTAGCATTACACAGGTCATTTAGAATAAATCGCAACCGTCATGGCACACTTAAATGGAAAACTAAAAATTATATTATATAAAAATATTGACGTTTGAAATGTCAATTATTTCGTATAGTTGGATTCAGAAAATTATGCAGAATTCAAAAATGCAATAATATACAGGATGTTGTAACTTTCACTTCCGGCGAAACCGGAAGTGAAAAAAAATCACTTGTGTGTCAAAAAGTGCCGCTTATTATGTATGGATATCCCAAATTTCAATCATCTTCAAAACTAAAGGAGAAAGGTCCTCTTACATCCTGTATGTACTAAATATCTATTTTGTGGACTCTTACTTGCTTGATTTACCTATTTACACCAATTTCCCCCCATTTACCCCTCAACCCCAACCCGTCAACAGAATAAGATCAAAATATAATTTAGTTCCAAATCCCGTTTAAATTTCTTATTTCTAGTCAATAGCTTAAACGGTTCCTGAGTAATCCTACGCACAAAAAAGTTACAGACAGGCAGATCGACAAACAGACAGATTTTTTTTTCCTCAGACTTAAAATCTCGACGTTTCATAAGATTCAAGCCTATTCGAACAATAAAAATTTTCAATTTTTTTTTGCATGACTACTTCCAGTGGAGTAAAAGTCTGAGTTGTGTCGGGCCGTTTATTTTTAATGTTTTTAGTCAAGATTACCTCTAGTAAAGACATTCCAAGTGTTCCTTTATAAAGATTTCGATGTTTATTCGTTTTTTGTAAAACGTGAAATACATACACTGTGCAACCATTTGTAACCCAGTCTTGGTAAAATGAAATTAACTTTTTTTTAATTTCGTTTTCCATCGAAAAATATATTGGGTTTTGTTTGTAAATTTGGTGCCAAACGTACCAAAATTGACTCTCCTTTGTATTTCGTAATGGTAATAAATTCAACTATCAACATTTTACATTTATGCAACATAAAAAATCATGTAATGTAAAAAGACATGTTTCATCACCTCACACCAGAAAAAAACCTTCGCGTAGGTACATTGAAATTTTTGTGAAAGCAAGTTTATGCAGTTATATTCCTCATTGTGTACATTAATTTTCACAGCATAATTCCATACTTTTAGGAAAGGCAGAGGAAGCACCACAGCAAATTATAATTTTGTCGGTTATATTTCGAAACGAATCTCTTACAAAGCTGCAGGAACAACACTCCAATTATATTCTCCATTTAAATATCGTTGCAAAACCTCACATTAAGCTCTCACTTTACATAATTGAGAGCTCCGTTTGCACATCTGCAAATTCCACATTCGCGTGAATTTTATGACAGAAGGTATTAACAGATACTTTTCTGCTTTGTCGCCGAAAGAATATAAAGCAATTCGAAATAAATAACGATGGCTGTAATTAATATTAAACAAAGGATCTTTCATCCTAAAATACCTTATTTTCAATTTGTATTAACTTTTTGCTTAATTTCACTCAATATACGAGAGCCTTGAAAGAAATTGCATATCTTCCAAGGATGATCTTACACTCAAAGAAATAGTATGGGTAAATTCAACAAAAAAAAATGGTTAACTAACAATATCGTTAATTTTGTTAAACCAAACTATATTGATGGTATTTTTAAACAAGAGGTGATTGTTATTTTAATTAATAAAAAGTTGTCGTACAACAAAACAAACATTAACTTAAAAAATAGATGAATAAGATTATTATTTTGTTCGTCTGACTATTATTTTGTTGAATTCTGTCAAATTAAACTAGATAATAGTATATTTTATTTTTAACTATTATCGAATTGTAATTCTAACCCAGTATTAGTTCGCTGTACTATTGTACTTGGTAGACAAACCAATATTATTGTCGTCTTCTAGAAGTTCTAAAAGAATTACCATAAAATTTGCTTGCTTACCACGTAGTCTATTACAGAAATTATTCCCAGATGACGCCACATACAAATCACTGACAATAATCAATCATGCATTATCTTATACTCTTATGAATTTATAGAAAATTAATAACATGATTGCAGTGTTCAATCAGGGATCATCGATATATTTGGTTGGATCTTATAAACGATCTCTAATCTTTGGTTTGGGTGGTCTGATGTCTCAATACTGAGATTTTGGCTAACCAAAAAAAACTTCATCATACTATAAAGTGTAGATCAACCTAAAAATTAGTTGGTGAACAAAAAACAAAGTCGTTGTACTATTTAATTGTAGACCAAATTGAAAATGGTTAGTGAACATAAAAAAATGTCATTATACTATTTAATTTGTTACAAGAAGATATGATTATTAAACTACTACTATTTGTTTACGAAAACAAATAAAGTTGTATGACTATTCTTTTCTGATTGATTTAACTATGAAACTAGATAGGCGCGATTTCATATGCTCTTTTTGGTTGAATTTAGCTACCATTTTCTTTGAGTGTAGATAAAAAATTTTCTTTTTATTGACAATGTCTTACCATGAATTATTCTAATTGGACTAGCTTGTTGTATAGCATGTCAGGCGGCATCACATCATCCAGCGCGGTTGCCTATTAGGCGCACAACTTCACCAAAACTATGTCTCATCATTTCCTTAGTTACATTAGAACAATGTTTTGTAGGGCGTCCTCTTCACCTCTTGCCATCTATTTTTCCACGAACTATCAACCGTTTTATATTGAAAAATGAGAGGATTCGAGATAATACGAAGCTGGAGAGTCGGTTTTGTGGGCGTATTTCTTGGTGAATCAAGCTATTAATAAGATGCGCTGTCCAGGGAATTCGCAACAAACGTCTCCAGACCCACATCTCGGATGCATCAATACTCCGCATGTCTACTTCCCTAACGGTCCATGTCTCAGAGGCGTAAAGAAAGACTGCGAAAACTAGGTCGTTAGCAAATCTGATCTTTGTATGTCTCGTAATATTTCTATCACACCAAATTTTGCTCAACTGTGAAGTTTTCGATCTTGCCATCTGTATTCTTCGCCGAATTTCATATTCTCACCAGTGGGCAGTATCGTCTACAAGGACTATAAGTAATACCAAATTTTAAGTACTTGGAGATTATTGCGAATTTTAAATATAGTTTAACACCTTAAAAGTCGACTTACAATAGGGTCATTTAGTGATATGGCAGTTTCCTACTTTTTCTTCCTCATTTTAAAGTATAACAAACCAATAGCCTCAGAAAAAAATTTCAGCTCAATTGAATCAATAGCCAAAGAGATATTCGCATTTGAATAGAAACACGCTCGGCCGGCCAACAGTCCGTAGAGTGACGTCACTTGGCGTGCGCCGATACCCAAGATTTTCACAAGAGACAGGTTGCCTGGTAACTCAGGAGCCAATAAAATTCTTGCGCGGGAGTGACGTGTCCAGAGGACCATTTAAAATTAATATGCACAACAAATGATCTACTTGAAATATGAATATCCAAAATAATATTTTCAATAACTGTGTAAGCAGAAATAAAATATATTAAACAAAGTACGAGATGAACGAGGTTAGGGATACACTGGTCGACCTTTGCATCTTTTACCTCTGTGGAGTGAGTTGTAGAAGCGGGTCCTCTGAATGACGCGCAATATGGCGCTCCTTAGTTACCAGGCAACCTGTCCTCTACAAACCTTGGCCGATACCTATATTAGAGCAGCGATTTCGTAAGTCTCTCGTGTCGTTTTTTTTTTTTGGCGTAGAACCAGGTCAAACATGTTAGGTTCCTTTAAGTATGTCACCGGGCATATGAAATCATATTTTACATTTTTTTGCGGTCTCGAACTTTTTAAATCAATAAAAAGTGAAAAAAATGTATTTTTAAATCAAATAGTTTTTTTTTGTTTCTTTAAAACTATTAAAGATACCGAAATTTGTTTTGTGTCAAATTAAAGCACACACTGTAGCGCTTTTACCAATATAAACGGTTTGGGCACAATTCGCACTTTCATTTCTCTAAAAATCAGATAAACTAAAAATATATATTTTATGTATTGAAATCTTCACCAATCGATAAACTTTTTTATTTTTGAAAATATTTACATACATCCAGCGAAGAAAATAACGCCTAATAACCACAAAAGTTTTTGAAACAATATATTTTTTCCTAAAATGTACCGTGTGGCAACAGCGATTTTTTTTATCAGCGCTAAATGCGACATTGGGACGCAATTAATACACCTCGCATGCAGGGTTGGTCAGATTAGTCGCGTAGAAGTGGCGGTTGTCGAAGATCATTAAGTATTCATTGTTCGGATAAAAATTGTGACAATCGAAAATGTGCTTGTTTTAAGGAAGGCCTAAAATGTTGCAACGAGTGCAAATGTTGTTCCTGTAACAACATTATTAAAGATTTCGAGGCAGATATGAACGAATTAGAATGTTATTAATGTAAGACCTACATAAGCTACATACTACATATTTATCTATCCAAATAGAAAATTTATTTCAACAATAAAACTCATTTTATGCGTACGTTTTTACTTTCATTCATTTAAAAATGTCTAATAAACTTACTAATTAGGTGGGTAGTTAGTAACACTGATTGCTATTTATAGATTAGGTATTTATATCTACCTACCTGTATTTTATTATTAAAAGGAGACTATTTTATATTTATTGTACAATTTCTTAATATTAACAACATATGATCAATACCACTGTATATGAAATATTGAACAATAATATTGATCCCCTAGATGCTTTTGATCACTACTGGTTTTGTATCTATTGATATAAGTTAAATTACTACATATACCCCGACCGGGACCGTCAGATCGTTGCAGTCGGTAGGCTTGCTACAGCCGAGCGCGCAAGAATATGACTGGCCCGTTAAAAAAAATCGCTGACTCAATACTATGAACGGAACATGAAAAATTTTTATCCTAAAAACTTTTTTCAACTATTGCCTTCAATTTGTACGCAGCATGTATATACAAATTTTCATAAATAAATTTTTTTCTCGATTGTCTAAAATTACGCTACTGAAAATAACAAGTTTGAGTTTCCTATTATTTTTCCAATTTAAAAAAAAATAAATCGTTGTTCGAAGCGCTATTGTGTCTACTTTAATCTAAAAAAAATAGCTTGATAGCACAAATATTTTCAGAGATATAGCGATATTTCATTAAAAATTTATTTTTTTGAGTTTTTCCGAAATAAAAAAGTTCTCGACCACCAAAAAATGTCGTTAAAAATGATTTCGTGTACACGATTATCTTACTAAAGAATGCCACTAAGTTTGGTTTGGTTCTACGCCGTTTTTTTTTGTCGAAAACTAAGTGACTTTACTTCCCAGATTTTACTCTACTAACTTGCATTCACAGCCGTGTTCACTGGGCGGTTCAGCCATCTGACGTCACAACTCGACTACATGATTATCCCGAGCGTTTTTAAGCGCAACGACTTTAATAATTCTTTTATACATGAAGGCGGCGTCAGTTAATTCTAATTTTTGGCATACTTACTATACTCACCAAGCTCTTTCAGAATATGTAATAATAAAAAATTGTTAAATGAGCCTATAGTTATAATGGTTTCTATATTTTTAGCCATTTGGTGGGTTTCAAGAAAGCTACCCAAGAACTCACATATTAATTGAAATATATTAAAGAATATGTTAGTGTACTACCGTCACGGTGGCGCAGCGAGCTAAAGCATATTGTGTGGAAAGCATGCTTGATCTCACTGTCTATCGTATACTGGGTTCGATCCTCAGCTCCAACATTGGCAATACTAATAGAAACTAGATGTTTTTGCGTCTTTTCTAAAGTGAAACCCCTCTTCTTTGGATTTAAGGATTGTCTAATATGTGTTGTGTGTTTATTTGATTATTATTTATTGAATAGTATTAAAAATATTTGCAAAATATTTCTAAAGCAAATGAACAATGCACTTAGAGCAACTAGACTTTATTTAAAGCTAGGTATGCAGAATTTAATTTTTTAATTCTTGAATTGTTATGACCTGTGACAGTTGATAGTTTTTTACAAAAAAGCAAATAACAAGCGCGTTGTTAATTTCTTTATTCATAGATAATTAAGGATTCAACAGCATAACAGTTTTTGTTTAAGTTTCCTAATTCAGTTACTTAAGCGGTAGAACTTATTTACTACGGGAGCCCACCATAACTGTCCGTGCCCCCCCCCCGATCCTTAGGGACAATGTTTTTCATAAAGATTAAAGCCTAAGGAACAATTTAAGACATGTCCTAAAAAAAAAACTGGCTGTACTTTCAAAATGGGGTCCGTTTAAAAAAAAATTTGCAAATATTGTTTTTGTCATATAACACAAAAACTAAAAAAGATGGAGAAAAACTTTCTGCACGAGAAACAAAGTGCATACAATTTTCTACAATTTTGTTCCTATACAATATTTGGATAGGCGTTACCATTTTCCAGATAAATGATTGAGCTCTTAAAATAAAATATAAAATTCAATATAAAACGTAATACTACGGGAGCCCACCCTAACTGTCCGATCCTTGGGGACAATGTTTTTCATAAAGATTAAAGCCTAAGGAATAATTTAAGACATGTCCTAAAAAAAAACTAGCTGTACTTTCAAAATGGCGTCCGTTTAAAAAAAAATTGCAAATATATTGTTTTTGTCATTTAACACAAAGACTAAAAAGGCGATTGAGGCAGTATTTTATCTGCTGAACACCAAAGAGGTTCTCCACTTTCTTGCCATCCATAATCATTCCAAGGCTTTGGAATATTGTGAATAACTTTATCGGATAATCGCCAAATACGCGTTTGGTAAACACTCCTTTTAATATGCACGATAAAGCAAGCTCTTGATGGTGGAATGGAAGAAAAATCAACTTTAGTGTCAATTGATAAAGACAAATCTTTGTCACCATATTTCTGTCTAATGGCCATTAGTAAATGAATGAAGGCCCAGTAATGCCGAACATTTTTGAGGTCGATACTCTTCTGCTAATGCGGATATGTTAATAAGCCTTCTTTTATTGCCAAATCCTGTATCAAAGAGTAATTTACATTTAATTTTATTGAAATGAGCCAGCAGAATCCAAAAGATGGCATTATCAACACTTTTAACCCTAATCTGTTCATAACCCATTGTTAACGTTTTCGAGACAAATGCCTGCAAATTATATTATTTTTTTTTTTTTCAGTTTATTTTCTTTTTGTTATGTTAATAATATAAAGTTATATTATACGCCTCACAATAATTGTCACAGTTATTTCCTCTAAGTGATTTACCGATATATGAATTTCCATGTTTTCTTAAGTTTGGAGTCATTTATCTGGAAAATAGTAAATCCTATCAAGATATTGTATAGGAACAAAACTGTAGAAAATTTCATGCACGTTGTTTTTTTGAAAAAAGTTTTTGTCCATCTTTTTTAGTTCTTGTGTTAAATGACAAAAACAACTTGGCAACCATTTTTTTAACATATGGCCGCCATTTTGAAAGTACAGCTAGTTTTTTTTAGGACATGTCTTAAATTGTTCCTTAGAATTTAATCTTTATGAAAAATATTGTCCCCCAGGATCGAGGGGGGGGGAGTGGGGGGATGCACGCACAGCTAGGGCACAATACATTTAGTGGCACTAAAAATTCATCATGTCCTAAATCATTTGGTAAAAAGATATTTCTTTCCTTCAATAACTGTATTATATTAAAATAAAAAGGAAAATAAATGTCAACAATCGTATAAAAAAAATAATGATAGAAAACCTGAGACTAGTTTTTGAATTTTATTACAGGAAACTACTACTACTGCTTATTATTATTACAGTGAAGTATCCTCAAGGAATATCTGCGGAGAACTCTTCAAAAGGCAATTCCAAATATAAAGTCATATTTACCCGTCTCGAAATGTTTTGTGTAAGTAAAAATCTCGCATAATATAAAATGAAACCTTTCATTATGTGGCTTTCTTTAAGTACCTATACATTACATAATCCAGTCTACCTTTGAAGACAGTCATGCGAGTGTATAAAATTTAATATCTTGCCCAGACCGAAGTACTTATTGCTATATTAAACCTGCCTGTCCTTCTGAGAATTCTTTTTATTAAAAAACGAGGAAACTTTATTGTGCTGACTTAATATAATAAGGTGAAACTTGAGGGAACTTTTAGGTTCATATCTGCGAATCGTGAAATTTTATATTTATTTAGTTTTTGTTCGTTTTACCTTGATATTGAGAGTAGACATCAAGAAATTGCTGCACGTCTATATAGTGCTGTCGTTCGTGAAGTGGAGATAGAAACGGGCCAAATGGCCTTCTTTTATGCCTAGGCACTTTAATAATGTCATTTACAGAGTGATCCTAAGAAGTTATACACGAAAGTGAATTTTTCAGATCATAATATGACACAAAATATATGTAAATATAGGTATACAATTCTCCTTACAACGAAGACTGATACTGGTATTTTCTTTATAAAATGTATGGTCAGTGGGCAGTGCGTGCTACTTCGTTGAATTTAGATTGAACATAATATTTGGAAAATTTTATTATGGGTATTCAACAGATAACTTTCAAAGAAACCATTTGTTCTTTCCATTGATCCAGGTCTGACCACGCTAATATATCAACAAGAAGTCTCCTTACGAGATGCCTTTTCAACTTCTTTCATGCACTTAATATCTAACATTCAATATGAAAAACAAGACAATAACCATTCTTTCTATATACGAGGATCTAAGTCTGATCATGTTAGTATAATGAGAACCCTACCTTACTAAACATCTTATCAAGTATTTCTAGCCCTTAAATAAACATTTATTACATTTCAGAGCTAAGAATTATTAAAAAACACAATGAAAAAGAGTATAACATTTCACTCACCGCAGAATTTAGGAGTTTAGGAATTTAGGAATTTAGAATTTATGTTTGACTGCGGAACTTTGGTTAAAATACTATATTAGTTCTAAAATAGCTGTTTTCTAAGGCTAATATTGAAATGAAATTAAAAAAATTGTCTTTTTTGTATAAAATGCATAGAATCACAACAAAACTGCAATTATTGAACTCATTTCAGGCCCTTTTATATCCTCTAACATTAAAACCACCCCTTAAGCGGGCGATAAGGGCTATTGTGGGCAAAACTCGCACGAAATATGTTCATGGAGTCCAGAGAAGATATTTTTTATAAAATTGATAAACATAGCAAATACTGCACTTTCTTTGCCTATTTTTTGTTGAGTGTAAGAGCAGCTCTATAGAGCCGAACTCCGCCTTTGTAAGAACACAAATAAAGACATATTTATTTATTTCGATCCCCAGTATATTTGACGCCCTCGAACAACCCATCATGTAGGCGTTTTAATGCTATTTTGGACAAGAGCAGTAAAAAATAGTTAGTTATTACCATTTTTCATCGTGTTTGTCCAAAATAGCTTTAAAACGCCTGCATCAGGGCGTAAAATATAATATGGATCGAAATACTCAACAAAAGTGCAAAATTTGCACGAAATACGTTCACGGAGTGAAGAGAATATTTCTTTATATAAAATTAGGAATTATTGCACTTCTGTTGAGTATTTCGATCCATATTATATTTTACACCCTGGAACTACCCATAATGCAGGCGTTTTAATGCTATTTTGGACAAACACGATGAAAAATAGTTACAAAGTGAATAAAAGAATTGTAACCAAACCAACAAGTTCCAGCAAAAAAATTGGTATTGTAAAATTATTCATTTTAGGTGATTCAGAACTTTCACTAACTATAATGACGGTCAGATAATTTTTTAACTACTGAATTTATTAGATAATTTCCACAAACTAATTTTATTAACACTAGATGATGCCAACTTGATTAGTCGAGTATACTGTTCAGTGATTTAATGTTTGTGAAAATCACAGTTTCTAACTCCATTTTGTGGTCAATGAACTAGTAATTGAATAAACGATCCGATTTCAAACTTTAAAAGATACGAACCTATTCTTATGCATAACCAAAACGTATTTAATTTGAATCTTCCGACTGGCGTAGACTACGGTGAGACCAAAACTAAATAAATATATGCAAAATAGAACAAACGAACAACGTTGATACAGACGGAATGCATACTTTACCTCCTGATGGAGTTATAAAAACCCACTCAACGTTCACTCTTAGCGTGGGGCATTCCTGCCGGGTAAAAAGCTAAAAACTCAAACATCTTGTCTGCACTCCATACCACGAAAAAACGAATAACAAATAAGCAAATATAAAATTTCGCATTTCCTAGAAGCGGTCCTGAAGCTTCTTTTAATATTGTTTTTTACAGTCCAATTCATTTTGAAAAGATAACAAACTATCACAAATATGATATAGAACTGTAAGATTTATTAAAAAGACATCAAATTATTGCTTTTTAACTATAATTTAATCGAGATACATTATTATTTTCGAGTAGATTTTTTTCATTATTTTAATTTAATTGAATTAAAGGCACATAGTGATTAAAATATTGTGTACCAAATCACTCCTAGACAATTTTTATGATAAAACAACTGAAATATGGGTACAGGTATATCACACATTTAAAATTAGGTGACAATTAAATGTTAACACATTATTTATTACTTTTTTTTTTATTTTCACGGGTATTCCAAAAGACAATTTACTAAAGAGGTCTACAGACGATCCAACTTGCTGAAGCCAATCTTGTCGGTACGTTTTGAAGATTGCTGGAATTTCAGCAGATTAGCTCACTTTCCTGAGTTGGCATGGCAATCTTCAAAGCATACCTACAATGTTGGTTCCAGCAAGTCGGATCGTCTGTAAACCCCTTGAACCGCAAACATTAAGTGACTTTTCAGGTTTCGAATGCTTACTAAAAATATCACCTACAGTTCTTGATACGTAATTGAATATACTGTTAATGAATTTTTTTAGTGACTCCTAGATATATATGTCATTTATCTTAGAAAATTCCAGAAATTCTGATTTACTGATGAACGAAAATCCAAAATTGCGATAACAATGTACTATCATTTTAACCAAGCATCAGTGCATTTTTACTTCCACGTCCAGTGGAAGTATAGTAACGACAAAAAAATTTTTAAAAATTTTTATTGCCCAAATAGGCTTAAAATGTCATGAAACGTCGAGATTTTAAGTTTGAGCGAAAAAAAAATTTCTGTCTGTCGGTCTGTCTGTCTGTCGGTCTGTCTGTCTGTCTGTCTGTAACTTTTTTTGTGCGCACGTTTACTCTGGAACCGTTTGAGATATTGACTTGAAATTTGGTACACATATGTACTTTAACGAGATCTAGAACTAGATTATATTTTCATCTTGTTCCGTCGAAGGGTTGGGGGGTAAATTGGGGTAAATTTGGGGTAAATGGGTAAATCAAGCAGGTAAGAGTCAATAAAATTGGTATTTAGTATATACAAGAGAAGCTGAGGTCTCAAAAAAAATTTTGGCATTAGCCACCCCCATTACCACCCCCACCTCCTTATTAAAGGGGATGAAAAAAAAATGTGATTTAGTGCATGTACAGGAACCAGAAACCTCAAAATATTTTTTTACTTCATCCACCCCCACTACCACCCCCCTATCACCACCCCCACCCCACTACCGATGTGGGGTATCGTTTTATGGGTTTTTGGGGTAGAGGATTTCAAATATTATATTATTAAAGTTCCATAAACAATCATTTTCACATACAAAGTTTTTTCGTTGTGAGTGACTTGGATAGAGAATCTGGATGTGGAAGTAGTGATTCCTTGGGCAGCGGTTTTTAACTAATGAAGTGGGCGACACAAATGTCGCCCACTTGGAAAAATTAGTCGCCCAGTTATTGAAATTTTGATGTACTAGGCGACAGTGATTTTGGTCAATTTATTGCATTATATTTTTCTTCGAAACAGAAATCGGTACCGATACCGCCTTCCGCGAAATAAAACACCAAACCAATAACAAATATAAAATAAGATAGTGAAGGTGTGAGGTCTGAATTTTAAAAAGGGTCGTAAAATTTTACCCTAGTACAGGAAGATATACCTAAGTTCCAAGAATGAGCAATGTCATGATGAAGTGATTGGACACTTTACTTCGGATAATCTTCCTGTGCCTTCTAGTGTTACTGATAATACAGGCCGATTGTTTCACTTGTTAAAAATATCAGTCCCTGTGTTTTCAAAATTGGTGCAAGTCTATATAATCCTTACTCTTCGTAGTTGTGGACTAGACTAGAACGTGCTGTTTTCTGCCATACTATTTTGAAGAGTCAAAAGCAAAGTTGCTTATCAAGAGATGCCATCAACAGCCCCATGTGCATTGCCCTTAATAGTGCCAGGAACTGCCCATTTTGATCCACGACCAGCTGTGGCAAAATTTTTGGAAAAAAAGGAGCGCCGATATACTGTTCCGGATACTGAACTATATAGAAATAGGGAATTTATAAAAAAGTTTTTTGCCACTGATATGTAACACAAAAATTTTAATGTTCAGTGAATGCATTTTTTATTAAAAATATTATAATTGAAAATCATTTTCCTTTTATAGAAGATAAAATTACTAACATATCGTTAACAGTAAAATCAGGTTAGGTTCAAAATATTTTGGGCTTTTTCGCCCAGTGATTTTGGCTTAAAAAATGCACTGCCAAGCATATACCTAATGAGCAAACCGTGTTTCCCTAAGCCACAAGGAGCTTGCGTGAAAACTGCATTTGTTTATAAAAAATTTAAGAAATGCCAAAGAAATGAATTTAAATAATTAAAATTTTGTTCGTTAACACCACTGAAAAATACGTGAAAAAACCTACAGTCGAAAAACAACAGACGTAGAACACATTTGTTCTTAATTTAAACAACCAACGATTCAATTTTCAACTCTGTTATAATTTTTTAAACTTTGATATAAATTCAACTTTAAATTTGGCATAATAATTTAACTCCACTAGAAGCCTGTCAGTATCCCTAAAATTTCGTTAAAATATGTGCGCATTATTATATAAGTTATAATCAATTGTTTTTGTTTTTGCAAATTAATGAAAAAGGTTCGGACATGTCTAGTTTTCTCTGTAGTTCCATTATGAACAACCTATTTTTCCTCTTTATTGCAATATATGAGGTATACAACCAGACATATTTAAGAAAAAATGGAGGAAACCCTAATTTTGAAAGTTCTTTCGTTTAAACAGATGCCCTTCGGGTTTTATTCCAAAAGTTGCCACACTTGTAATGTATTCATGTTCCAGCAAGAAAATGACTATTTCAAGTCAATTGTTTGCAAATTTTAATTCAGCTACGAAGTACAGTCCATAAGGTGTTAACTTAGTAGGATTTTGTACATAAAATAGAATAGAAAACGAACTTAAAGGCAGCCTTTTAATTTTTCTTTTCTTTTTTTCTCACCATATTTTATAACATGACAAAACACTTGCGCCTGAATAAATTGTATAGAGACCAACTTGAGCAAAATATTTCGTTCTTAAAGTTAACCTTATAATTTTAACATATCAAAAATTTTTTAAAAATGTTTATTTTTTTGTTTGTTCAATCATTACTCTGGATTGGGTTAAGCGACTTCTATGAGATTTTTCTCAAAGAGTAAGGTATGACTAGGCGGTGGTTCCAGTTTAGTTTCATAACGCTGCGTGTAATGTAAGATGAGCAAAAATTGGAAACGTTTTTTTGTCACCAATTTTGTCTCAGAATTTCGTTAGAATTGCAGTAAACTTGATAGTGAAGTATTTTAGGAGTATCTGATACCGAATCTGATGTCAATAAATTAAGAAATTAACGAGTCTAATATGGCTGCCATCATTTCAAAATATTTGCAAACTACATGAAATTCGTAGCGATTCAATTATTTCTTTAAAATTTGTTTTTAATATTTATCGAGATAATTTAGTACAGTACCTAGAGGTAAAAAATATGCAAAACTTCGGAATAATGTCATATTGAACGGATTTCGTTCATTTTTAGCAATATAATAGTAAATGGTTCACAGAAAAGTTTCTATATTGTTCGGGGGCTTGCTAATTTATAGGGGTGGATGCCACCCCCTCTCAAGGGGTGGCACTTAAAAAATGTATATATTTATTGGAGCTGAAGTAGAATAAAATTTTAAGAAGAAAAAGTTCTATGCAATTTTTCACATAAATTGATACTTTTTAAGTTATAACGATTTCAAAATTGCGATTTTAGCTTAAAAAAAAGGTATTTCCAAACGGCTTTCGTCAAGTATCTCGAAAAGTATTACTTCATCGAAAAAATGTTACAGACCAATTACAGAAAGTACAAACTGGGAATTAATTATATTTTTTGTTTTTTGATGTAGGATTAATAATTTCGGAGATATTTAAGTTTACATTTGGCATCCAAGTGTTCATAAGATAATTATTTAGAGTGAGAGTTACATATCTCAGAAACTGTGACACCTACGTCAAGGGTGCTAATAGGTAGAATAACAAGTTATTAATTAAGCTTTCAACTGTTTTTTTATTTGTTTCTGTAGCATAAAAAACAAAGAAGTTATGATCGAAGCAATGTGCGTCTACGCATTTTTTTAATAACAACATCGCCATTTTGTTACTGTAATTAGCCAGTAATTAAAAAAAAGGAATTTCAAACACTGTTTCTCATTAATATATAGCATGACGTAGATGCTCAAATTTTTTGGTTTGTATACAGCACTTGCTTAAGAAAAAAATACAGTTTAAACTAGAAAGGTATTTTCGATAAAACGCATTTTTTTTCCTTTTCCAAATATCTCAATAAATATTAGTTTTATTGAAAAATGTGTAGAGACCAAAAATAAAGCTCATAAACTGTTAATGAATTCCGCTTGTTTATTTATTTACATAGATTTAATAGTTTCCGAGATATGAAAGTTTACAAATGGCGTCCGAATGTTTATAAGACGAAAAATGCAGTTTAAATGTTAAATATCTCAGAAATTGTGACACCTACGTCTCGCATGCTAAGAAATGAAATGAAAGATAATTAATTGCGCTTTCAAATTATTTTTACTCGTTCCTGTAGCATAAGAAATAAAGGAGTAATGATGGAAAAATGTGCGTATTTAGATTTTTTTATATAAAAAGGTCGCCATTTTGTTACTCTAATTAGCCAGTAATTTAAGAACTTTATCTCAAATACAGTTTTTCGTTAAGATGTAGCATTACCTAGATGCTCAATTTTTTTTTGCTCATTTAAAGCACTTGCTTTAGAAAAAAAATACATTTTAAACTTTAAAGATAATTTCGAAACACTTGGATACCAAATATAAACTTAAATATCTCCGAAATTATTAATTCTACCTCAATAAACAAAAAATATAATTAGTTCCCAGTTTATACTTTCTGTAACTGGTCTGCAACATTTTTTCGATAAAGTAATACTTTTCGAGATACTTGACGAGAGCCGTTTGGAAATACCTTCTTTTTAAGCCAACATCGCAATTTTGAAGTCGTAACTTAAAAACTATCAATTTATATGAAAAATTGCATAGAACCTTTTCTTCTTAAAATTTGATTCTATTTCAGCTCAAGTAAATATATATTTTTTTTAAGTGCCACCCCCTGAAAGGGGGTGGTATCCACCCCCTATAAATTAGCAAGCCCCCGCACAATATAGAAACTTTTCTGTGAAGCATTTACTATAATACTGCCAAAAATGAACGAAATCCGTTCAATATGACATTATTCCGAAGTTAAAACCTCTAGTTACTGTACTAATTGTGAAAACCGTCTTTTTTTTTTACTAACTTTTCTTAACAATTTTAGTGTAAATTTTGACCTCTTTGCACAAAAAAAAAGTGGATACCGGACTTTTTGTGTAAAATTGTTTGCGCTTTACGACATCCAAATGAGCTGAAATTTTGCATACATGTGTAATACTGGTACCAAAAAGTGTTTTTTAGTTTTTTTTTTATTTTTTAAACTATAATTTGATCTGATAGTGTATTCACTCAGACATTGCATTTTAAAAAATGACGGAGGATCCGGTACTTTTAAGTAAGGACGACGCACAGTGTGGAATTTACGTACTTTTTTGGACAAAACTACCTCCGGACCTGAATTCTTAACCAATTTTGATGTAACTTTGGCTTAAAATGTAGGGAATTAAATATACTTCTTGATGTCACTGCCACTTTTCCATTTTGGGGATGATTAATTACTTGAATAAGGGATGAAATCAAGAATTTATTTCTCCACATCCGAGCCAATCTATGAAGATGAATGAATATATATGGAAACAATAGAAGATGATTAAATTTTTGGAGAAAGATGTTAATATAATTGGAGTTGTTGAAAAAAAAATACTTTGTAATATTTCTTGTATTATAATTCACCCTAAATAGAAAAACATACCTAATACATAAAAATTCGTAAAAACAGTGTTTTGTATTCTGAATGATTGTACTCAACAAAAAATATCCACAAAAGTGTACATATATATATATATATATTTTACATACAATATATTATACATATACAATATATTATACATATATTTTAATAAGTAGAGAGTGAAATAAAAGGTCTACAAATATATATTAACAGAGTTGGGCTGAGAAATAGTTCACCGAAACACTACCCTTATCTAGAAAATGCTCCCCTAATGTATATAAATTCGTAAAGAACAGTTTTTCTTATTCTGAATGCTTTTATTCAGCAGAAAATATCTACACAGGGATATATATTTATTGAACAAGAGTTCATTGAAGATGAAGCAAGTACTACCCTTGAAGAATTTAAATTCCGAATTTTCCGAATATTTAATTTCAATTTTTTTTAATAAGTGAGAGTGCAATAAAAGGTCTACAAATATATATTAACAGAATTGGGCTGAGGAATAGTTCACCAACGAGCTACCCTCAACTGGAAATACCACCCCTAAAATGTAAAAAATCATAAAAAGCAGTTTTTCGTATTCAGAATGCTTGTTTAAACGGGAAATATTTACAACGCAACAAGGTTGCGTTAAGAAATAGTTACCCGAAAAACTATCTCCAATTGGTTAAACAACCCCAATATATAAAAATTCGTAAAGACCTTCTTTTTTTTTTCTAATTCTAAATGACTGTACTTACCTTTTGTCCGGTAATGTGGTTGGTTATTTTTCCATCTATTATAATATGCTTAAAATTGAATTGGATATTTAATGATTGCTCTTTCACTTACATTTGACCATTTTTTTTTCTTATCAAATGTTACAGTTTTTTAAGGGAATATAAAATAAAAAAAGAAAAAAAGAGAAAAAGAAAACAGAAAAAACGAAAAAAAAAGAAAGAAAAGAAGATATGAAGACAGTCTCAACCCTGTTGAAGGCAGAGAGCTTTTCGAGTAACGGTAGTAGCAGTAAAATCCCATAGAATATTTCAGATTACATTAAAATGCACATTTGATATATATTTTCTTTCCTTTTTCTTCTTAGAATATATAAATCTTTATAAAATTATTTGGAATTAAAAAACGATACATTAGGGTGTTCTTAAATCTGGATGCGGTTTTTACAGGTGACTATTTCTCAGCCCAACCCTGTTAATATATATTTGTAGACCTTTTATTTCACTCTCTACTTATTACAATAATTTGCAATTAAAGAATCTGGAAATTACGAATTTATAAATATTAGGAGTGGTTATTCGAGCTGAGGGTGTTTTTTCTGTATGATTGTTTTTACACTGGACTGTTTTGGATATATATGTAGACTTTTGTGGATATTTTTTGAGTACAATCATTCAGAATACAAAACAATGTTTTTATGAATTTTTATGTATTAGGTATGTTTTTCTATTTAGGGGTGAATTATAATACAAGAAATACTACAAAGTATTTTTTTTCAACAAATCCAATTATATTAACATCTTTTCTGCAAAAATTTAATCATCTTCTATTGTTTCCATATATATATATATATATATTTATTCATCTTCATGGATTGGCTCGGATGTGGAGAAACAAATTCTTGATTAATTCAAGTAATTAATCATCCCCAAAATGGAAAAGTGGCAGTGACATCTAGAAGTATAGTTAATTCTCTACACTTTAAGCCAAAGTACATCAAAATTGGTTACGAATTCAGGTCCGGAGGTAGTTTTGTCCAAAAAGTACGTAAATTCCACACTGTCGCTCGCAATGAAAATAAAATAATTAAGACGTAACTAAACATTTTAAGTTATATGTCAGGAAAACAAACTTTTAAAAAACAAGCTTTTATTATTATTTAGGTGTACTAAAACGAAAAAAATAAAATTAATTGTCTTAAAAGCTTGTCGGGTGAATAGAAGAAAAATACTTTAGGTAGATACTTACAATCTGAAACAAAATTAATGCCTGTATGAATTTCTCGCGCGTGACAATCTTTTAAGACAATTACATAATTTTATTTTTTTTCGTTTTAGTACACCTAAATAATAATAAAAGCTTGTTTTTAAAAAGTTTTTTTTTTACATATAATTTTTGCGTATTTACGGAGATACTAGGCAAAAACTATTTTTTTGGTCTGTATCCTAATTTTACCTCATAAAACTAAATTTCATGATATTTGGATATAATTCAGTTGTCGTACCAATCTGCCTTTGTGAACTGTACTATTAGAGTATTTTCTAAACCAAATGTGCGAAGTTGTAAGCGTTGCACGTGCTTCTAATTCTAATAGAAATGTCTTGAGTGGTGGTGGTCTTCTTGATATGCAAGTAAACACTTGTCCGTAGCTAAACTACCAGGAATTAGCGTAATAATATTATGCAGGAATGCTTTTTTCGTAAGTTAGTAGTCGTTATGCTTTTCTAAGGAGGATCTAAATAAAGTTCAAATTAACTTAAGAAACTTCTATTTCATTTCTGTAATTAAAGGATTACTGCATGATTCAGGGCCGTATTTAAAATTGTGGTGGTCTCTGGGTAGTGACGGTGGGGGCCCATGTGGTAATGATAAAAATATGTCTTTTAGTACGGTACAATTGTGAAATAACTTGCATTAATTTCCCGGTACTAGAAAAAAGATTTTTTGATGTTATTTGATTGAGCACGATGAAAATTGTATTTATGAGTAACTTTTAAGGCCTCCCAATTTATTCAAGCGATTAGAAAAGAAATGTTGAAATCTTAAAGGTGATGTTTTTTTACCTTTTACCGTTTATGTAATGAGAACCGTAATAGATACGACAAAATGCACTGAACTTTTTTTCAAACATCGAATTTCCTACCAGGAAAGTCAACGAGAGCAAATTTTTATAAAATGAAGGAATTATCCTAAAAATTTGAAAAAATTCATGGGACTTCCAAACCACATGCATGATTTTTTGACCAAGTTGGATCGATTTCCCATATTTTCCGAATTTTGGCACTGCTAATTGGAAAATATTTACCGCCTTTTTTTCTCCAGTTAAATATTAGTTGTCCTATGGAAACATTGTCGATTTTTTCACTTATGTACAGAGCTCGGGAATTTTATCTCTGTGACGTCAAAATCAAGGTTGGCTCTAAGTCAACAAAGATTTTTATGCAAGTATGATACAATATATTTTACCTTGTGCTTTTTTTATGAAATTCCGTAATATCCAAAGTTAATATGGTCAGTTTATTATAAACACTCACTCGAAGAGGAGGTATTGGTGAATGCAACATTGAACTATAGTGGAGTAAAAAACAGGGGAAAAGTCGCTTCCTTCTCGAGTTTTTTTTTTTAATCTTAGAACAAACCTAGATATATACCATTTCGTTAAGTAGGTCGATGTTCATTAGAAATCATGAAATACGACATTTTTTAGTGGTCACGTACATTGTTATTTTTAAAAAGGTGTGAAATTATTTTTTTTTAAATCATGTTTTTTTGAACATCTAATGCCATAACTCAAAAACGAATGGAGCTATCCACATGAACTTTTTTTTGTTATAAAACACACACTTAACCGCTTCTATCTGTGTATAGTATTGTTAACTAAAACATTTTTAAGTTTGTTAAAAACTTAGATAACCTTGAAAGTTCAGAAAATACGCAGTCAAATTTTCACTAAGCTACAAACTTTTTTGTTTTTGGAAATTTTGTATAACATGCTGTTAAGAAAATAAAGCCAAAAGACCAAAAAAGTTTTTGATAGCATAAATTTTATTGTGTCTTTTACAGTTTAGGTACAGTGATTTTTTTTTAGAGCGCGCGAATTTCGGAAATTGAGTATTAATACGCCCACGTCCACTAAAACTAACTAGTCTCAGGGCGGTGTACTATCAACGTTCGTTTTCGTCGAAGGTCAAATTATAAAACCGCTGCCCAAGGAATCACTACTTCCACATCCAGATCTTCTATCCAAGTCTCTCAGAACGAAAAAAATTTGAATGTGGAAATAATTTTTTATGGAACTTTAATAATATAATATTTGAAATCGTCTACCCCAAAAACCTTTAAAACGATATGCCACATCGGTAGTGAGGCTGAGGGTGGTGGAAGGGGGGTGGTAGTAGTGGTGGATAAAGTAAAAAAAAATTGAGGCCTTTGGTTCTTATACACACACTAAATGGCAATTTTATTTTTTTCGCCCCCTTGAATAATGGGGTGGGAGTTGGTAATGTGGGTGCTTAATGCCAAAAAAAAATTTTGAGAGCTCAGCTTCTCTTATATATACTAAATACCAGTTTTATGGACTCTTACTTGCTTGATTTGCCTATTTACCTCCATTTACCTCCAACCCTTTAACGGAATAATCTAGTTCCAGATCTCGTTAAAATACATGGTACGTGTACCAAATTTCAAGACAATATCTTAAACGGTTCCAGAGTAATCGTGCGCACAAAAAAGTTACAGACAGACAGAATTTTTTTTGCTCAAATTTATAATCTCGACGTTTCATGGCATTCTATTTGGACAATAAAAATTTTAAAAAATATTTTTGTCCATACTATATTTCCACTGAATGTGGAAGTAAAATGTGTAACGATATTCTTTCTCTTATTACCACTTATATTGTAGAACGTATGGTCATTGTGTGAATTGTGCGTGGATTATCTACTTAAAAAATATTTAAGATAAATAAGCAATCTAAGTTTCATTGTAAAATAGAGTGAATTTTATGTGGCGTAGTAATAGAGGAAAACGATAAACTTGTGCACAAGCCATGGAAACAGACTTTAGAGACTATAATTAGGAAATTAAAAAAAACTTAATTTAGGATGTTTTTTTCTTTTTTGTTACCTAATTTAGGCGAAAATAACACGTTTACTCAATTCACAGGTCTACGAAAACAAAAAAATTCTTCTCCAAGGACTAAACCTATCATGCCTTAAGTATTTTTGTGTGCTGAATCCGAATTTTCAATTAGAAAAATTTTCTACCGCGTAGATTTCGAGTAAATTCCGGTTTTTATTGTCAAAAAAAACCGTATTTTGACGATAAAAACCGGGATTTACTTGATATCTACGCGGTAAAAAATTTTTTTAATTGAAAATTCGGATTCAGCATACAAAAATACATAAGGAATGATAGATTTAGTCATTGGAACAGAATTTCTTTTTTTGTAGACTTGTGTACAAAGTGCACCTGTGCCACAGATCTACAAGAAAAAAGTTCTGTTCCAAGGACTAAACTTATCATTCCTTATGTATTTTTGTGTGCTGAATCCGAATTTTCAATTTAAATTTTTTTTTACCGCGTAGATTTCGAGTAAATCCCGGTTTTTATCGTCAAAATACGATTTTTTGACAATGTTTGACGTTTGCTCGAAATCTAAGTGGAAAATTCGGATTCAGCATACAAAAATACTTAAGGCATGATAGGTTTAGTCCTTGGAGCAGATTTTTTTTTTGTCGACCTGTGTTATTGTGTGGATCTAGGGTAAAAATGCGATGCATGGGGAATTTCGGATAGGGACTCTGACAGAGGAAATGTCGGATACAAATATTAAGATTGCCACGTGCTTTAAGAAACTGTCTTTTTTATTTAGCTCCAATAATAACGCAAAAAAGGAAAACTCGATAGTTTACTTTTTATCAAAACACTCCAAAATTGTTACTTTTCCTAAACTTCTGTTTATGGGATTTTATTAACCCCCTAGTTGCGCAATATTTTTTCCATTTTACTATAATATTATTTTTCACCGTTTCCGAGATCCCAATGCAATGCATACTCCATTTAAGATTTTTAATTCCTTTTTGCCTTCAACCTTAGTCCTTAATGTGTCACTGGAAAAAATAAGTTATCCTTTCAGATCCTAAAACGTGATAAAACAGTCCTAAACATAAAAAAATAATAATGAAAAGTACCGTTACACACAATACATAATCATTATTATTCTTAAGTACGGCGCGCGTACGCTTCGACATTCCTCCATACTAAAAAATTCGTAACTAGCAAACTATTGCTAATAATGAAAATATTTTTTTTCTAAGAACTTTTTTAGTCTATTAACTTCATTTTCTTCACAGCATGTTACACAAAATTTTCAAAAACAAAAAAGTTCCTCGCTTAGTGAAAATTTGATGGCGTATTCTCTAAACTTTCAGGGTCATCTACGTTTTTGGCATGTTTACATTTTTTTTTATTAGCAATCCTATGAATAGAGAGAAGCGCTTAAGTGTGTGTTTTATAACAAAAAAAAGTTCACATCGATAGCTCAATTAATTTTTGAGATATGGCAATGGATGTACAAAAAAACATGATTTAAAAAAAAATTAAATTTTACACTTTTTTTTTAAATAAGAATATCTGCGACCACTAAAAAATGTCGTATTTTGTGTTTTTATGTGTAAAATGATGTCGTTGGTAATACCCACTATGTCTGATCTTGTTCTAAGCTCATAAAAAAAAACGACACAATTTTACCACTTTTTTGCTCCACTACTAACACACACACACATATGTAAATTTTTACGGCATATATCGAATATAAAAGTAGTATTAATATTTGTTCTAAATGTTCTGAAGTTAAACTTCGCCGCCGTCATCTGTTCCATCAAATGGCACTTCTGGAAAATCGCGAATCCACAAGTATACTGCAGCCTAAGAAGCACGAGACATTCTTGTATAGCGTCGACTCTGTATAATTTTATGCTAAGTTTGTAGATACATACATACTATATACATATGGCTAGATTTGTACTACGGATTGCGAAACTGCGATCTCGGATAGTCTACCCTTTCCCTTTATTAAATGTTGATGTAAATGCCCAGAATTGCCACAGTGTAGGTATAGTAAAAGGAATTTTGTCAATGCAATGTTTCACAATTTCGACGGCGTCGCCTAATTAAAGAAGATAATAAAACCGTATTAGTAAAAAACATAGGTATCGCCATACACTGGAATCTGATGTTGACACTCGAAGAGTCGAATTCCTTCAACACTGCAATTGTAAAAGAATCAACTACGTCTTTAGGTAAGTGTCAGTAGATTTCACAAATGTAGTAGATTTCCGATAAAAGTAGGTTAAGTATTAACATTTTAAAATTAAATAAAATTCACTTTCTCACGTTGTGTATATTTGTGATGCACACGGCACATGGCAATTTTATGCCATTAATCCTTAACTTTGTATGATTGGATGTTTTATAAAAAATATTTATTTTATTGGGAAAAAAATGTTTTATGTTGCCAGCAGTTTATTGGATTTTTATATTTAATTATTATGAAAATAAACATAATAAACACGCCACACATATTAAACAGAACAGGAAAGTATGTATTTGACTCAAAATTGTTTTTTTATTTCCTAGATGTTAATGTTTTTGTAAGAACCATTACCGTTTTTAGGTTAAATTTATTACCAAAAATAAATTGTAGCTGGCAATGATAAATAGAATAGAATAGAATAGAATAAATTTATTCACCATAAATTTTGTTACAATAACAATATCGGTTTTGTCATTACAAATTCACATAAAATATAAGATACAAAATATAAAAAAACTTAATAATATAATATATATGTAATATATATGTCATATGTTACAAAAATTGTATAAAACAAACAAGAAAACAAAAATATATAATAAAAAGGAAACGTAAAAAACAAACTAACAAATATATGTATATATAACGGTAAAGCTCTTCCCCATTACCGATCAAAAAACTCTGTCAAGTTATAAAAACAATGTTCATTCAAAAACATTTTCAATTTGCTTCTGAATAATCTAAAAGAATTTTGTGACTTTATTTCTATAGGAAGTTTATTATATATATAACTACCAGCACAGTGGGGAGATTTTTTATATTTACTAAGGTTGAAAATATTTATGTGTATTTTCCCCGCACTTCTGGTGGGGTAGTTGTGTATGTCACCATTTGTTTTAAATTTATTCAGGTTTTTGTGCATGAAACAAGAAATTTTAAATATGTAAATACATGTCACAGTCATAATTTTATTTGTTTTAAATGTATCTCTACATGATTCTCTGTGGTTCAAACCAAACAGAATCCGAATAATTCTCTTTTGCATTACAAAAACTCTACTCGCCTCAGCTGATTGACCCCATATACTAATATTGTAGCTAATGGCTGAATATGCTAAAGAGTAGTAACATGTCATTAATGCATTATTATTCAATTCTTTTTTTAAATTTAATATTGCAAATGTTGTTTTTGCTAACTTAGTGCACAAGGTATCTATTTGAGGGGTAAAATTTAATGTTGCATCTATCACTGAGCCTAAGAATGTTGTTTTCGTGTTGGTCTCAACATATTCTATATTAGGACTATTATTAGATAAAGTATTTGTAAAATACAAAAATACCGTTTTTTTCATGTTAATAATCAGAGAATTTTTAAAACACCAGTCTTCAAATTGCTTAATAACTGTAGCAGTTCTATTCTCTAAATGCTCAATGGTATCACTGTGGATTATGACAGATGTGTCATCCGCGTACATAAATACCTCACCTTCTGTTATATAATCCGGTAAATCATTGACGAAGATAAGAAATAAAAGTGGGCCAATAATGGAACCTTGAGCTACACCGATTTCCATATTAACGATGTTAGACATTTCTGAGTTTATTGAAACTAAAATTTTCCGATTTTCCAGATAAGAAGTTAACCATTTCAGAATGTTTCCGTTTATTCCTATTTTTTTTAATTTGTCCTCAAGAAATTTCGGATTAACTGAATCAAAAGCTGCAGTTAGATCAAAGAAAAGACTAGCTACTTTTTTACCTTTATCAAGGTAATGGTAGATTTTTTGAACAAATTCTAATGTCGCTAGTTCTGTAGATTTATTTTCTCTATAACCAAACTGACTGTCAGTAAATAAATTATTTGATTCTAAATATAGGTGTATTCTATTGGCAACTGCTTTTTCAGGAATTTTAGATAAGTAGCTTAGTAAAGTTATGGGCCTATGATTTTCTACCAAGTGCGGATCATCTTTTTTAAATAAGGGAATTACTTTACCTAATTTTAAAATGTCCGGAAATTGTCCAAGATTTACCGATAAATTAATAAGATATGCAAGGGAATCTGCTACAACGTATTTACAGAACTTTAATAGTCGGATAGGTATTTCGTCAACGCCAGTGGAATTCTTGTTTTTCATATTATCAATTATACTAATAATTTCGTCTCCTGTGACAGGTTCAAAGGAAATTGTTGAATTAATTATTTTCCTGGATATTGTACAATTATTTGATAAGTTATTTCCAAAGTGGATATCCAGTTTATCTTTAACACAAGTAGAAAAATAATTAACAAAAATTTCAGATATTTTTTTTTCGTCATTTATTATTTCATCATTTACTTTTATACCAGTTCTCATTTTCTGTTTTTGTCGTCCCAATCTATTATTAACCATTTGCCATAAAGTTTTATTTTTATTATTTGAATTTTCAATTATATTTGTATTTATTTCTATTCGTATACTAGATATTTTATTATTAATGCATTTTTTATAATTTCTAAAGGATCTCATCAGTTCAGGACAACCAGAGTTCTTAGCAATGTAATAAAGATACTTTAAGTTATTTAATTCCTGTTTCACTCTGAAATCGTTTTCAGGTTTGCTACTTTTCTTGACTGACATAACTTTCTTTTCACAACTCATGTCCAAACACCACTGGAAGTGCACCAAAAATTCACAAAAGTAGTCGTTGATATTGTCATGTTCCTTAGTAAATAGGTCAAAGTCATTATAAAAAAGGTTAGCAAAATTAAACATGTTTTGTTCTGAGAAAATTCTACACATTGTCTTATTATCTGACACAGGGTCGGTACAATAATTTTCCATTAGATTATAATTAAATAATTGTCCTTTATGATCCGATATGTGTGAATCTACTATTATTACCTCACAATCTGTTAAATTTGTAATAACATAATCTAAAGCTGTCCTTGAATTGAAGCCTGTTCGCAAGTCAATTCTTGTTGGTTCATTTACTAACGATCTTAAAGAGAAGGAGTCAATTATATCTGATAAGGATTTATTCTGTAATGTGTTTGATAATTTGTCTATATTAAAATCCCCTGTTAATATTATATACTTAAATCTATTAATGACGTCACCTAAGAAAAGGGATAAATTCAGCAAAAAATTATTAATATTTCCGTTAGGTGACCTGTATATATTAGCAACACAAATATGTTCATTATATATGACAGCTACTATTTCAAAATCCATTTCAATACAGTACTTTTTTGTGCAGAAAATTTTACAATTATCAGCTAGACTAGTTCTACAGAGTATAGCTACCCCACCATGTACATGAGTCGTTCTACAAAAGGTACTTACATTCTTATAATTTTTGATAGTGGTGACTGATGATTGTATCAAGTTCATCCAGTGTTCACATATACACAGTACATCTGGATTTTTTAGTTCTGATAAAATGGTTTCTAGCATTGGTAATTTAGTCGATAAACATTGAACATTTATATGGAAGACACTATTTAAGTTGGACCCTATTTCAGTTGTCTCATTTACTGCATGTGATATATTTAAATCACATTTAGTCACACAATTTATATTTTGAACGTTTCTTGGGAGAGTCTCGGATATAAAAAACACTGATTCTCATTGAGAATTGTCTTTTTCAAAGTAGGATGGTTATCCACAATTATCTCTTCACAATCATAATTTTCAGGAGAAACAGTAACAGATGATGACGTTAGATCAATTGTTTCTATAAATGGTACATAATTTTCTTCTCTCAATCCATTGTTGTTATTTAACACTCTTCTAACTACGATAGAATTTTGACTATTTTGCTTGTTTAACAGTATAGCAGTAATATCATCAACTATTTGAGTTTTTGGTTTGTTTTTTCTATTATTGTTAGTTAGTTCAATCAAATTTATTTTCCCTGTGCTGCAATTTTCTAACAAAAAGAGAAATTCGCCAAGTTTATTATTATATTTATGTATAAATTTATTTATTTTGGAGTGTTTAAAAGGTGCCGTAGAAATAATTAAGTTGGTATTAGAGCACCTCATCACTTTTCTTCCCAAGTCCTTGAATATTGGATATCTGTTTTTGTTGTTAAAATTATTGTATCCACCAATAATAATGACATGATCATTTAACGTATAACTTTTTGTCAGAGATTCTAAATTTTCAATAACTTGATTAAACGCTGCACCTGGTTTAATAATAACTTCCACTCTATAGGTGTTAGGATTTATTTTTCTGTTTAAAATTTTATCTATATGACGGCCATAGTCATCAGTTAGAATAAGTATTTTCTTATGCTGGTTATTATTGTTTGGCTTAATATTAAAATTCACAGCATTTTTACATTCAAATTTTTCACCATTGAGCGATTTATCATTATTATAGGCAGTAGTTTGAGTTTCAGCGTTTACCTTATTGGTCTCCATAGTTCCACTACTATTTATTTTTATTGGAATCTCTGTTGATGTAGACATGTTTTTAACATAAACATTTGTCTGTGTTCCTTGATTTTTTAATGTTTTGCTTTTTACCGCACTCACAAAATCATTTAGTTCTTCCATGCGTTCTTTCAATTGACTGATAATTTTTTCTTGACTTTTTATTAAATCCAGTAATTCCTCTTCGCTTTTCATTGCATCTTGCATAAACAAATTCTTTTCACTTTTCAACTTATCTATATACTTATTTTTCAATTCACCTTCTTCAACAAGTTCATTGATTGTTTTTTCTAATACACTTTTTTCACAGTCCTCGTCACTACATTCGCTATCACTTGTATTATCATTACAACAAATAATCTGGTTGCCTTTTTTAAAACGAATTTGGCTTTTCACTTTTGGTAAACAACACTTATGGAACACACTAAAGCATTTTATGCACACAAAGTGAATAAATGGCTTATTTTTACAACACTTAAATGTAATTTTTAAGGAGGATCTATTAACTGACGTCTCCATGTTCACCAGCTATATTTTACCATTTCGTTTTTCTGAATTTTTCAGTAGGTTTTTCCAATATAACATTATGTCTATATGAGAGCCGTTTCTGGCGGCGAGATAAAATTCCCGATCCCTGAACTTTATATTTCTTGAATATTCATTTTTCGATACAAAAGCTTTAAAAAAACGAAAATTTAGATTTTTCCACCCTTTTTCGACGGCGAAAAATGTAATCATTCAATTTTAAAAAGAAACTTCTTTTAATATTTGATAGCAAGGAATTCTATTTTCTTTTAATTTTTATTTAAAAAATGCATAAAATATTTTTCAGCACTCGCTTTCTATTATAATATCATTGTTCGGCCGTGGTTAAAAAAACCATAAGGCAACGATATATTGTACCTACTAGGCGAGACCAAAATTCATACGTAATTATAAAAGTTGTTTAGAACGTCCTAAATTTAATTAAACGAGTCCTTACAAGTGTCCTGTAGGACGATTTATGTGTTTATTTTATCACTTGTGTGTTTTCTTGTGATTATCATATACTTATTAGTTGTTTTTAATCTTACATAAAAAGGTTTTTCAGCAATATCAAATCGGATAGAGGTTAAAATTCGGAAAGTTGCGTCAAGGGAAAAATTACCAAGTTTGAACCAAGAAAGTTTTGCGGTTTAAGTGGTAAAGTTCTCGTACTTACGTTCAAGCCAATTCTGTAGTATATATTAAATCGTTCAAGCTCAAAAGCATTCAGTAAAAATTAGAGTGAAATTTAAAAAAATATTTCGCATAATTATTTTACTTCCAGATCCATGTAGTGGAGGGAAGGTATAGTAGAGCTAAAAATGTTTTTTTTGTTCAAATAGGTTTAGAATGTCATGAAATGTCAAGATTTTAAGTTTGAGCACAACAAAAAAAATTCGTCTGTCTGTCGTTCTGACTAACTTTTTGCGCGCATGATTACTCTGGAATAGTTTTTGATATATTAGAACGAAATCTGAAAATAGATTTTGTTTTGGTCTTATTCCGTTGAAGGGTTGGGGAGTAAATGGGGGTAAATAGGTTAAAGTAAGCAAGTACGACTCCATAAAATTGGGATTTAGTGCATATACGAGAAGCCAAGATCTCAATTTTTTTTTTTTTTTTGGCGCCAGCCACCCCCCGTATCACCATCATTACCATCCCTACCCCATTATTAAAGGGGGT
Source organism: Rutpela maculata (assembly GCA_936432065.2). Classification (NCBI taxonomy): domain Eukaryota; kingdom Metazoa; phylum Arthropoda; class Insecta; order Coleoptera; family Cerambycidae; genus Rutpela; species Rutpela maculata. Next base: position 33,187,012 of record OW386289.2, on the reverse strand, counting down.
AAAATAATTAAATTTAGTGTGTGTACAAGAACCAAAGGCCTCAAAATTTGTTTTGGCATCAGCCATATTTTTCATTAAAAGTGTTTCAGATTTCCTCCTTGGCAACAGCATCAACTACGTGTCAAATAATATTTTAATCCGACAAAAAGATTTTTAGATATGGCGCCAACAGACCGACATACAGACTGACGGTATTGAAAGATCTGAATTTTCGTAATTACACAATCTGAAATATTAAGATTCGAGGAAACCTTGGAGACTGATTTTTTCACGATTTTAATACTTATTTACTTCGGTAAGCGAGGAAGATAATATAGTTGAAAATACCACAAACCAAATTATTAGGTTCATTTAAACAACTTTAAAGTAACTGTAAGAAATACCGACCACCAGTTGAATGCGCCTCTCCACCTGCTTTCTTGGAAGTTTAGTTCCCACTGCAAGGCAAAGTTGATTTAAAACTACATGAGTATTGAATACATAGACTGGCCATAGCAAACGAAACATATTGTGCCTTGACGCTGTGCAATTAGTTCCGATCTTTTAAAGTGAGTTTAAAGTAGATGTCGCTAGAAACACTGAATAGAGAGCCAGCGACAAAGTATTTCGATTTTTGTTTTGTTGTAGATGAAAATATTAATTAGAATAAAAATTACTGATGATAAATCTGTGGGTAGAGAACTTAAAGGACCCCGTAGCTACAGCTCTATAAAGATGGAGTCCAAAAGGCACTTTTCAGATAATCAGCAACTAGATCTATCTTTTATCCTGTTAGCGAAGCGAATCTGGTTTTGAAATGAAACAAACTTTTTTTAATTTTTTTTTTTTGACAATTCGGTTTCACACGTTCTCTTTTATCATGTTACCAAGTTAGTTCGGCTAATCACACGAGGTGGGGCAGGAACTTGCATTTAAAATTCGCAAAAACACGTTTTTTCACGATAACTTTGTTATTATTGACTTGACAAAAAAAAAAGTTAAATTAAAAATTGAAGACCTCGCGGAGGCGCATAATCTGGTAACCAAATCGGACGGTAACTTTTCGTCAATGTTTTTTTAAATACGCGTTTTTTTTGCCGTAACACTAATTAATATACAAAAAAGCAATTCCTTAATTTTTTCACGAAAAAAGGAGTTAGGGGGCTGAGATTTTTTTGAGGTGGGTGAAATTGATAAGAATTGATGGAGCCGGGGTGATGGGCCAATTTAGGGGAGGGAGAGGAGGCAGAGAAAGGAAATTTATTCAACCCCCCGAACTTTTTCCCTGTCGTGCGATTTTGAAAAACCAAAATGGAATTTGTTCTCTGTTATCTCTAGTAATTGACTGATTAATTTTTTAATTTTTTTTCAAATAAACAAATTTGTGGGAAGTTAAAAACTTTTTGCATTTTTTTTCAAATGCGTTTTTTTCTACCTTTATCAAATATTAAACTCATTATAAATATTTATTTAACGCCGTCACGAGTTTTCACGGCCCATTTCTCTAATTTTAGGTGTCTATTGGATATATAAAACAATTATTTTTCCGTTTAACTCGCTCTAACCCAAAAACGGCACAATGGATTACTCTCAATTTTTTATCGTATTATCACTATATATTTGTTAATAAAATGTGGTAATATGTAGGTCAAATTTTAATACGTGTAGAAATCATTACTTTTTACTTCCACATCCAGTGGAAGTATAGTAACGACAAAAAAATTTAAAAAAATTTTTATTGTTCAAATAGGCTTAGAATGGTCATAAAACGTCGAGATTTTAAGTTTATCAAAAAAAATTCTGTCTGTCGGTCTGTCTAACTTTTTTGTGTGCACGTTTACTCTGGAACCGTTTAAGATATTGACTTGAAATTTGGTACACATATGTACTTTAACGAGATCTGGAACTGAATTTTATTTTCATCTTGTTCTGTCGAAGGGTTGGGGGTAAAATGGGCTAAATACGTAAATCAAGCAGGTAAGAGACCATAAAATTGGTATTTAGTATATACAAGAGAAGCTAAGGTCTCAAAAAATGTTTTGGCATTAGCCACTCCCATTACCACCCCCACCCCATTATTAAAAGGGATGAAAAAATTGCGATTTAGTCTATGTACAAGAACCAGAAACCTCAAAATATTTTTTTTACTTCATTCATCTCCACTACCACCTTCCTAGCACGTCTACCGATGTGGGGTATAGTTTTATGGGTTTTTGGGGTAGAGGATTTCAAATATTATATTATTAAAGATCCATAAATAATTATTTCCATATACAAAATTTTTTCATTGTGAGTGACTTGGATAGAAAATCTGGATGTGGAAGTAGCGATTCCTTGGGCAGCGGTTTTTTTCTAAGGCTATGTCGAAAATTTGCCTTCTCAAATGTAACATGCGGGGAACTTTTTATCTTTTGAAATACATACCAAATATATCGAGGGCATATGAAAATAAAAGATTGGCGTAACTTTTTATTTGAAACTTTCTTTTCTAGCATTAGCAGTTTTCCAGAAAGTTGCAATTAATTGCTATTAGACTTCCACGTTCTTTTTGATCTCTTCATCATTAAATAAGTCTTGCATATATTCCCTCTTTAATCTCTAAAAGTGTCACCCCTTCACGGTTGGTAAATTAAAAACTTAAAAAACGAGAGTAAAAATCATGCTCCTCGCCGATTTGTTTAACTTTTTATATAATTGTTGCACATTCTTTAGAATAATCTTCCCAGTTTTTTGGAAATGTTAATTTTGAACATTTTAAATCTTATATTGACGACTTATTTGATAAAACACTTGTCAGTATAAAAAAAAAGTAAAAAGGAGCAAGTATATCGATAATAACCTGCCTGTGTTTCAAACTTGCGATCCTTGGATTTCAAGCTATAATTCTACCTATTACAACACCATACCTCATTTCCGAAAGCGATAATATTGCTAATATAATGTCACTATTTGAAATATATATTAGTTAAATATATAAATATATAGAGAATATTATTTAGGTATTATGCAAATCACAACTTACACACTTTTTTATTTATTATGAAAATACCTACTTTCTGTATATTGTTGCCCTAATCTGGGCACGCTAATATACTAGTTAGGTAAATACTTTAAAACACTCATTATTGGAGAACCAATCAAAACAACTACTCTTCTAGCTAATACTGACGAAGTATTGAATTACATGATAGGATTCTGAGCATTTTAAAGAAAAAAATATATTGAAAATACTTCAATCATTTATTTACATTTAGTCATGCACACTTTTTTTATTTAATATCAAATTATCTACTTTCTGTATATTGGTACCTTAGTCGAGTCACGCTAATATACTACTTAGGAAAACAGTTTAAAACACTCATTATTGGAAAACCAATCAAAACAACTACTTTTCTAGCTAATACTGACGAAGTATTGAATTACATGATAGGATTCCTGGCATTTTAAGGCAAAAAAATATATTGAAGATTCTTAAATTACTTATTGAAATTCAGTCATTCACGAGGAATCCTATCATGTAATTCAAAACTTCGTCAGTATTAGCTAGAAGAGTAGTTGTTTTGATTGGTTTTCCAATAATGACTGTTTTAAAGTGTTTTCCTAAGTAGTATATTAGCGTGACCCGATTAAGGTACCAATATATAGAAAGTAGATAATTTCATATTAAATAAAAAAAGTGTGCATGACTAAATGTAAATAAATGATTTAAGTATTTTCAATATATTTTTTCCTTTAAAATGCTAAGAATCCTATCATGTAATTCAATACTTCGTCAGTATTAACTAGAAGTGTAGTTGTTTTGATTGGTTCTCCAATAATTAGTGTTTGAAAGTATTTACCTAACTAGTATATTAGCGTGCCCAGATTAGGGCAACAATACACAGAAAGTAGGTATTTTCATATTAAATAAAAAAGTGTGTAAGTTGTGATTTGCATAATACCTAAATAATATTCTCTAATCATGATAAAAGCAAATAAATAAAAAATAATTAATTGTACAATATAAATATATGATAGAAAATAGCATTTAAAAAAAGTCTATTCAATTACAAATCTAAAAAAATCAGAAAACAATTTTTTTTAATTTCAAATAATTAATAACTTTTTATTTACTGATCGATTTTGTTAAAAAACAAATTATGTTTGTTTTAAGCATTTTTAATGTTATAACGCCAACTTAGTTGTTAAAGTACTCGCCCGAATCTAAAGTTTGTGCAATGTGTACACTGTAGTAATAACGCAACTTATTTATAAACTGCCGTTTTGGCAGTTTTTCCCCTCCCACAAATTTGTTTAATTGAAAAAAATTAAAAAAACTAAATACTAGAGTAACAGCGAACAAATTTCATTTTGGTTTTCCAAAATCGCACGACAGGGAAAAAAGTTCGGGTGGGTTGAATAATTTTCCTTTCCCTCCCCCTTCCCCTAATTGTCCCACCACCTCCATCCTCCGGCTCCAGCAATTCTTATCTATTTCACCCACCTCAAAAAAAATCTCAATCTCCTAACTCGTTTTTTTCGTGAAAAAATTAAGGAATTACTTTTTTGTATATTAGTGTTACGACAAAAAAACGCTTATTAAAAAAAAAATGACGAAAAGTTACCGTCTGGTTTGGAAAAATTTTTACCAGAATCTGCGCTTCCGCGAGGTCTTCAATGTTTAATTAAAATTTTTCTTCGTCAAGTCAATAATAATAAATTCATCATGAAAAACGTGTTATTGCGAATATTTTAAATGCGAATTCTTGCCCCACCTCACAAGGGCGGATCCAGGGGCGGGCAGTAGGGGCAATTGCCCCCCCGAGAAAAGTATTCGTTACTTTTCAACGCGACAATTTTTTTTTTCTCAAAAATTTATTGGATTTCTAATAGCACTTCCGTGTATGAGGCGAAAAAATTGTGTCCTGATTTTAATTTGTACCCCCCCCCCCTCATGAGCCGAAATTGTCGAAAAAATTTTTTTTTGGCTTTTTATTTGCACCCCCCCCCCATGAAGCGCTAAAATGTTTTTAGATTTCGAGGTGAAAAATTTTAAATAGCATTCTCTGAATGAGAAAATGAAATTTTTTTTTCATTTGCACCTCCCCATGAGGCGATAAAATTTTTTCAGATTCCGAGGCGAGCGAAAAATTTTTTTTTCTGATTTCTAAAATTTTTTGTAAATGTTAGTGCCCCCCAGTAACCTTTCTGGTTCCGCCCTTGCCACCTCATGTGATTAAGCTGAACTAACTTGATGACATGATAAAAGAGAACGCGTGTAACCGAATTGTCGAAAAAAAAAATATTAAAAAAAAAGTTGGTTTCAAAACTCTTCTTTTTCTCGCCAGATCCGCTCCAGTATGTATACTTTGTGGAAACGTACTACCCCCCTGTCGGCTGCATTTTTCAAACTTTATTTAAATCCTGGAAACCCATTGAGACTCAATCAGCATGATTTGAAGTACAACATACCCCAGTTATATAACGTTTAAGTGAAACAACTTTTTACATAGATTCAGATACGGAGTCATTTAAGACAAGATCACCAAAATTGGCCAAGTGGGTGCTGCTGGGCAATTAGGAGAAGAAAACATCTGGATGCCATAAACGAAAATATTTAGATTTTATGTCATAAATATACTGAAAAAAATTTCACCTACTCCAGTCTATAAATTGCGAAAATAGGCATCTATTTCCAAAACAAGGTGATTTTGAAATACACTCTGTATTTAAAAACCTTATGTATATTGAGATGGTGTAAACAAAATTCATGGACTATATCTTCGGTATAGAAGCCGTTAATTTGATAAATCTCCTTTGTTGTGCTCGAAATGCAACTATACCAATCTATTTATAACTTCGAACAGTCTTTGAAAAGTGTCCATATTGTGTACGGAATTTGAGTCGTGAAATTCATTTTGGAGATAAACCACAAGCAAGGCTGTGTGGGCTTTTCAGATAATCTAAACCGTCTGTTCTCTGGTCCTGCTGATTAAACTAAGTTTACACACTTGCTGTCTGAATACAAGATTTCTTGATAATCTCAGAAGTTGCCTTTGAGATGGCTCTGGGGAGCTTAGTTTACTGTTATTGTTTCCTCTTACATATCAGGCCGTGGTGTACATACATACAACATTTTGCCTAAAGTGTAAGGTTTATTATTGTTACGAAGCCAGCACAAAGTGTTTTATGAATATTGCCCTTAATAAATATATATAACGCGAATGTATATACTTAGTTAATGTCGAGGAGAATAAATTAGCGAGGCACATATGCATCATTAATTAATGCTGCTGATTTTTGTTTCGTTGTAAAACTGTAAGCCACCCAAACGTATTCTAAACCGACTTCAATCTACAGGGTTACTGGTAACTCGACGTATTCCTGTCAAGGGGTGTTAAATGACCTAATTGGCAATCATTTCAACTCACATGTGTTATATGCAAAAATTTTTAGTTTTCGAGATATTTTAATTTTCGACTTTTTATTGAAAAATCCCAAAGCATATTTAAAATTTAATTAAAAAATTCCCACTAACCTCAATTACGCTGATTTTAATTTGCGCACTCAGATAAATCTTCAACAATGCATTACTAACAGTAAAATGTCAAAAAATACCTAACGGTCCAAAGATGCAACAAAAACTAATTTAAAAAAAATTTCGATCTCTTTATTTCTGTTACAGTGACGGCGACTTTTTACAAAAATTCATTAATACATTAGTCGTAAAAATCATTTATATAACATATCATTTTTATTAGCTTTCCAACGAGGTAAAATGTTATGAAAACAAAATAACTAGTTCCACGAAAAAGTTCAATAACAGGCGAGCATGTAGAGCGCGTTCATTTTGTTTCAAAGGAGCTTAATGTTGACAATTAGATGAAACAATAGTCTTAAATTGATAACTAATTTATTTATTTTTACAATTAATTATTTTTTATTTATTATTACAAATCTTGTCCAAAATGAGATCATCTCTTCAAGTGTCTTCCTCACTTCTATTTTGATTACTCTTAAAATGAAATTGTTATTAATTTGTTTCACCGTGTCGATTATACTCTCCCTCAATTGTTATAAAGTTCACCGGTGTTTTGTATACTAACTCCTTCATATGCCCCCAGATATGAAAATCCAATACAGTTAAGTCAGGGCATCTCGCAGGCCAAGGAATTGGTCCTTCTCTATCGGTCAAATTATTGGGATATTCTTCATCCAGCCACTGACGTATTGTGATCCGATACTGGGCTGGACAGCCATCGTGCTAGAACATCATATTTTGAATAAATAACAATGAAAAAAATAAAATGGAGGAACTGCGTAGTAGTCAGATAACAAACGTACTTGTGCTTTGAACTCTCTCTCTATCACCGAATTCTAAAACTTGTTAATTCAAAAAGACAACATATCATTTTGTGAAGCGTTTTCAAAACAAAAGTGCCTAATGATGATTTAAATATTTGACCCTTTTAAAATAACTGCATAATGTTCAATTGAATTTATCAAAAAAAATAATATAATTTTGATTCAACTGTGCTGTTCATTAAAAATGTTAACTATCGTATATACAAAACCAATGAGTTTCTTTAAAATGTAAATGATCAACTTTTGTTTATATGGATGAGTTATTAATATAATCAGGCAAGTAAAACAGTCATTTTAAATATTAAATGAAAGGAAATTCCCTATATTTTGAAGGGTATATAGCAATAATTTGTTCAATAATCAATATGAAAGTAAAAATATACAAACTTGATATGTTGAGTTTTGACGACTTGAATTCAATACATCAATATATTTATATTCAAGTGATTTCTTATGCTTTTTAAAACGCCAAATTTCTCTGAGTGTATGTATAATTGATCCATGTTTACTTTGGATCGTACAAATGAGGAATAACGCATTTATATTGCTGTAAAAAGAATTTAATAACAAGTAAAATAAGTCCAAATTCATTAAATTTTTTTAACGAATTTGTCTTACAGGTAAAAACTGTAAACCATATTTCAAAGTGTGGCTGGTTGCACTGCATTTCTCCTTATTTGTATTTAGTTTGTTTTTATATTTCTCTTTAAGTCATTTTATAAATAAATAAACAGTTATTTAGCATTTTGCTAGTTACAAAAATTAATAACATAAAAAAATATATACACGATGCTGAAACATTGTTTAATTTTAAAAACAACTTCAATAAAATAAAATAGAAACTACATTTTTGTCATTTGTTTGAGAGTCTGAACATTTTCTTATTACATTTTAATTTCAGTGGGCAATTCATTAAAAAGTTTAAGGCCTTCAGAAAAAAGAGATTTTTTTAGAACATTTGTATTATACTTTTTAATTTGTCATCTTAAATTAGATAACATGACTTTTATTGGTTCATATACAGGATGCGTCATGGTTAGTGGCCTATCATACGTTTTAGAAAAACTACAAATAATTTGAAGCTGAAAATTTAGTGAGAGTAGTTTTCGGACTTGCTCTATTTAATGAAAATAACGTCACGTATGTGAGACTTCCGGTTATACGGAAAGTTGACATCAACTTCCTTGTTTTAAATGACATGCCTTACTTTTCATGCCGAATTCGAATTATATTCATTATTTTAAGGTAACTTTCAATATTATTCCCTATCTAAAAAACCAATATTTTTGATATTTCGATTTGAATGAAATTTGATGCGAAAACCAACCTATAGTTGGAAATTAATAACATTTCGCTATGGTAAATTCTGATAACCAATTTTCCTCCCATATGTCAGGGTGTCCGGAAAATGAGGTCCAACTTCGACAACTTCGACCTCCATTAAATCACTTATTTCAAATGGAACATACTATATTTTATAAGCCTATTCGCTTCCCTCTTTTATTACCTTTCAACTATATGTACGTTCCCTATAGCTAAAATGTGCGGTTATTGGGTTATTTGAAATTTATTTAGAAAAATGTTTAAATTAACATCAATATCGACAGTAGTGTGCCATCTATACAGTAATTTACAATAATTTTGTAAAAGAATCACAGTACGATCATTAAAGTTGCTTAAAGTTCAATTTATTTGTGTTTTATACTTTCTCTCCCTCCCTCTGAAAAAAAAATTAAATGTGCAGAAAATACATGTGTAATATCAAAATCATTTCCTACTGGGAGAAGAAGATGATTCCATAACCTCCACTCAGAAGGTAGAAAACCAAAACCGTCTTATTTTTATAAACGTTCTCAAAGTTTTGTTGCAATCTTTTTGTTGAAGATATTAAAATTTATAAGTACAAACATACTGTGTTCTTTATACTGCTTTCCCCAGCTCACTTAGTCAGAAAAATGCTTGAAATTTTTTTCTCAAGTTGATTTTGGATCACTACCTTCAGAGTCGAGGTTATGGAATCATCTCCTTCTTCTCGCAGTAGGAAATGATTTGATATACATTTGTATTTTCCACACATTTATTTTTTTTTCCAGAGAAAGAGTACAAAACACAAATAAATCGAATTGTTTACCAACCCTGATGAACTTTAAACAACTTTAATGAAAGTACTGTGATTCTTTTGCAAAATTATTGTAAATTACTGTATTCTTATATCACACTATTGTCGATGTTGATGTTAATTTAACCATTTTTCTAAATAACTTTAAATAACTTTAAATAACCCAATAACCGTATATTTTAGCTGTAGGGAATGTACATATAGTTTCAAAGGTAATAAAAGAGGTAAGCGAATAGTCTTATAAAATATAGTATATTCCATTTGAAATAAGCGATTTAATGGAGGTCGAAGTTGGACTAAATTTTCCGGACATCCTGTATATTTTGGAGCATTTGTAGCTTGAGCCCACATATTTCTCATAGACATGTGGGAAAAAAATTGGTTATCGGAATTTATCATAGCGAATGTTATTAATTTCCAACTATGGGTTGGTTTTCGCACCAGATCGCATTCAAATCGAAATATCTCAAAAACTATTGGTTTTTTAGATAGGGAAGTTACCTTAAAATAATGAACAGAATTCGAATCCGGCATAAAAAATAAGGCATGTCGTTTGAAACAAGAAAATTAATATCAACTTTCGGTATAACCTCAAGTGATGTTGTTATCATTGAAAATCCCTCTCCTTAAATTGTCCGCTTAAATTATTTGTATTTTTTTTTAAACGCCTAATAGGCCACTAACCGTGATGCACCCTGTAAATACGTAAATACATATCAGAATTATTCTCATTATTTTATTTTGCATTATCTGCAATTTGTGAAGATCGCACTTACTACAGGAAATTAATAACGACATACAATAGTTAAAATGAGGATAAATAATAGTATATACACTAACAATTTGCCCCATTTAGAGAGATTGTTTAAAATTCTACAAAAATGCCCATGTTTTTGGAATCAAAAATTTCAATGTCATCTGCAAATAAAAGTTTATTAATTAATAGAACATATGGGCCCTGGGTTTAACCCCTGTGGTACTCCCGAGGTAGCGACACACTGTTTAGATTCAAAACTGCTAAGTAGCGAAATGAATTTTATGAAAATATAATAATAGAGAATTATTAAATCCAAAGTTACTAAGCTTATTTTAAATTATATTGTGATTAATGCGCTATTACTAAAATAATTTTGAAATAAAAAAACCGCTGCCCAAGGAATCACAACTTCCACATCCAGATTTTCTATCCAAGTCTCTCACAACGAAAAAAATTTGTTATGTGGAGGTAATTGTTTATGGCACTTTAGTAATATAATATTTGAAATCGTCTACCCCAAACACCCATAAAACGATATCCCACATCGGTAGTGGGGTGGGGGTGGTGATAGGGGGTGGTAGTGTGGGGTGGATGAAGTAAAAAAATACTTTGAGGTTTTTGGTTCTTGTACACACACTAAATCACAATTTTTTTCACCCCCTCTAATAATGGGGTGGGAGTGGTAATGGAGGTGGCTAATGTCAAAAAAATTTTGAGGCCTTAGCTTCTCTTGTATATACTAAATACCAATTTTACGGACTCTTACCTGCTTCATTCACCCGAATTTCTCTAACCCTTCGACGGAATAAGACGAAAATATAATCTAGTTCCAGATCTCATTAAAGTACATACGTGTACCAAATTTCAAGTCAATATCTTAAACCGTTCCAGAATAATCGTGCGCACAAAAAAAGTTACAGACCGACAGACAGACATTTTTTTTTTCGTTCAAACTTAAAATCTTGACGTTTCATGACATTCTAAGCCTAAAAATTTTCAAAAATTTTTTTGTCGTTACTATACTTCCACTGGATGTGGAAGTAAAACACTACCTATGCGTTAAATTACAAAAGGGATTATGATGAGACATTCCCTCAGTTAAATAATAATTTATGAAAGGTAACGCTTGAAATTCACAGAAAATACACTAAAAATCAGTTTTAGCTGAAAAGAAATTATAGAGATTTGTGTCAATACTGTCAATGCCTCATCCTCTCCTTATACGGGATTTGGAGATAATTTTTATGAAATTATTTGCCAGTAAGCGGCGTTCGACCCCACATTACTAGGTTTCTTCTGTGTTCCTTCTCGTTACGCTTGCCACTGAACTATTAGTATTTCCATAATTAAGGTTTAAATAAATACATTTCATGAAATAGTTTCCATTTAATATTAATATGATTTCAATTTACCCAATCAACATCTACCCGGGAATGCACCCCTACAAAATTATAGTTCATCAAAGTTGAAGCCGTAAGTATTTTATTGATATTTCTGGAACGTGCGAGTTTCATATTTGGCACGTAGACCACTCTGGAGGATGTAACAGTCTAATTAATGACCGGGTAAAATATTAATGGAGTATATTTTACTTGTACAGTGTGTCCACAGATATATGCAACAAGATAAGGATACGATTTTGCAGAGTGAGAGGGAAATAAGCGTTAATTTTCTATTATAAATAGTTAAAAAATCTTAAATGGTATCTTTAAAATTGTTTCAGGTACTTGCCATTGCTCTAAGGAATACAACCATATACAGTTTTTGTCATAAATTTTGTATATAGTTAAATACCATGCTTTAATAATGAAATTAGGAACTATTTTCATTGACAAACTACAATATTCAAGTATTGTAGTTTCTGTAGAAATGTACAATAAAAAGTATATATATAGTTGTATTTATTAGAACAATAGCAAGTATCTAAAATAGTTTTAAAGCTTATAATACTATGTTTGGTTTTTTATATATTTATAATAAATTGAAAATAAACGCATATTTCTTTCTCACTCTGTAAAATCCTATCCTTAGTTAAAGTAAAGTAAACAGTTCCTATAATATAATCATATCTTACCAAAAACTAGTTATTTAAATTTATATAGACCATTTATTAATTATTATAAAATATACCTATTTCCACTGTTCTTTAACAAGATGGAAAAAAAAACTTTATTTTTTTATTAAAGTTAAACTTCACGCCTTAGGGCGTAAAGTAGAAAATCGCTGCTGAAGGAATCAGTACTTCTACATACACATTTTCTATCCAAGTCTCTTACAATGAAAAACTTTAATAATATAATATTTGAAATCGTCTACCCCAAAACCATAACCACATGGTAGTGGAGGTGGTAGAGGGAGTGGCTAATGCCTAAATTTTTGAGGCCCTTGGTTCTTGTATACACACTTAATTCCAATTTTAATAATAGGGGGGGTGGTAGAGGGGGTAGATAATGCCAAAACATGTTTTTAAACCGTTTTGTTCTTGTATACACACTAAATCACAATTCTATTGTTTACCCCTGTTAATAATAGTGTGGGGGTGATAGAGGGGGTGGCTGATGTCAAAAAAAAATGTGAGAACTTGGCTTCTTGTACATACCCTAAATTCCAATTTTATGTTTTTTATATTTTACTTCTACTTGCTTTACCTATTTACCCTCATCTACCCCCCAACCTTTCAACGGAATAAGATCAAAATATACTTCCAGATCTCATATATTTTTACATTTTTCAAAACGAATCGGCATTTCAACAGGGTGGGCAATTTTCTGGAAAACCAGGAAAAGTCGGGGAATTTTACTTCGGTCAAGGAAATCAGGGAATTTGCGCTAATTTGAACGTAAAGCATTTTAAGAAATAGTCAGGGAAAACTGTATAAAACGCATCCAGTTTAATAAATTAATGTTTTCCAGTGGGTGCACTGAGTGCACCTCGTGCACATGCAAATGGCGACATGCACTACGCGAATTTTATTATAGCGTTTTCCAGTAGCTGCACTGTATGAAACTGAAGTTCGCACTTTGGCAGTTTCTTATGTTCCATTGGCAAAATTATTTTCGTGCAGTGTGCACTAAGTGTAGATTTTTGGCACGAGCTCTCTCAGCTCGTGCGATCGTGGAGTCAAATATTGCGCGTGTGATTAAGAATAAGAAAATGTACTATAACCGATGAATTTTTGAGTTCCTCGAATATAAGTGAGGACGAGATTACAGTAACCGGCACAATGATAGGAAAGGTTAGTGTGTGATATTAGGTGGTACATAATCTACATTCCAATGAGTCAGTGACACTGTCACTAGTGTCATTACTACAAAATTCGTGGGGTGCATGTCGTCATTTGCATGCGAATGATGTGCACTCAGTGTTTTCCACTGGGAAATGTTATTTTACAATAGTGACACTAGTGACAGTGCCATTGACTCCTTAGAATGTAGGTTATGTTGTTATGTATCACATTATATCGATTATTTCACTCATTAACGCTATAGCCAATGAGAGTCCGTTTTTTCACAACATTGCACCAATCAAACGTCATTATTAGTGGTAATTCAAGCTAGATCTGCTTTTGACAGGACCAACATGCAAAATTTATCGCTCTAATTTTTTAGGTCGCTGCAGTGGCAAATATTGCAAAAATTTTTTGACGTTTTGTGTCGTGACATGTTTTCGGCAAATAGGACAAATCGTGCTTTTAAATGTTATCTATAAATATCTTCTCTAGCTTATTACTAATTGTTAACGTAAATTGTAAATTGTAGTACTGTATTAATAACCTAAAAAGCCAATGCTGTGTGGAACTTATATAGGTTCGGCACAAGTTATTGGTACACAGCTTTCAATGGCTTAATACCTAACATAATTACAAAATAATTTTCCCAACTAAAATTAAATATGAATATCTACGAAGCAGACAAATCAGTTATTTCATGATAAATACACAAATGTAGGTACTTATGGTAATTCATCAATCATTACAAAGCAGCTAACACTTATTTGAAAAATCAAAACTCTGCAGTATCACTATATACATTATAATTCGTTGTACTTAAAGTCTCTCTACTTAAACAAGTAAACCTTAACTTAACTATCAAACTTCTCAAATTAGAAACAAGGATTAAATACATAAATATATATTAATAAACACTTTAATATAATAATTCAATTCACTGTTTAAGTTAACTAAGTTAACTAAGTTAACTAAGTTAACTTTAAGTTAACTAAGTTAAGCTAGCGTTACTAGATGGCGGTACCATACCATCTGAGCCGGCAGCCTTAGAACGTAAAAGGGATAGATTGGTAATATGCAATTTGTGTGATTTCACCCGTAATGTGATTGGTCGAAGCGTGCTTTGTTGTGATGACTAATCTTATAAGTTACAGTACCTATGGTTTAATGTATATTGTTTTTCTTGATTGTCATAATTTAAACCTACTTTGTTTTTTATTAGATGAGTCGCTTTGGAAATGCATTTTTATGTGACGTAAATGATGAAATTGAAGATAAAGGTGAGTAATCTCTAAAAAGCAACAAGGAAACGTCTGAAGGCAATTAATTACTGAACATAATATTGAAGATATACTTAATGAAATATTTATTCGTGAAATATTCTCCATAAATACCACTTGTGCTTTAAATTTTATCTAAAAATTTTTTCTCAAGCTAAGTTGCCCCTAGTTAATATAACTCGTGCAAATTGGCAGTTTATTATCAAAGATTAAATCCCTCCCGCTAAAGCGATCGGGATTTAATCAGATAATAAACTGTCAATTTGCACTCTTTATATTACCAGGAAACACGCTTTCGATAAAATTTTCGATAAAATTTTAAGCACTAGTGATATTACATACGATAAAATTCTGAATTTTTGGTACACTAACATTTTCTTTTATTGTGCTGGTTTCTGTAATCTCGATCTTACTACTATTTTCTTATTCTTTCTAGATTATACGCGCCAAATTGCACTTAGATTGTCATTGTCAAGATTTTAACCAAATATTATGTGCGTGGATTTATTTGAAATGGACATTATATTACACTTATTGACATTTAAGGGCAACTTATTTCCCTGGCACCAGGCATTCACGTTCTCAGAGTTTCTGTGTAGATGGAAACACACTTCTATAGTATTAACAACACTATAAATCTTTAGATCATCAGCATAAATGAGACAATTGACATCTAAAACATCTGCAATGTCATTGATGAAAATAATAAATAACAAGGGACCAAATATGACCCTTGTGGAACTCCGGATATTCCAGATATTGACCTGAGTTAAACCAACACCACCTAGAGATTAAAGCCAGACAACAGCTGACATGACGTCACGCTTCAACGGTTGTCAAGTGTAGTGTCAAATGTATCTTATTGTTTATTCTGTGTTTTAAACGTGTAAATGTGATCTAAAACCCCCATCTAAAACAGTCAACAAATAATACATTCCAGTGATAGTTATAAAATACTTAATTGCCATGCAAAATGGTAAACAAATGCTGCGTTCTTCGCTGTACTGGTAATTATGCCACCGGGAAAAGGTACACGTTTTTAAATTTCCCAAAGATGAGAAACTGAGAAACAAATGGATTAAAGCTATTCATCGAGAAAACTTTAAAATTTCTATGCACTCTGGTGAGTTATTATTTTTAAGTCTCGTAATCTAAATCGAACGAAACTAAAATTGAGGCTAGGTTTTCACTTATCTTATTTGAGTGACCAAATACGTTTTTCGTAGTTAGTTTTGCCTCAGAATTTAATTAGGAACCTCTTTTATTAAAAAAAAAACCGTTTTACTTTATAAGAATTAGTAGAAGCAAATTAGAAGTGATTTTTATTGTTCTAATTACGTCCAAATGTATTATGTATCTCAATATCTAAAACCAATATATGCATATTTTTTATTATATAGTATAAGTAAAACATCACTCTAAGCTTAAAAACAGCAAACATTACGCAGGTAATAAATATTTCGTATTTGGGAGTAGTCACATGTAGTATAATAGCATTGCTTTAATGCATTACGCCGCCTTCCCTCAGTGACGTCACCAGCTGGTTGTGTGGCTTTAATCTCTAGGTGGCGTTGGTTAAACCCGTTAGAAACGACATATTGCGTCCTGTTATATAAGTATGACTCAAATAGTGTAGTTAAAGCATCCATCATGGCAAAGTAGCTAAGTTTGTGTAGTATCAAATAGTGATCAAGACTGTCGAACGCTTTTGAGAAATCTGTATAAATTACATCTGTCTGAGTCACCATATCTAAGGATTCAGCTATAAACGGAGTGACACAAACCAAATTTGTTACTGTAGAACGACCTCTCTTAAGAGTATAATTTGCGATCAGTGAAATGAAGAAACGAATTATTCGGCTTATTTTTGAAGATAGAAACTTCAAATTTTGTACGTATGTATTAAAATATATATTCTAGTTCGTCACGTTTTTAATTTTTTGTTTTAATCAAAAACACGTGATCAACGAAAAAATTGACGTCGAAAAATTGAAATTTACAAAAAACGAAATCGTGACGCCCTAGATAGTCCTTAATTAATTACGTGGATAAAATATAACCTCTTAATTTTCAAACATAGATTCAATAAATAGTTTCCAATTTTGCCGTCAATAGATGGCACTCGCCTCGGCATTCGCATAGCTTTACACGCTCTCAGACTTTAGGGAGGAACTTGTTGTCATGGAGACCAGACGCGAATGAATGCTTGCCAGGGAAGCATTTAGCAGTTCTGGTAATTGTAATCTTAAATTTATTTATAAATTATTTTATCTTACAGGAATGACTTAATAGATGAAATTCTCGAAAATGTTAATACATAAATAAAAGGTGCCAAATAGAGAGGACCGTTTTGTATAAACACTCCTACAAATTTTATTATGAAAATTAGAATTCGGTTTCTAGTTAGGTCAGAAATCAATTTATTCGAAATTATTACCAAGCAAAATGTACAGGGTGTCCCAGTCAACGCGCTATGCTCGGTTTTCACGGTAGTTTCTGGTTCAAAATCCAGTCTGACGTAGGTTTTCCGAGGAATCTCGTACTGCTAAGATATTTAGGAATCCAAGATGGCGGACGAATTTCGTCATCTATGGTCCTATTCGACTGAAAATCGATATCTGGGGGTTTTCGGGGATGCGGGTTATGAATTTTTGATCAAAATTTAGGACTCCAAGATGACGGACGAATTTCGCGATCTATAGTCCTATTCGACTGAAAATCGATATCTGGGAGTTTTCGGGGATACGGGTTACGAATTTTTGGTCAAAATTTAAGACTCCAAGATGGCGGACGAATTTCGTCATCTATGGTCCTATTCGACTGAAAATCGATACCTCGGGGTTGTCGGGGATGCGGGTTACGAATTTTTGGTCAAAATTTAGGAAACCAAGATGGCGGATGAATTTCGTCATCTGTGGTCCTATTCGACTGAAAATCGATATCTAGAGGTTTTCGGGGATGCGGGTTACGAATTTTTGGTCAAAATTTAGGAATCCAAGATGGCGGACGAATTTCGTCATCTGTGGTCCTATTCGAATGAAAGTCGATATCTGGGGATTTTCGGGGATGCGAGTTACGAATTTTTGGTAAAAATTTAGGAATCCAAGACAGCGGGCGAATTATAACTATATTTTGACCCCCCTTTATTTATGTTATTATTGGAGATAAAAAAAAGTTTCGTATAAGAGTTGTAGGGTTGTATACATATTTTTTTAAAAGCAATTAAAAAACAATTGCTTGCATATGTCACGTGATATAACAATGAAGGTTGCTTTTTAAATGAAAACCCTGTATATTTTTACATATTCTTTTAGATCCTTTATCCCTAATTTCAAACATATAAAGATTGATAGATCTAGTTGTAATATTTTTTGACATATCGGACATTAAATATGCTCCGAACATGCATGTAGGTATTTTAGGGTTTCTGACGGAGCGCAATCAGTGGCGGATTTAGGGGGGGGGCTATAGAGGTAAAATCCAAGGGCGGCAATTTTTTTGAAAAACACCAAAGACATAAAAACAAAAAATTATTATTATTAATATGTTCTATCAGAACATGTTTAATTTATTTGAGAACGTGTTTTTTATATTAACTAGACTAAAGTTCCTTATTATAGTCAACAGTACAGGGTGGTTGTGCAAACGTTAGAACCTCATTTAACTTCTTTATTTTTGGAGTTACGTAAATAAGTTCAAAAATAAAAGTTATGAGATATCACATGTATTTTCCAAACATCATTTCAACAAAACAATTCAAACAAGTCGAATTTCGGAGATATGAGCTTTACCTTGGTTTTTTAAATAGAACACCCCCATATATTTTTACACCATTTGAAAGGCCATAGAAAAATCTTTTCAATGATATATGACACAGTATTTTTCTTAAAAACTATTGTAATATGTTGCACCCCTTAAAATTTAAGGTTATGTTACTAAAAAGTAGGCAGACTTCAACATATCGAATGTCTGAATGAATGTAGTGTATTTGCACCTACTCGAAAAAGAACCTACCAGAAGATTCCAAAGTGACATCTGGAATTCTCTAGAGAATGGTGGCGTCATCACAGAACAATCGAGATCTGTCATTTTTAGGTATAAAAGACCAACCGCATTCTCGGCGAGTAGTTCAGAAAGTTCAGAAGTTGAGAAAGTATAGAAAGTGAGGTTAAGAGTTCAAAGATAAACAAAGTAATAAACATTGTGATTTTTAGTAAAGTGTATTTAAATTAATAATAGTATTGTGAAGTATCCAGTAAACATTTAATAAAGTGTGTTAGTGGACATCTCTTGTTATAATTTTTGGAACCCACGGAATTTGCGAGGGTGGTTTCCTAAGGGTGGAAACACGTCACAATTGGTGTCAGAAGCTGAATTTTATGACAAGAGGAGCTCTGAAGTTGTGCTGGAGTGTTCGAGAAGGATTCTCGAGGGTTAGTGCTAACACAGGACTCATTTACTGGACATTTGTTCGAGGGTTATTTTCGAACAGGAAAATAGTGTTGAGTGCATTTTTGAGACATTGTAGAACATTTTATTAGGACATTAGTGTGATAATTAAATCCTTTGAACTGAGAAGTGATAGAGACACTGAAAAAGACTCATTTAGTGCGTGAAAATTTCTAGAACTTTTCTATTTGGACATTAGTGGAGATTATTAAATTCTCTGAACTGGATAGTGACAAAAGACTCTGGATAAGACTTTTTCGTGCTATTTCGAGATTTGTCTAGAAAGTTCCATTACCGATATTGACGTGACAGTTAAATTTATTTTATTTTAATTTCATCGTATGCCCGTAACAACAAGAAGTATGGCATCCGATAAACAAATACAGGACTTATTCGAACAATTCCAAAAAATGATGGCGCAGCAACGGCAGGAAGACAAAGAAGAACAGGAGAAAAAACGTCAAGAGGAGAAAGAAGAACAAGAAAAGCGACGTCAATTAGATAAAGAAGAGCAAGAAAGAAAACGCCAGGAGGAAGAAAAACAGCGTCAAGAAGAAAGGGACGAATTAAAGAAAATTATGGAAGATCAGGAAATAAGACGTCGGAAAGAAAAAGAGGATGAAGAAACAAGACGTCAGAAAGAAAAAGAGGATGAAGAAAGAAGACGTCAAGAACAAGAAAGACAACGTCAAGAGGAAAAAGACGAACTCAGAAAAATAATGGAAGACTTGGAAGAAAGACGCCAGGAGGAATTAAGGAAAATCCTGAGCGATCAAATAAAAATACAACAGGACGCAATCATTTCTGTCAAAAGTGAAGTCAAAGAAGAGATAAGCAAGGTCGAAGATAAAGTAGGTGAAGTCAAGACCGAAGTCGGTCAAGTAAAAGGAAAAGTAAATCAGTTTGAAGAAAAGATGAGTGAGTTCGAAGAAGAAGTCAAGGGAGAAATAGACCGGCTTAAACGACAGTTGAGAGATAGAGGAAGCCAGCAGGTGGTATCATCAGGTCAGCGACTAAAACCTCCTTCTTTTGACGGCCAAAGTTCCTGGACGACGTACAAGAGGCAGTTTGAGGCAGCAGCATGTGCGAACAACTGGGATAACAAGGAAAAGGCCATGGCATTAGTTCTGGCGTTAAGGGGCCAGGCCTCAGAGTTGCTTCAGACTATCCCAGTGGACAAACAAAGGGACTTCAAAGTCTTGGAAGCTGCATTGGACTTGAGATATGGCGACCAACATCTCGCCCAAGTATACCAGGCCCAGCTAAAATCACGAACACAAAAGGCTGGAGAGAGTTTACAGGAATTCGAAGCTGCGCTAGAGAGACTGGCACACCTGGCGTATCCGAGTGCACCTAGAGAATTTCAGGAACAATTAGCCGTAGGGGCCTTTTTAGATGGCATAAGGGACGAAGAGGTCAGGCGAGTTCTGAGGCTGACAAGACACCAAAGTAGTAGCGAAGCTTTGGTGCGTGCACTTGAAGTAGAAGCCGCCTACAGAGATACTCCAAGGTCGAGAGTGCGAGCTGTGACTCTCGAAGAATCGCAACCAGAAATGAACCAGAACCCTATGTTGACTGAGATGCAGAAAATGTTTACCAAACTATTGGATAAATTAGATGACCTTGGAAAGCAGGAAAAACAGAAAAACAAAGGAAAACCGAGTGGTGGTATTAAATGTTAGAACTGCGGCAAGGTAGGACACATGAAGCGAGACTGTCGACAGCAGAATTCGGAGAGTCGAGTAAATGCTGTGACTCTTGAAGAGGAGCAGGAAAACAGTACCAGGGGGGTTGTTCTGGCTAGGGAATGCAGTGCCCCCAGAGAAATTAAGATTTCCCAGCTTCGAAGAATCGCAAGCAGACTATTGTTGCATGGATATGTGAACGGAAGAAAATGTTTGTTTACCATCGACACAGGTACTACGTCATCAATAGTACGGCCAGGATTTATATCGGGCATAAAGATTACCAAGAGGCAAAATGAAGAAGTGATCGTCCGGACAGCTACGGGGGACAGGGCTACGGTTCATGGAGAAGTAGACCTGGGTTTGCAGATTGGACAGTTAAGGTTCGACCACAGGGTCATCGTGGCTGACATTACGGATGACTTTATTTTGGGACTGGACATTATGGAACAGTATGGATTTATTGTTGACGTAGGAAAGCGAATGTTAAGGATTGGGAACGAACAATTTATTTTGTCAAAAGTGAACGACCAATGCGAGAAAACCCGGCTGTTGACAACGCAGGCAGTCGATTGCAAGCGCTACCCTCAGGTGGGAAAATTGCCGAACATGGTTGAAGTCAACATTGTCAAGGTCGATCTTCCAGACAATTGGACAAAGAAAATTCTGAGGCGAGAGCAATTGCGCGATGTAGAAATCGGACCTATCTTGCGAGCAAAAGAAGAGGGAACGCGTCCAGCATGGAAGGATGTTTCCAACAAAGGAGTGGGGCTGAAGGCTTTATGGTCACAATGGGATTCACTTACGGTCGTAGATGGGCTTTTGAGGAGAGCATGGGAAAGCCCAGATGGGAAGCAGGTTGCCATGCGTCTAGTGATTCCCAGGTGTCGTGTACCAGAAGTACTTCAGGAAGCACATAATGAAACGTCCAGCAGACACTTCGGCATAAACAAGACATTGAGTAGAGCACGGGAACAGTTCTATTGGGTTAATAGTCGCCAGGATGTGGAGGCCTGGTGTCACAAGTGTAAAAATTGTGCTGCCCGTGGAGAACCATTTTCGATGAGCAACTACAGGAATGGAAGTCGAGAACAGCCAAAGAATGATCGAGAGCAGATGAACAGAACTAGTAACCGCTTGAAGGCCCGTTATGATCAGAATGCCAGTACAGGGGGATTCAAGGTGGGGGATCTGGTTTGGCTGTACAACCCACAGCGGAAGGAATGGAGATCCCCGAAATTTCAACCTCCTTGGGATGGACCGTATACTGTTATTACCCGAATTAATGATGTCGTCTATCGTATTCAACGAAACAAAAAGTCCAAGATGAAGATCGTACACTTGGATAGACTGGCGAAGTATGTGAAAGAGGCTGAATTGCCT
Organism: Rutpela maculata; assembly: GCA_936432065.2. Taxonomy (NCBI): domain Eukaryota; kingdom Metazoa; phylum Arthropoda; class Insecta; order Coleoptera; family Cerambycidae; genus Rutpela; species Rutpela maculata. The sequence continues at coordinate 33,164,790 of OW386289.2, read as the reverse complement.
GACCGGGACGTTCAGGCTTAAGGAGGGGGCAGTGTAATATGTTGCACCCCTTAAAATTTAAGGTTATGTTACTAAAAAGTAGGCAGACTTCAACAGATCGAATGTCTGAATGAATGTAGTGTATTTGCACCTACTCGAAAAAGAACCTACCAGAAGATTCCAAAGTGACATCTGGAATTCTCTAGAGAATGGTGGCGTCATCACAGAACAATCGAGATCTGTCATTTTTAGGTATAAAAGACCAACCGCATTCTCGGCGAGTAGTTCAGAAAGTTCAGAAGTTGAGAAAGTATAGAAAGTGAGGTTAAGAGTTCAAAGTAATAAACATTGTGATTTTTAGTAAAGTGTATTTAAATTAATAATAGTATTGTGAAGTATCCAGTAAACATTTAATAAAGTGTGTTAGTGGACATCTCTTGTTATAATTTTTGGAACCCACGGAATTTGCGAGGGTGGTTTCCTAAGGGTGGAAACACGCCACACTATAGTAGATATTAAGTTGTAGTCCGAAAAATATATACAATGTATTTCACTTTTTAATTTGTTTTTCTGATTTGAATCAAATTTTACTTAAGTATAGAACAAATTAGGATCTACTTATGACCAGAAAAAAATTCACCGCCTACAAATGCACCTGCGTTACCAAAATATGCGGATAAAATCAAAAAATCATATTAGGCATATTTTTATTGGAAAATTTTGTCAATGAAACTTGTTCAGGATTGTTCAGAAACTTTAAGTCCAAAATTTAATCCAAATAAAAAATATATAAATTTTTATTAAAATAATGTCCAAGTCCAAAAATATCATTTTAATGGGTTTTTTCGTTTAGAAAACTGTACTATGACAATTTTATTTGAAATTAAACCCAAACTGCCAGGTAGTTGTAAAGCAATTTACAGTTTTTTTTTAAATAATTATTTTCAAAATTTTTAAAGTTTCAAGTTTTTCATTTTTTAATTTTGATTAAATTTTGGCCATTTTGGGCAATTCTGAACAAGTTTTATTAACAAAATTTTCCGATAAAAAAATGCCTAATATGATTTTCCGATTTTCTCCACATATTTTGGTACCGCAGGTGGCTTTGGTACCGTAGAGGCGAATGTTTTTCTGATCATAAGTAGATACTAATTTGTTTTATACTTAAGTAAAATGTGATTCAAATCGGAAAAAAAAATAAAAAAGTTATAGGGGTGTTACCATTTCAAGTGAAACACACTGTATCAATTATTGAAATTCTCCGTTTTATTTCAAATAAAGTGAAATTAGACAGAACTAACATATTGTTTATTTTAATTGACATACTTTTGCTTTCCATGGCTAATTTGATAAATTGTAAATTTATAGTAAATTAGACAAAATTTGTTTAAGATAACCACCATGTATTATATTATAAATACAAAGCTTTTTTTATGGCGTTTCAAATGGTACATATATGGAGTGTTCCTTTAAAAAAAAGCAAAGTAAAGTTCATATCTCCGAAATGCGACTTTCAATAGGCATGTCCACAAAATTTTAATTTCAATTGTAAATGATAGAATTATCGATATTGTACATTAATTTAACAATTAAAAAAAAAACGCTGCCCAAGGAATCACTACTTCCACATCCAGATTTTCTATCCAAGTCACTCACAACGATAAAATGTTGTATGTGGAAATAATTGTTTAATAATATAATATTTGAAATTGTCTACCTCAAAAACCCATAAAATGATACCCCACATCGGTAGTGGGGTAGGGGTGGTGATAGAGGGTGGTAGTGGGGGTGGATAAGGTAAAAAAATATTTTGAGGTTTCTGGTTCTTGTGCACCCATTAAATCAATTTTTTTTTCCATCCTCTTTAATAATGGGTGGGGGTGGCTAATGCCAAAATTTTTTTTGAGACCTTAGCTTCTCTTGTATATAGTAAATACCAATTTTATGAACTCTTACCTGCTTGATTTACCTATTTACCCCAATTTACCCCCCAATCCTTCGACGGAACAAGATGAAAATATAATCTAGTTCTAGATCTCATTAAAGTACATATGCGTACCAAATTTCAAGTCAATATCTCAAACGGTTCCAGAGTAAACGTGTGCACAAAAAAAAAGTTACAGACCGACAGACAGAAATTTTTTTTCGCTCAAACTTAAAATCTCGACGTTTCATGACATTCTAAGCCTATTTAAACAAAAAAAAATTTTTTTTAAATTTTTTGTCGTTACTATACTACCACTGGATGTGGAAGTAATATATGTATCCTTATTTTGCCACTTATTCGTAATAGAAATCACCCCAACATAGCAAGGATTTTTGGTAATTTTTCAATAAAAATTCTTGGCCTGTGAAGTAAAAAAATATTTTGATGTTTTTGGTTCTTGTACATACACTAAATCACACTTTTTTTTCGTCCCCTTAAAAAATGGGGGTTAGGGGTAGGGGTCGTAATGGGGGTAGCTAATGTTAAAAATTTTTTTGAGACCTTAGGTTCTCTTATATATAATAAATACCAATTTTACGGACTCTTACCTGCTTGATTTACCTGTTTACCTCCCCATTTACCCCAATTTACACCCCAACCCTTCGATGGAATAAGATGAAAATATAACCTAGTTCCAGATTCCGTTAAAGTACATACGTGTACCAAATTTCAAGTCAATATCTTAAACGGTTCCAGAGTAATCGTGCGCACAAAAAAGTTAGACCGACAGACAGACAGACATTTTTTTACGCTTAAACTTAAAATGGCGACCTTTCATGACAGTCTAAGCCTATTTGAACAATAAAAATTTTCAAAATTTTTTTTGTTACTGTACTTCCACTGGATGTGGAAGTAATTAATATTCTATTTTCAAGAAAAAGAACGCCATTGCCATGTAAACCGGAAGTGATATTTAAAATTCACATGCCTTTTTTTACTTTCCTTTAATAGTCAATTAAGAACATAAATAATCCGATCAATTCTTCTTTGATGTTCAATTATATGTTTCTTAGCGGCATCGATTCCCCGGAAAAAAAATACTTATCTCAAAAACTACCGAGAAAATCGGACATAACGCGTTAACTAGGACACCCTGTACACTGTACATTTACATTATGTATCTACAGATAGTTTTTCTTTTAATTAAAAACCACTGCCTAAGGAATTACTACAACCGCATTCAGTTTTCGTACTCAAATTACTTTAAATAAAAATTCTTGTGCATCCAACGCGAAATTCGACTCTGTACGACAGAAATATATTTGAACTATTTCTCTTATATTACACAATCTGTTAATCTCCTCCTGTTTACGTAGACGGCATATTTCATTGGTCAAAGGGGCACGCCCACCCGTATAAACCTTTTTCATATATAGCAATGAAAATATTATTTGTCCTACCACAGATTATCCTCTTAAAGCCATGTTGGAAGATCGATTTATTGGTAGAGACTTGGTGATATATGAAATCGTTTAATAAAATTTCTATTGCTTTGCAAAAGTTGCAAATGATAGAGATCAGTCGAAAGTTGGTATTATCGAGCATTTCCGCAGTTCTGGTATTTCACAGTTCCCGATACTTAAATTGAAAAGTATTTTTATAGGGTATGCCAGCACATATACACAATCCTTCAGCGGGTATTCTGTTACAGCCGGTTGTTATTTTGGGTTTTATTTAGTGCAGCCGTTACTTGACTCATTAAATTCCCGTAAGTGAAAAGATGAGTTAAATCTTAGTGCCTCTACCAGTCTCTTGGGGGAGGAAATGAAGGTAAGTAATATTTACAGAAAAAGTCAGCAAAAGCGAAATCATTCGGGTTATCTGACTGCCGTTCGTTATAGAACATTGGACTGGAAATGTTACTAATGTTAGACGTTCCTTTTTTTGTTATTAATGACACTCCAAAACTTACTTTTTTATATTAGTTTCAGCTATTTGAACGTAATCCTTTTATGTGTAAGAAATTTTTGGTCGAATATTATGTGTAGGAAATGTCCTGTGAAGGATTTATCATGTGTATGAACTAGGAATGTGCTATACAACATGCTTTAATTACAAAGTGGAAGGTACCCCCTAAAACTTTTATTGCTAAACACCGATTAGGTACCGATTTTTGGGCATTCATTGTTTAACAATATTTCTTAAATGTAACGTATGTGTTTATTTACACTGCTGGGAGAATGTATTCTTGTGTTGTCTAACCTGTCACTCAAAAAGAAACTTCAATATATTCATTATAACCAAAGCAACTTTTGTTTAATGAACGAACCTGTGTTAAAACCCCTGTACACAATAGTTTGTTTTGGTTACTATGTATATATTATGTGGTCTATGGTCTTTTCATAATTCCACCTCCCTCTAGAGTCTCGCTCTCGCTCACCTGACAAATGACATCAAGTATATCGGATGAAAGAAAATTAAAGACCCCGCAAACCGGTCTCGGCTCATTCCGAGTATTATTCGATTCTGTTTATACATGCTGCTCTCCTGTATGATTGTGTCTGACAGAGATTTGTAGGTATCATTTTCACGTCAATTATTTCATTGATAATATGAAAGCTCATTTAGCGGTCGGGCTACGATAATACCTTTGCCAGGCTGATCTTACAGAGGGATGAAATTTGTCACTAACGAACTTCTTCCCCATGGAAACACGAAACTGAGAAAGTGAGACTTGAATTGCGGGGGCGTATAATGATTCTCGTTTTCCTTCGGTGCGGCTCATATGGAACTTGCGAAAGCATGTCTCTTGTAAGATCTTCTCTCTTGGAATTGCTTTAATAAATACTTGAGTAAGCACAACGTGAAATTTAATAGCGCCCCTTGGATATTCTTATAATAATTAAGTGGCATATAAGTATCGGGTGGCACAGCACACCATCGACAAATAATAATCATAGTAATAAATTGTGTGTTAAATGTTAATGCAGAAGACAATTTTTCAACTGTCGTTACTACGCGCTTTGGCCAAAAATCGTATAAATGAACGTTACTAGAATACTTTCTATCAGTATGATAATCAAGGTTTGCTATACAGGATATCCATTCCTAGACGTCTAAAAAGAACAAGGGAATAAAGAATCTAGAATAACAGCATTGACCATACATCGGGTTGCCAGGCGTCCGGCTTTAGCCGGACGTGTTTGGCTTTTTATGGTTTCGTCCGGCTAAAAATTAACATGTCCGGCCCGTCCGGCCTGTCCGGCTTGTCCGGCTTTTGTTTGGCTTTTTGCCTAAGGCTCTAAAACGTGATTGTTTCGTTTTTTTTTCGATTTTAATCGCTTTTCTATCAAGCGCGGATCTAGAAATTTCAATAATTTTTTTCACGTCTGTGGCGCATGGGACCCATACGAAATATGGGAAATAACATCTCGAGAAGCACTTCTCTAACGACCCCTAAAAAATTTTGAAAAAGCAGTTTGCGAAAATTTTTTTTCAAAATTCGATTACCCCCCCCCCCAGGTCTAGAGACTCATGTTTAAAATTATTTTTTTTGTCATATGCATTTTACATTTCATAAAAATACAGCAACACGTTTTGAAGTTTATGAAAATATTTTCATTACTAACTGAAATACAACGAATTGAAATTTTGTGATTTACAATTTAACAAATCACAAAATTTCAATTCGTTGTATCTCAGTTAGTAATGAAAATATTTTCATAAACTTCAAAACGTGTTGCTGTATTTTTATGAAAAGTAAAATGCATATGACAAAAAAAAAATTTTAAACAGGAGTCCCTAGACCTGAGGGGGGGGGGGGTAAATCGAATTTTGAAAAAAATTTTCGCAAACTGCTTTTTCAAAATTTTTTAGGGATCGTTAGAGAAGTGCTTCTCGAGATGTTATTTCCCATATTTCGTATGGGTCCCATGCGCCACAGACGAGAAAAAAATTATTGAAATTTCTAGATCCGCTCTTGTTTTCTATAGATACATTTTATTGTTTTGCGATGATATTTTCTGTTCCTATATAACAAATGTATATTTTTGAATTGATCAAGTTTAATACAAATACTGATTTTGTGTTATTTTTTTATGGCGAACGAATGCTGTTCTTTTTGTACCAAATATCCGGCCAAATTTATAAGTAAAGTCCGGTTTTTCGAATTTTAGGCCTGGCAACCATAACCATACATATGGGGTCCGACTTTGGACGATTTAAAAGTTACAATTTTTTTAACTCCACCCTACGCTAATAATTTCATCACTGTGAAGAAAATTACTGCTGTGTGATTTCTTTATTAGTGGTTTGTGTACTCAACCTAGCCAAACACCATTCATTCAATTGCCATTACAAGAACTGAATAAAAATAATGTCTTTACAAAATTTTATGCAATACATTTTAATTTTTTGTCATACTTCACAAGCGATTTTAAAAAATTGCGCTACAGAAAAACAGCGCTGTTTTAAAAACTACCTAGTATGTGCCTAAATAAAATTTATAAACATTATGATAAAAATTATAAACTAGTGGAAGCATTATACGCTTCGCCGACTTACTGAGCTTTTTATATAATTGTTACACATTCTATAGGATACTCTTCGCAGTTTTTTTGTAAATAATATTAGTTTTTAGACATTCTAAATTTAGTGATACCAAATTTGTTGTGAAAAAAAAAAAAATGAAAAAAAAACACCGTGTCAGGGATTCGAACACAAGACCTTTGGATTGCCAGACGAAGCTTTAGCCATTGGACCATCACAGATCATTGTAATAATTGTATGTCTGTACTATATTTCATTCGAATATTATATTTCAACGAATTAGATATATTATTATGAAATATATATATTAGTAAAATGTATAAACAAAAAAAAAATTATAGAGAATAAAATTTCGCAAGATTTCTATTTAAGTACAAATGACAAAAATTAAGAAAATATATATTTTTTTAATTTAAATGATTAATAACTTTTTTATTTATTGACTGATTTTTTTTAAAAACAATAGGGTTCTTCCTCTAACTAACGTTAACTTACTTTCCAATTTTCAATACAATCGGACTTCTCTTTCTTAAGTTTTCGTGCCTACAAGAAACGTGACGGACGGACAGACTGGCGGACAGACGGACATTTTGAAAGTTGTTCAGAATTCGTTTACTAACAAAATGATATGAAAATGTTTTCTCTACGAGCGATATTTACTGATTTAGAACTGTGCCGATCAAATACAATACCTTATACTCTTCGTTTTTGCGCAGAATATAATAATATGTATGTATGTACAGAGATAAATGCATGAAATGCAAAAGATACGATATTTCGGCTACTAATTAATGTAGAATGATCTATTTTTTACTGTTTGTTTTTTGAAGAGCTCTAACGAATGATAAAAGTTTTTATTTGGACACATTTTTTTCTATAAAAAATTGTATTACAAAATTGCATGAAATACAACTTTAAAATAATAAAAAAACCTTGGAAAAAATCTACATTTAAAAAAAGAAAAATCTATATGATCAAATGACAGTTTTTTATGAGACTTCAAAGATTTCTCGAAAATCTCTCATTTCTAGAGAAACTAATAAATATTTTTATTTGTATTTTTTTATAATAGTTTAAATCCATTCTGTACTCGTACCAAATTTCATTAGAAAATATTTTATTATTGTTTTAGCCATTTCAGGTTATAATATACAGGGTGATTCTTTTAAGGCTGCCATTAGTATATTTCCCACTTGCAGATGAGATAGCCATTTGAAATTTGGTACCCTACCATAGTCGACCATTGCGAGTCCGAACATAATATTTTCAAAATGGCGGCACTTCCGAAAATACCGGAAGTCGATACCAACATCAAATTATGTTAAATTAAATTCTTTCTCTTCTCCTTTTTTCTAGTATAAGCATTATAGGGGTTAAAGTTACAACTTTTCAAAATATTGGCGATTTTCTTAAATGTCCAAGAGTTTTTAGTAAAAATTGCCATCAACTTACCCATCATTAGAAACAATCATTAATGTCAGTCATTCACTTTTGTTAAAAAATGCCAGCACATTTAAATTACACCCACGAAGACTTTTAGATTTGTTTCTTATTTATGGAGAATGTGATAAAGTAATAATACCAAGAACATGTAACACATTTGCTACTCGATACCCACTTTATTGTTTCAGTTGTTTCATAGGTTTCTACGTTTTTTTGGAAAAATTATAATTTTCAACAAAAACTTGCGAATAATTCAAAAAGTACATGTGTTAGATATAGGACATGCTGATATAAGTCCACCTCAAATTTAATTCTACATCGATTGCCATAATAAAATTTGGCACGTGCCATTTGACAGAGCCAAATATTCTGAAATTATCCAATTTGCGTTTTACAGTGTATGGTGGATGGTTTCTGTTCTTGTGGGCAATTTTTACTAAAAATTCTTGGACATTTAAGAAAATCGCCAATATTTCGAAAAGTTGTAACTTTAACCCCTACAATGCTTATACTAAAAAAAAAGGAATTTCATTTAACATAATTTGATGTAAAAAAATACAGGGTGTTCCATTTGAAATAAGAAAGTTATAACGGTTCTTGCAAACCGTTGCACCTGTCAAATTTCTTATAAAATGTCAAATATCTCCGAAACTGCTCGGTTTAGAAAACAGGTGATGCGACAAGGGCCCGTTGAGTGGCTTTATAAGTGCTTACTTTGTACATAATGTAATAGATGGCAGGAGCAATAGTGTCCGTCGTTATTTACGTATAGAAAGATAATTTTTCAGGTTCTATACATACGTGCATACAGTGTTGCATACATTCCCGGCCTGAGTTCCCAGCCTTTCGTTTGTGTTTAGTGAAAAATCTTGTAGTCAAACAAGATATCAGTGACATTTGACATCAAATACTTAGAAGAAATACATTCAATACGCTGTGAAAAACATTTTTGCTCCAGCAGTATAAAAAGTAGTTTTACTTCACAGTCTGAAAATGGAGTTGTTATATACACTGTAAGTTCTAAATTTACATAAATATTTGTAACATAACCTATAGGTATAAAAACGTCTTTTTAAATATATTTTATGCTTTTAGCGGCAGTTTTAAAGAAAAATGTTGAAGAAAGGTGCACTTCCAAGCAAATTAGATGCTTGTTCTTCAGAAAATGTCCCTAAGAAAATTAAGAAGTTGTTAAATATGTGATGTTCACGATAGTATAATTTATCCTTATTTCTGAGAGTTTGTATTTACACTTACTAGAAAAAAATTTGTCTGAATAATGTGACGTCAAATTACTAAATAAGAATTGGGGTATTCATAAATGTATTGAAAGTAGAAGCTTAGTGTTTACATAAGACAGAACATCATGATAAATTAATTACAACATGTTTTAAGACGGTAAGTACTTTTTAGATAGTATTTGTTTCTAAATAATAATTTAGTTTTTCAAGTAATTATTTGTGTAATTTCTATTTTCAGGTTGGGTTTGGTCTCATGTTTGGTGCTACAATAGGAGTTATTTTTGGTTATTTTTTGCATAAGGATATTAAGTTAACATCAATCAGTAAACCGATCACTGTAGAAGAATTGCAGCATATTTTTCTAAAAATTGACTCTACAACGCTTGCTTAGGTGGACCGAGTTCAAATATTATTATCAAAGTGTTAAAGTCAACTCATGTTGGGGGCATAGAGAATGCTCAGTAATTTTGGAGAAAGGAACTATTTGTAAACATATTGTGTAAATCTTGTTCTTATAATATTGCAACCCATTACGCCCAGTACTGTTGTTACAAATAAATTTGTATATTTTACATAAGTCTTATTTTCTTACATACCTATATAAATCTGAAACTGGTGAATATTTGTTCCTTTACATAACTGAAATTGCTGTTCAGTTGTGAATATATGCAACACTATATGCAGCAAAGCAAATTCATCTATCTATATCCAGGTTTTTGTAGGACGTTAAAGCTCGCGCCATCTACTAAATTAACTAGAAAGCATGCACTTATGAAGCCATTATTATCATAGGAAAGTGCCGTAGTCGGACCACCTATTTAATACACCCTGGTTTAGATATAGGGTGTGCTACATGTTTTGACTCAGAATTTTATAATCATTTCTAAAAGTCGAAAATATATAGGGTGTTCCATTTAAAATAAGCAAGTTGGTATCGACTTCCGGTATTTCCGGAAGTACCACCATTTTGAAATTATTATTTTCGCACTCACAATGGTCGACTATGGTAGGGTACCAAATCTCAAATGTCTATCTCATCTGCAAGTGGGAAATATTCTAATGGCCGCCTTAAAAGAATCACCCTATATAATTTGAAATTTTTAAAGGAAAACAAAATGATTTGGATTTGGACTAGGTAGTATTATTCATAATTTATTTACAAATATTTTGATTTTTTTGGCCTGATTCACGAATAGAACTTGAGATACATACACAGTGAAGACGCATCTACGCTTGCTCCCAATTTTAATTTTGAAAAAATAAATGTGTTTTTGTTTGTTTTTTTTTTCAAAATTAAAATTGGGAGCGAGCGTAGATGCGTCTTCACTGTGTATGTATATAGATACTCCAGTGAAGCAACGTGCAGCGCGGTTAAGTACTAGGATGGGTGAAATCCGTCTTGGGAAACACAGCGATCTCGTTCATCTCGTCCCACCTTCTAGCGGCTTGTATATCAGTGTATACGCGGAAGCTATGTAATTTCAAGACGAGGATTACGTAGTGGATATACCATACCATCCTTCGGAGGGGATGTAAAGCAGGCGGTCCCTTGTCTATTAAATGTTAGGCAAGTAAAAGATCCCTACTGTTCTTACGAGAAGAGGTTCGGCAAAATTTCCAGGCATCGGTGACAGGCCCTGGTAGCGGAAATATTTATAAACATAATAAATACTTAGATAAAAAAAATTAAAACTTAATTTCCAAAAAATGTTCGTCTCCCAGATTCGATGAAAATTTACTGTAACTTCTTGATAACATACAGATTGTATTTTCGCAAAAAAATTGACCCCCTGCCCCCTACGATCGATGAAGGAAGCAGTTTTATTCGACTATAAATATTCAATTCAGAAAGACTAAACGTACAATATAGTTAAATAAATATTATATGATAATAACCATGGTTCTTTCGCCTGAGGAAAATTAAAAACGTTGTCAAGATGTAAACTGTCAAGAAAATTAAAAATCAGGTGGATTAGCATTTGTGGGAAATTTTGGTTGCCGCTGCAGAAAAACGAAGCCAAATGAAAAACCTGTATTAGATAAATTACTTTATGTCAGTCTATTTAAATTTTACGATCTGGAAGAATAATTTAGAAAAACAGACAAAAGTAACAAAATATTCAAAAGAAAAGAAGAGCACTGAAAAGAAAAAAATTCTAGTAATAACAAAAGGTATTATCCAATCATTTTATTTTATGATATACGTTCGTCTTATTCGGGCTATTCGGCACATTAGAATAGAATAGAATAGAATAGAATAGAATAGAATAGAATAGAATAGAATAGAATAGAATAGAATAGAATAGAACAGAATAGAACAGAATAGAACAGAATAGAACAGAATAGAACAGAATAGAACAGAATAGAACAGAATAGAACAGAATAGAACAGAATAGAACAGAATAGAACAGAATAGAACAGACTAGAACAGAATAGAACAGAATAGAACAGAATAGAATAGAATACTTTATTAACCTCAAATAACATACACAAGATACAAACTAAGTAGCTTCAAAATATCCTTTTTTCTCGGTGTATATGTGCTCAAAATTTATGATGTGTTAAAGTAGGAATAGAGGCTGTTACTTTTAAGTCTGACTTCCGTAAAAGAAAACAAAAAATAATGGATACAGCCGTTCTCCGACAAATGAAACTAGAAACTGGGGTGAAAAAGAGCAAATATATTATACAAAGTAATAGGCCGTCTTTTGGGTCTTTCCGACCTCTACGGATCATTTACAAGACAAACAGCGGAATTGGCAGGTCATGTCCAGAACAAACATGTGGAATTTGTGTTGGTTTCAAAATGGCACCACATTTGTATTTTACAGCTTGTTCGATTCGACAGGAGCAGCCAAGTGCTAAAACGTGTCTGTTATCCTGGTCTCCATACGCATATTTCACTTTTTATTGCATCTTGCACACATTCGGAATTTAAATTTTACATTTATTGTGTCTGCGCCACCTACACCAATGGCTTTATGGCTCTCTTTAGACGCCACACTAGCTATTTTTAATATTTCGAAGGGATATGTGCAAACCAACTTAAGCAGTTAAAATGATTACATAATCGAAATTTTTATTTCTTCAAGGGCAATAATTATGGTGCTTTATGTTTCGACTGTGAATACATACGTAACATTTTACGCTAGATAGGAAAACTTTTATAATAAAAACCAAATTCGAAAAAACAACCCTAAAAAAACTATACACCATTAAAAGTATCTACGTATTTACTCGACAAAACATAGTATATTTGGTCATTTCTGAGATTAAATAATCTTAAAAAATAATGAGAAACTGAAACTAAGTAGTTCTTTTCTTGTTAGTCATAATGACTTGAGAAATCTTTGCGATGCTTTTATATTTGGCATAAATATGATCTGGTAAGTTCACACGAAAAATGACAAATAAATATGATTGGGCAGTGGACACCAAGGCGGCAAATTTTCTATAATTCCAAATTATAGAATTTTTAAAACAATTCTTTTAATTAAGATCAGGGTTGTTTTGCAACAGAATAGAATACTTTTATTATAATTTCTATTAAATCATTATACGATTACAGCGCTGCTACCTATAAGTTGCCATCAACGTCATGTTTCGATTTTAAAGCGAGTACAAATTACGTTCAATATCTACTAACTTTACACCGTTCTCTGCGCCGTTTCATATGTGAGGATGTTCCTCACATATGAAACGGCGCAGAGAACGGTGTAAAGTTAGTAGATATTGAACGTAATTTGTACATACAAAATACTTTCACATGCGAAAATTGCGAATCCTAGCAAAAAATATCTACTAACTTTACACCGTTCTCTGCGTCGTTTCATTTGTGAGGATGTTCCATATTTTCACATGTGAAAACTGCTAATCCTAGCAAAAAGTTGCGTAAAATAGTTACGTACATCCTTCATCTTTATTTATCCTCAATATACTTGATACCTATTTAGAAAGGTAAAAAAGTTTCCCGCCTGCTGTACTAACCCCTGCAGTTTCTCACATTGCATCGTCATAGTCTTAGAAAAAAATACATAATGTCTGCACTTATTAAAAAATGGCCGTCATATTAACACATTTTGTTAACAAATATGTAGTGAAAACACAGTAAGAATTTTATTATTCCGTTTTTAAGTTAGAGCGAGTGAAAAGAAACAATAATTATTTTATTTTATTTTTAATTACTTATCCAATAGTTGCCAAGAACGAGAGAAATACGAAAACTGGACGGATCATGAAGTTCTGAAAGTAGACGAAGCTATTAAAAGAAAAGTCAAATGGATTGCGATTTGTAGAGTTTCAGTTAAAATTTATTTTTAGCGGCGAAACCGAGCGGTGGCGCGCTGAGCTAAAATAGAGCACATATCCAGCGAAGTGTGCAATGGTATAGATTAATAATAATAATACTTTATTTAAAATAAGTAATTCCTAATACACAAATATAAAAAAATACATACATTCATAACAATAACATAAAAACATATATTATACAATTATGAATAATGTAGAGTAAGAATATAAAAATATATAATCAATCACCACTTAGATACAATTTTAATTCACGTTTAAAAGTGCTTAGGGAATTACTATCTTTAATTTTCTTTGGTAAGTTATTATAATCACAAACTCCTTTAAAAAATATGTTATTCATTGCTCTGCAGCAGTGAGTTCTGCTGATATGAATATCAGTATGAGACCTAGTATTATATACATGAATTTCATGGTTAAATGTAATGAACCTATTCAAATACTCGGGTAATAAGCCCTTTAGAATTTTAAATATAAAAATCATTGTAAAGTAGGTAATTCTAACCGATACAGGCATCCATTCTAGAACCCTTAACATGGTTATAATAGGTGTATATCTGTTGTATCTGAGAATTATTCTCATCGCTCTATTCTGCAATATTTGTAATTCATTAATACTACTTTGGTCAAGTAAATACAAAACAGTAGCACAGAAGTCAAAGTGTGGCAAAATGATTGCTTTGTATACGGTGATTCTAGTTTTCATATCTAAGTTAATTGCTATTCTTGAGAAGTAAAACAATTTTTTCTTAATTTTCTTTTTTGTATAATCAAAATGCTGTTTAAATGACAAGATGTCATCCAAAATTATTCCCAAATATTTAATTTGTTTGACTACTTCAACTGGCGAATTATCTATGGACAGATTAGTATTATTAAAAGTGATGTTACCACTTCTAAACCTATTTGTAATTACCATTGCTTTTGTTTTGCTTGGATTTAATTTGAGTTTATTGACTTTAAAATATTTTTCAACTTTGGACAGCTCCATATTCATTTTATTGACAGCATTATCTAGATCGTCATCACATACAGCCAATAATGTATCATCAGCATACAAATTCAAGAAGTCGCAACTAAGCTGGTAATTTATATCGTTAATATATATAATAAATAGCAGGGGTCCTAAAATGCTTCCCTGTGGTACACCAAGCTCAACGTCAAGGCTTGAAGAATATGTGTTATTAATATTGGTGATCTGTTTTCTGTCTGTCAAATAGTTTTCTAGCCACTTCAAAACATTACCTTTTACACCATAATAAGATAATTTATCCAATAATACTTTCCGATCGATGGTTTCAAATGCTCTTTTTAAGTCTATAAATACAGCAACTATATATTTCCCTTTATCGATCATCTGAATCCAGCTAGTAAATGTTAGTTGAAGTGCAGATTCACACGAGTGCCTTGCTCGAAAACCAGACTGATGACTTATTAATATATTATTGGAATTAAAGTAATCCATCAATTCATTGTAAACTGCTTTTTCTAACAATTTTTCCACAGAAGGTAAAGTATTAATCGGCCTAAAATTCCATGCCTCGTTCGTGTTCCTAATCTTAGGTATTGGTGTAATACAGCTATATTTTAATTGATTTGGGACAACGCCTTTCCTAAGAGACGTGTTAATGAAATTTAGCAGTGAAAAGATTCAAAGATAAACAATAGTTTTGAAACAGTAATTATAATATAGAAATTATTAAATAAAACTATTTGCAACACAAATATTTTTCACAGTTAAGCATTGTTCTAGCTATATTTTTTTTGTGTCATTCTTTAATTTTTTATAAAACAATGATGGATTATGAATTACATATAATATTATTCTTATTCAGTCTTATTCAATATTAATAAATTAAATATGCTGTAAAAACTGCAAAGTCATGGAATGAGAGTCATTTTAAAGGCAAATCGCCTTACTCCAATTATTATACTCTTCGCAAAAACGCATATTGCATTTGATCGGCACATTTCTAAAACCGTAAATAACGCTCGTAGAGAAAAAAATCCATATCATTGTGTTAGTGAACGAACAAAATGTTCGTCGGCCCGTCCGTCCGTCCGTCACGTTTCTTGTAAGCACGATAACTCAAGAAAGAAAAGTCCGACTAAATTGAAATGAATGTTTATTTGTCAATTTGTGTAGGTTTTACTTTTTTATTTTCTTATTGTAATAATTATTATTACCGCGCAAAGGTTAAGTTATCTAGATATTATTAAAATTGTTATTGATAATGTGAGATCAATACATACACAACTCTTGTGCGCCATAATAATTATTACAAGCAGAAGTTTAAATAAGTAAACCTATATAAACTGACAATTACACATTCCTTTGTCAGTTGTCTGAGTCAAGGCACTCTTTTAAATACAAAAAATTCAAAAATAGAAACTTTTCATGAAATTTGCTACATCTCCATTTGAGGATTTGCTACATGTCCAAATCCAATGGAGTACTCAGATTAGAAATAAAAACATCGGTAATAAGATTTCTTCATTTTCCACTCCGAGAAAAGACCGCAGCTTTTATGTTTCATAAAATTAATGTATCACTTCTCAGAGATCTATTCTTTTTATATTTACTCATTGAACCTACTGACAATACCCAATACTATAGACTAGTCCCATTTATCATTATTAATATTATTATTACTTATTATTATAATAATTTCCAGTACTCATCTTAATAAAAATTTACTACGCTTATGGTGCGAAATCATCGTCATCCTTCAATGAATTAGTTCAGACAAAGGAGAATGACGTCCATTCAAAGATCCATTGATTCAACTATAATTGTCGTAACTCTTTACATTGTATTTTAAAGGTTTTCAAAAATTTAATGAGTTACCCGAATCTATAAAAGATGCTACAACCTTAAACAGTTTTAAAATTAAGCTAAAAGAATTTATTATGAATAAATATAATGTGATTAAAGTAAATTAAATAAACGTAGAATATAATGTCTTAAGTATTATGTAATTTGTAAAGTACTATCCATTTAGGTTAAGGTATTTTAATATTTTATTTTTAATTTTAATACTTACGTTTACTTTACATTTAGGTACTACGTATTTTTGTCGTATAGTTTTTTTATTATTATATTAGGTCTCTTCCTAATTCAATAAAGTTCTTCTTCTTGTACAGGTCTACTTTATGTGTAATGTGCATCGCAAATCAGAGTAATGCCATGTGCTGTTAATAGTGCTAATATAATGGAGGTCTTAAAACACTACTTTGTGAAACACCATTGTCGGAAATAAGTGCGTGTTTTTGCTCACCTTACACTAGATGTAGCTTAATGAAACTAAAATGAGACCACCACAGAGTTATAATAGATGTAGTTTGCAAAAAATTTCGTAAAAATCGCCTAAGTCAATTTAGGGTAATAATTAAACATACTATAAAATACATACAACACCGTAATGAACTCTGTATGCTTGTTAATTATTTACTCGGAAACCGTGGCACCGAAAAAGACGCATTTTTTCCTAAAATTTCTTCATATTGCGTTTTGTGTAATGCTTAATACCGATATTTTTATACTTACTGAGATTTAATTAAAAAACTCCAATATTTAGCAATATTTAGCAATATTTAGGACAAGGCCGGAATCCAACAATATACAGGGTGACTCACATAACTTTTTTATTTCTTTTCCGATTTGAATCAAACTTTACTCAAGTATAGAACAAATTAGGATCTACTTATGCCCAGAAAAACATTCGCCTGCCACAAATGCAAAGCCACCTGCGCTGCAGTAATGCGGATAAAATCAAGAAATCATATTAGTCATTTTTTTATTGGAAAAATGAAACTTGTTCAGAATTGTCCAAAAACCTTGTGTCCAAAATTTAATCAGAATTAAAAAACTGAAAAATTAAAATTTTAAAGATTTTAATAATTATTTAAAAAAAAAATTGCAAAAAAACTCTTTAAAGTGATATTTTTGGACTTCGACATTATTTCAATCAAAATTTAAATATTTTCTAATTTTGATAAAATTTTGTTTCATTAACAAAATTTAACAAAATTTTTCGATTAAAAAAATGCCTAATATAATTTTTTTATTTTTTTCGCATATTTTGGTACCGCAGGTGGCTTTAAATTTGTAGGTGGCGAATATTTTTCTGGTCATGAGTAGATCCCAATTTATACTATACTTGAGTAAAATGTGATTCAAATCGAAAAAAAAGTTTTATCGTCTTAAGTGAGTCACACTGTATAATATTACTTGTGTGCAGTAAATTTACTTAGCCAGTTATTTTTGTGGTAAAACCTTATAATGTAATAAAATTAAAAAAGATACATTTTAAAATATCACCCGGTATAAAGACACAGGAACAGAACAGAACAAAACAACGTTTCTTATTTGTTTACCGTTTTTAAGCATATAATTTAAATTTGTATGCGGACCAAATACACGAGTATTATGGCATGGCAGTTGTTTTGTTATGCACCGTAAAATAATATCTAGAGTTATTAACATCCTATCTTGATCCTGCAATCTGCGCATTGATCTGTAATTTTCCTGTCAGTTTTTAATACAAAATATGAAATATACTATATCGATATTACGAAATAATAACGATTAGGAAGAAACCCATCATCGTGAGAGTTCCTGTAAAAATGTGGCAAGAAACTGTACTCAGTATATGATGTCGTGTGGAGCCTTTGGTAACGACTCTTGATTATAACTATTAATCCAATATTATAAGGCTGGTAGGGCGAAATTACTGTGTTCCTATCAGACATAGTGATTATAACGTTGGGTAACCTGTGATTAAAGTGCCCCACCCTCTGTACACCCTCTCTCAGGCTCAGGTGCTGTACCCTGGGGGCTCGATTTCATGCAACATAATCTCACCCGGTATACAATGCTTTTTCGGTAATGTTTTATAAATTACATCAAGATGAAGACGACCCTCAGGCGCCTAGAGACCGCGCCATTTGTATTTTTCACGAAAATACATTTAGCGAAAACGTAATATAGATCCTGCAGATTTACTTTCTAGACGAAATCGGTAATATAAGAACAAGTAATATTTTTCGACGACTGCTTTGAAAAATGTGTAAAAACGTACTGCTAACTAACTACTCTTGAAAATTATTGATTTCACATAGCCTGTAATAAATCCCTAACTAAGAAAATTTTTAATTATACAGGGTGGGCCAAATTAGATGGGATTTGAAGTTTTCTCTAAATCTATGGCAGATAAAAACCGATATAGGTGTCCTGGGCTAGATTTTCGAGAAACAAACAATGACGCAAACCACGATCGTCTATCTTTTTCGACTACCGAGCTACAGAGCGTTTTTGGAAAATTGGCATTTTTGGATGTCTCAATATCTCTCGGGCGGATCTGGACCTTGAGCTTGGGGGGGGTAACACAGCCGCGTGCTGAAAATTGAAATTGATGAGCGGGGGAGGGGTAGAAAAATCACAAAAGAATTTATAAACACTACTAAAATTTAAAATAAAATAATAAAAATTATGAAATTTTAAAACGAAAGTTGGTGGTTTACAGAATCTTGGGGGGGGGGGGGTTACCACGTTACACCCCCACCCCCACATAAATCCGCGCTTGATATGTCTCAATTACCAAGTGTCGAATCGAAAATCGAGTAACACGTTCTTAAGGCACTCTTCTGAGTAGAATCCGTTGCTGAAAGGAACTTGTGTTTTTTTAAATGTAAATTATTTCATTATTCGATCACAACTTAAATTAGTTATCCAACAATATCTCAAGTCATATTTATCTCTAAAAAAAGTGGTTAACAACAACAAAATAATTTTGCCAAAATAGGAAAAACGAAACACAATAAATACAATAAATGTTCGAATTGTTTTCCATTGATAGCTATACTATGCAAACTAATTTGTGAGTTAATTGTGAGTGAGCATTGTTAAAAATTGTACAATTTAGTAATGGTGAAAAATATGATATGATGAGGTCTTTCCCATCAGCTCCTTGGTGACATTAGAATAATGTTTTGGAAGTCTCGCCGCTTCTTGCCATCTGGATTTCCCTGAACTATCAACTGTTCTATGTTGTCTTCTCACTCGTTTCCAAATAATATTGAATCGATTATTATACTCTTTGCAAATAAGTAAACGAAGAATATATTGCATTTGATGGGCACATTTTTAAAGCCGGAAATATCGCTCGTAGATAAAAAAATTTCATTGTGTTAGTCAACGAATTCTGAATAAAATTCAAAATGTCCGTCTGTCCGACCGGCACGTTTCTTGTAAGCACCATAATTTAAGAAAAAAAATCCGATTATATTGAAAAGTGGACAGTAAGTTAGTGTCAGCTATTGTTTTTAAACAAAATCGATCAGCAAATAAAACATTTGTTAAATTTGAATTTGATTTTTTTTTAATTTCTATGTTTTTGTAATTGAATAGAGATCTGGTGAAGTGATATTTTGAAAGATTTTAATATATATTTATATATTTCACTAATATACATTTCATAATATAATATCCAACTCACCGCCTATAATGTAAAAAAACCGCTGCCCAAGGAATCACTATTGTATAGTTTGACAAAACGAATCTCAAAAACTGTCCATTTTCGGGGTCGTGTATATTGAGTTTTTTGTTCAACACCACAAGAAGTACAACTTTACAGGCTACTTGACCGAAACCACTTTCCATAAGAAATGTATGTAGTCCTTTTACTTCTTTTTGCTAACAATTATTGCTGTGTTGTTATTATCAAGTTTTCTGGCAATTAAGGGAGCAACCCTCGTACGCCTGTACGCTTCTGTAAAATGACATTTTATAAATGGCTCCGCATGGAACCTGCAAAAAAACATATTCTCAAAATCCATCTCTACGTTTTTCTGACATTTAAATGCTAAATTATTACGCCCATATTATTCCCCCTTTTGTCCTTTTTTTTTTTGTGACGTGAGGGAAATAGAGTGGATATTACTGTTTTATGCAGACGTGATGGATTTTATGATAAACCCACTTACGCCAAATCGTCATCGCTGACATTATAGGGTTGCATTCATGGAAATGCTATATTACTCTTCACATCTGAATGAATTCGAAAAATAGAGGCCGCAATCGATTTGACTATATACCGATAAGAAAACCGACTTGCCTTGCTCGGAGTCAGTAGGCCATGAACGCCACTTCCTTCGCTCTCGTTTTCTATAGGACTTTCGTTGAACGATTTACGAGAAGAATTGCTTCATTTTGTAAAGTTTCCACTTTTTAGTTTCATCGTCCATACATCATTACAAGTGGGAAGCAACGCAAGAAATACGCGTAATAGATATATGAGACATTATGCAAGGGTTGTTTAAAATACATAAATGTTGAGGTAAGAGTTTTCCAATGTAATATATTTATAAGAAATTAACGTCTCATAGCAATAGTGATGCTATTTTCAAAGGTATTTTTTAAGAAATCAATGAATTCGTAATGAAAATACTCTAGATTTTGTCCTTTGCTCTCCAGTCCGAAGGCACTGTCGGTATATATAACTACCATCTTCAGATCGGTCTCCTTATTAGACCTTGTCAGTGCAAAACATACAGTTGAGAACCAAAATTTGTTTCCCAGGAATTAAATTATCGGATCAAATAATAACTTTATACATAGTTAATTATGCAAGATAAAAAAAATGATAATTTTTGAGCGTTAATACAATAATGAAGATATTTTACAGTTACCAACGGAATCTCTGAAAATTTTTTAAATTTTAGCACTACATAAAATACCGCCATATTGCTTAATTCCTGCTAAAAATAGGGGCAATTGTCACTCTCTTGTGAAATTTAAATTTAAATATTTAGTACTAGTCTGATATACAGATATATACCATGACATGCGGAAAATTTATCACCGAACGAAGTTAAAAAAATGAAAAATTTTGCTGTTTTTGAAAAAATGACCCAAAAAAGTACCTAATTTTTTTGTAGAAATGCGCCGCCAGTAACTTTAACCAATTTGACGTAACGCAGTACAACCATATCACTTTATCAGACTTGGGATTGACACTATTGACAGCAAAGCTGGAGAGAGTAAAAGAGACTTTTTGATTTTAATCAAATCACACTACAAAAATAGCGAATGAAATTGAAAAGACATTGCCCCTATGCTAGTGAACTCTGCAACAACAAGTAGATATAAGAGATATTTACTTAAACCCGTCAATAACACAAAAACACCAACTTCGGCTGTGCTTTGTACCTGCCGGTGTCGACCGAAAGCAAAAAACGTGGCACTTTGACCGCACCCGCCCGCTTCACTTCTTATGCAAATCAAGGAAATGTAAACAACTCCAATATGTTCTTTCACAAGTAAGTTCGTCGCCCTATTACTGACCTAGACAATAACAGTAGTGTATCTTCGTAAATTTTAACCATTTTTAATATACTAAATTACTAGAGAGCACTCTAAAATTTTGCAGAGGCTTTCTCACATTGAAGACTAGTACACCATTTTATTTTCCGCATATCTCATGGTAAATCACGTTGTATACAATAAGATTAATTGTGCGCAATTTAGATGAGAATTGTTTATGTTTGGAATACATAATTATTACCAAGTATGGAGTTAACGTTAAAGTCTGATACGGGTACATACATTGCCTCTTTGCTTTTGGTGGAGATAGTCTCCTATGTGCAAACTAAACAGGAATTAATATTGAATCTAGATGGGGTAACAAAAAATGTATAACGATTTTAAAATTCTTTGCATGAATTTACTTGGCGTTTGACAGATCTAGTGCCCTAAAAAAAATCTGTAACATTTTGATATAAAATAAATATTTATTTTGTTTCCAGATTTGAAGCTCCATCTCAGCCGTTGTGAGTCCAGTCCGCTTCCACTGAATCTTTATTTACTCGGTAAGCAATAGACATTATACACAAATGATATAATATTTTCTGCTCTCTATATATCTAGTATCTGCCTGAGTTAAGCGTCGCATTTGTTTACTTACCCTCAGTTGTTATTTTATTTTATCGTCTATTTATTTTCTTTTAGACCACACACACATTTCAAATTTCACAAAGCAGACACAATAGTCACGTTCATAACTTCCATAAATAAACTTATCTTGGGCACCCGCAATAAATTAGTTCCCTTTAGAATGCTTACCTACATGCTTACAATATTCGTTATAATGTACTTGCAATTTGATTTTGTAATAATTACTATATTAATTGATTTTAACACTTGAATATATATATGTATGCGTTTTATTAATTTCTTCCTATATTTTTTAATATAAAATAAATATTTGAAGTATATAATGTGCTAAAAAAAATTGTTGTTTCACACAATAGTAGGTAAGGCGATCCAACCAACGAACCAACCGACTTTCTCGGTACACTTTGAAAATTGTCTTGCCAACTCGTAAAAGTGAGCTGGTCCGCTGGAATACCAGCGATCTTTAAAGCAGACCAGTTCACTTTTACGAGTTGGCAATTTTTAAAGTGTACTCTGTTGGTTGGAATGTCTGCAGACCCCTCAAGGGTTCTACAGACGATACAACTTGCTGGAGCCAACATTGTCGGCATCCTTTGAACTCATTCGTAAAAGTGAGCTGGTCTGCTGGAATTACAGCAATCTTCAAAGCGTACCGACAAGGTTGGCTTCAGCAAGTTGGATCGTCTTTATGGTTGAGCGATGTAAAAAATATGCAATCTAGTTTTTTCTAATGTTAGCGGAGCAGAATAATTTTAAAATTGTTAAAATTAGTTAAATTACTGTAATAGACTAAGTAAATCCCGCCCTACTCAATTACTTTTTATTTAATTAATCGACGGCAGACAGTATGTCATAACGATAGACTTACATCCAAATTAGAATTTTATGGGGAGTACCTCAAGGCACTATCTTAGGTTCACTTTTTTAACACATACATCACACATATATTGATGTCTATTAAAACTTATAATGTTATATCCTCGGTTCAATCTTATGTCGATGATTTCCAAATTTATTACAATTTTAATTCTGAAGATTATACAGGCCTTTGACTTCATTAACAGCAAGCGAAATAATATAAAATTACTATCCCTTGAACATAAAATTAAAATTAAAAAATTAAATTTTAATAAAACACCTAATAATAATACATAGTAATACAAATATATGTTGATTAAAAATTCAATTTGTGTAATATAAAATGGTTCAAAGCCGAACTAATTATGTATAAAACAAATCAGATTTTCACACCACGCATGGCAAGTTTGGGATACATCCCACAGAGATGTATAATCTGAGCTAAATATAATATTGATAGTGATGGTATCAATCGGCTGGTACAAAGAGATGAATATTTTTCTTAAAGATATGCTTAACAATTTTAGTTTTTAAGATTGAAATGAGTGGGATTGACAGTAACAATAGGTATATCATAAAAAAATGTTGATTTCTTCGTTAATAACTTTAGGCGATTATGTAATTCGTCAGGATTATTGGTTTGAAATGCTTCTTAATACAGAATGTGAATTATATGAGGCTTTTCCTCTTTTGCTAACGTACCAACGACATATAACCCAATGAGGATAATGTAATTTCGATCCGCTTTCGAGCTACCTCCATTGAGATATCCGTGTACTCATTTTATGAAGTTATTTTCATTCTATAAGAACCACATATAAATCCCATATGCGACACTGACAAGGACAACGATATTTTGTGCAACACTAGCAGAGGTATATCCAGATTAAATAGCCGAGAGTCATGCGCATGTTGTAGAGCTGAACATCAACTAAACAGTTCAGCTGCAATAAAAGATTGAATTTTCGTAAGACGTACAGATTTCACTATTATTTTAAAATAAGCATTACAAGTGCTACAAATAGGTAATGTAAGGAATTATGCGATGTAGGTAAATGTATTATAAGATGCAGATATAATAACTATACGATTAAAATCCTCTATTACCTACTTCGATCAGGTACTAAAATTCCGATTCGGATTATCCGAATCATCCCGAGCGTATTTAATCTTGACGTGAGTCTAATTTAACATAATAAATGATTTAACATTTAACCTAACCTCTGTTACCTCTGAGAACTTTGCGAGTTTGACACGACTTTAACATTAATAATTTACCTTAATGCAACCTAGAAAATAATTTATGTCACTGTAATAAGTAAACAATTTACAAAAAGTATACTAGCAATACAACCGGCAACACATTTTCTCTAAATATGAGTTTGGGCAAGAAGAACTCTTGCCCAAACTGGCAACATGTCAAATCCACAGTAAATGTCCGAGGTCATCGGCGGCATTTATGCTAGATCAAAGGAGTGTCGCATATGGATTTATATGTGTAAGAACTTTGATAAAAAAAAGTCAAGCATTGCACTTTTCAAAATTCGTGTTAACGAGCAACATGAATAATTTCCACTGTTTTTAAGGTAATTTCCAAAGTGTCACCTCGACAGGCGACGTAACGTTTTTGACGACTGAAAAACTTTTCTAAGTCAATTTTTATGCTAATTTGGAATAATTGTTATTTTATTATTTATCAGTTTTGGTAAGTTCTATAATAGTAACCCGTACTCATACTGGAAATACAGCTTCACTATCTGTTTTTTTTAGTATCATAGATATGAACTACCCTATTCTCTAAGATGGGGAGATTGTCTACACAATATTCAAAAAGACAGAAATAAAAATTTCGAGATTATTAAACAAACCCGAAAAAATTTAAAATCCTAAGAAAAATCAAATCCCTTTTGCATTTACATGGATTTATACATGGTGTACCATGGAACCACGAGATATTATTTCACAAAAAAAAAATCTAGAATACCCAAAAACAGTTTTTCTTCTAATCGAAAAATGTTTCAAAGATTTTTTAAAAATGTTCGTTCATCCTCTGTCTCGTAATTTGTCTTACCGCTTTTGCTCAAATATTTATTAATTTGTCACTTGTCCAGTTCCATGTACAAATATGGACCTTGAACGTTTATAAAATTGTTATTTAAATATAGGACGTTAAAAGTAAGATAGCTTCTGTTTAAATTGTTAGGCACGCAATGAATTATATTTAGATCGTGTTCAGCATTTTTAAACGTACACTTTTGTCCTTACTAATAATCTTAATGGAGATTGATAACATGATAACACCCTAATGTGTATTTTGATAAATGAGTTAATGATTTTATATTAAAAGAGAATGCCACATGTTAACTTGTTATCTAACTTGTACTAAAAAATGTGATAATTATTGAAATTATTGCTAGGTCTAATATCTTATATTAAAAAAAACTGATAAAAGCTGAGATTTGTCGTTGGCACTTTTCGGCCGGCATTAGACTAAAAGTTCTTTGACAAATATCTTTTATAAAAGATATTTTTTTATGAAATTTTATAAAATATGGTCGATATTTTATAAAATTTTATACACTATCGGCAAGTCCTGGATTAGGTATGTATAGTTTCAACAACTTAATCGACCGCATAAAACAATTATTTTTCCGCTTAACTCGCTCTAACTCAAAAACGGCACAATGGATTACTCTCAAATTTTTATCGTGTAATCACTAGATATTTGTTAACATAATGTGTTAATATGTAGGTCAAATTTTAATAAGTGTAGAAAGCATTATTTTTTTTCTAAGGCTAGGTAGGTATATCGAAAATTTGCATTCTCAAATGTAACATGTGGGAAACTTTTTTATCTTTCGAAATAGACACCAAGTGTATCGAGAAGTAACGAAGATGAAAGATGGACGTAACTTTTTTATTTTAAACTTTTTTTTTTCTAAAATTAGCAGTTTTCGAGAAAATTGTAAATGAGTGATTGTTGGCCAGGTACTGCAATTAATTGCTATTAGATGTCCACGTTCTTTATGGTCTTTTTATTATTGAATAGGTTTTGCATGTATTCCCACTTCAATCTCTAAAAGTGTCACTCCTTCACGGTTGGAATTTCGACATAGCCTTAGAAAAAAAAATTAGTTAAGCGGAAAAATAATTGTTTTATGCGGTCGGTTAAGTCGTTGAAACTATACATACCTAATCCAGGACTTGCTGATACTGTATATTACACTATCATATTTGGCATAAAAGATTTTTATCAAAGAACTTTTATAGTCTAATATCGGCCTTCTACTTTGCTGGATGCTTGTTAAAATGTTTTATTCCCTTATAATATATATTTCTAACATTAATGGAACTATTTCAATATACCAAGAAGTTCAGACTATACATTCACTTCCCATTAAGTTTGTTATTTCTGGTGTTGAACTGTTACAAGAAATAAAATAAAATTGCTATTGGGCGGCTGACAATCCACTGTTTTATATTCTAGTGTTTCATCATTTGGAAAGGTCGCGCCATTTTTCTTCGAAGAAAAAGAAGTAACTGTTACAATGGCTTCATTACGTTATGTTTATACCATGACCCTCAGGGTCCGATGATTTGACTGCGCCAGATTTCTTCCTTTCAAGAAATGCACACGGATCAATCAAGATCTCAGTGATATGGAATGTTTATACTCATCTGTTTGTGTTTTTGCTTCTAGAGTTTTTCTTCTTCTGTTTCCTCCGTTTCTGTTTGTGGCAGCATCCTTGCCATTTCTTTATCGCTTTCTCGATATTCGTTCATAGTGTGCTTGGCCCGTTCCTAATTTGTTCTTGATCCTCTCAATTATTATAATCCTCGTGTAAGAAAGTCTCCTTATTTTTAATTTTTTGCTATTTGGTGTTAGCGCTTTCTGCACTGTGTCATGTTAGGTTCCTCCTGTGGACATGTCCCATTGAGTACGCTTCTATCCTTTTTGTTATTGCTTTCCCTCCTATTAATGTTAACGTTTTCTATCGTTCCTTTGGTTCTGTTATTAGACGAGGTCCCTTTCAGTTCTTCTCAGATTTCTTCTGCTTGTTTTTGTCGTTGGCGCGCTTTAATCCTGTATGTCATCGTTGGCGTGGGTCCTCAATGTTTCTGTGTCTTCGTTAAAATTTTGCGTTATCTTTATTGTGCATTGTCTAATAATTAGGATCGGCGCGAATAGTCGGAGAGATAGAAAACATTCGTGCTGGACTCTCATATTCTTCTGGAGTTCCGTTATCTGTCCGAACCATTAAATTGCACTGCTATAAATGTGATTGTGTTTTAACCGCTTTCCATATCAACTCAGTGATTCTCTTAAGTCTAGGAGATCTATATTTGTCTGAGTAAAGGAGATGGGGCCCTACAGTTTATAGTGGAATCCGAACCACTTAGCCACTGAGCTACTGACCCTCTTCCCATTTGTGAAGGTAGGCTTTTATTATCCTGTTTATTAGGTAG
Source organism: Rutpela maculata (assembly GCA_936432065.2). Taxonomy (NCBI): domain Eukaryota; kingdom Metazoa; phylum Arthropoda; class Insecta; order Coleoptera; family Cerambycidae; genus Rutpela; species Rutpela maculata. The sequence continues at coordinate 33,137,066 of OW386289.2, read as the reverse complement.
TGCGGTGCTTCTTTGCTGCCTAAGGTGTTGACTATATTCTCGTTTAACAAGTGTCTTTTAGAAATCTACCGCGACTATGTGTAGTTTTGTTCCTTCTCTTCCTTTTCCTTCCAGGATCCTTCTGGTGGTGTCCATTAATCTGTCTTTGGTGAATGCTGTTTGGTAGTTTTTTGGTTTCCCGATGGGTGTTTCTCTTGCTGTTCGACGAGGAATTGTACGTAATATTTGAATCCTTTGCTGCAGAGCGCAAATTTTCTCTAATCATCTATGCTTTATGGTGTTAATTGGAGACGAGCATGCTCCTATTCCGTAGGTAGAGCTTTCCCTCCATGCTCTGGTGATAATTTGTAAAGTTTACTCCTTTAGTTTATCTGGTCCATAGTGCGTTAATTTGTTGTATATTTCGTCAATTCCAGGTGCAGTGTTTTTTTTTTTTAACTCAAATCATTATTTCTAGCAGTTGATCCTTTGATGGTCTTTGGCCACTGGCTAGTTTATTATTATTTCATTCGTTCTTTCTTTGCGTCCCATATTTCTCCACTTTCTTGGTCCAATATTGCAGCAAAATATATTTTCTCTGTGCATATTGTTGTTTCATCTATATATTCTATTTAATGCTACCATTCTCCACCTGGTCTATTATGGTTTTAATTGTGAAAGTAGACTATGAATTTGAAAAATGTTAAAAACATTTTACAGCTCATAATAATCCAATTTTTATAAACAACGCACATCTTCTCGTGCGCGTATTGTTGTTTCTTCTATATACTGCATTTAATGCCACCATTTCCGACCTAGTGAGTCTAGTGTTGTTGTTATATTTTTAACACCCTTAGGAGAAAATCTTGCGGTTCTGCAAACATTTAGTGGAACCTCGTTTTAAAATGTCTTTATTTTCTCAACAATTTTCATTTTCAGGTTTTATCGAATTTTTTCAAATAAAACATATCAGGGTGGCCTACAACCAAATTTAAATCAAAGTTCTGATATTCTTAGATATATATGGAACCAATTTCTACGATATTTAAAATCATTATTCGCAGAATTTTTTTTTACGGGTATTTTATTTTTTTGTTTAATGACACAGCCACACAAAAAAAGTGGTCTAGCCTGCGGACCAGGCTAGTGTGTCCTTATGTATGTGGACCCGCTGAAACCGAATCCGAAGTCAGATTGGCTCGTGTTTCACCACTAACTCCAAAAAAACACCCCTCCCCCAAAAATGGTCTGTCCGGCGGACCATACCAGTGTATCCTTATGTATTTCGACCCTCCAAAACAGAATCAGAAGACAGAATTGTCAGATTCGCTCGACTTTCACCCTTAACCCCAAAAAACACACCCAAAAACAAAAAAAGTGGTCTGGCCTGCTGACCACACCAGTGTATCCTTATGTATTTGAAGCCGCTAAAACCGAATCCGAAGTCAGAATTGTCAGATTGGCTCATTTTTCACCTCTTACCCCCAAAAAAACACCCCCCAAAAAATGGTTTGTCCGGCGGACCAGTGTATCCTTTATGTATTTGATAAGGATAGATTGGTCTGAAAAACTGAAAAACAAGCCAATCTGACAATTCTGACTTCGGATTCGGTTCCAGCGGGTCCAAATACACTAGTCTGGCCCGAAGTCCAGACCACTTTTTTTTTGTTTTGGGGTGTTTTTTAGAGTTAGGTAGAAAAACGAGCGAATCTGACAATTCTGACTTTGGAATCTGTTTCAGAGGGTCCAAATACATAAGGATACACTTCTATGGTCCGCCGGACAGACCATTTTTTGGGGGTGTTTCTTTGGTGTTAGGGTTAGGTCTAAGCCTGGTCTGCAGGCTAGACCACTTTTTTTGTGTGGCTGCGTCATTAAACAAAAAAAAGTAAAATACTTGTAAAAAAAAATTTCTGCGATGAATGATTTTAAATATCGTGAAAATTGGTTCTATTTACTTCAAAGAGTGTGTTTAAAAATTTACAGAAGTCGCAATTTAGCGATCTTCGTTAAGGCATTGAAAATGAATTTGGCTAACTTTCAAGTCTAACATGAAATCTACAAAATTTGAAAAATGTACAAGGGATAGAAATAAAAAAAAGTTTTAAAAATTTTAAAACTTTTATTAAGTTGCGTATAGAAAAGTACAAAAGCTAGGTATATTCGAATACTGTAAAAAAATGCACAGCATTTGTAATACTGGACAATACAGTGGAATATGATAAACTTATAGCTAGAAAATAAAATATTATACAAAAGTGCAACATGAATTTTTTTAAAACATTTCAACAAAAAGGGTAATATCACGTGAAACTACTAATCGTCTGTGGGATCGCAGGGACACCGGCACGGCCGCCGATTTGCTTTTCTTCTGTGACGTTTCATCGCCGTAGCGTCATCTAAACCGCGCTCCATACGGATGAATTCGATTAGAGAATAAGGGTACAAACATAGTGCAGCGACGAGGCTAGAGGTAAAGCGACGAGATAAGAGGCGCGTCTTAAATTATATTATGTATTGTTATGCAGCGAATTATAGAGTGTGTTATAAACTATAATCTGTATGTGGTATGTTTTCGGAGCAAATAATAAATTGTTTATTTAGTAGAAGGCCAATATAGAATACCTCGCATCCAGATCATCGGCATCTAGACAAACTTTGGAATATTGAATAATTTTTGATGCCCAGGCACTGCGAAACTCATCGTCACTGTCTGACAACATTTTCTACACTGATTTTATTCGGGAGATGCACAGAGAATGACAAACTTTGTCTCTTAACTATGAACTAGCGCCTTTTGTCGCTTGCCTCTAGCCCCGTCGCTGTACTATGTTTGTACCCTATGCGAAACTTTCAATGAACATGTCCAGCGAGACGTCCGATTTAGTGATTTTCAAAATCACTAAATCGGATATTGCGCGAGAGGCATAGTGTCCAAATACGAAGGTTGCAAGTGATTTTGCCACTTTCAAGTTTTGATAGACGTCTTTTACTTCCACGTCCAGTGGAAGTATAGTAACGACAAAAAAATTTTAAAAAATTTTTATTGTCCAAATAGGCTTAAAATGTCATGAAACGTCGAGATTTTAAGTTTGAGCGAAAAAAAAATTTCTGTCTGTCTGTCGGTCTGTCTGTCTGTCTGTAACTTTTTTTGTGCGCACGTTTACTCTGGAACCGTTTAAGATATTGACTTGAAATTTAGTACACATATGTACTTTAACGAGATCTAGAACTAGATTATATCATCTTGTTCCGTCGAAGGGTTGGGGGTAAATTGGGGTAAATTTGGGGTAAATAGGTCAATCAAGCAGGTAAGAGTCCATAAAATTGGTATTTAGTATATACAAGAGAAGCTAAGGTCTCAAAAAAATTTTTAGCATTAGCCACCCCCATTACCACCCCCACCCCCTTATTAAAGGGAATGAAAAAAAATTGTGATTTAATGTATGTACAGGAACCAGAAACCTCAAAATATTTTTTTACTTCATCCACCCACCACTATCACCCCCCTATCACCACCCCCCACCTCACTACCGATGTGGGGTATCGTTTTATGGGTTTTTGGGGTAGAGGATTTCAAATATTATATTATTAAAGTTCCATAAACAATTATTTTCACATACAAAGTTTTTTCGTTGTGAGTGACTTGGATAGAGAATCTGGATGTGGAAGTAGTGATTCCTTGGGCAGCGGTTTTTTTATCGTAAACGAAAAGAGGAACTGGAATTCTGCTATTCATCTCCAAAGAATTGTTCACTCTTACGACAAAAACATCAGGTGCTAGTTTACTGCCGCGCCGGTGAAGGGTTTTGCAGCTTTTGTCATAAGCAATTTGCTTCGTAAATTTTGAAATAATTCCCGCAGTTTATTTGTCAGTCCCAATAGTTTGGAAGCCTCGACGAAAGCAAAACCCCGTACCATGAAATAAACTTAATAAAAGTTCTGAAATAGAACAAATAGTTAGCAATATTATTTGTGTTATTTTACAAACACACCTTATTACCAGCATCACCATCACCACAGAATACTCCAATAGTTCGGTGGAATATTATGTGCCTGTGATTACATATAACGCGCACTGTTTCATTATCTATCTCACTAACACAAATCGCGTTCGAGACACACTTCATATATTTCATTTTCCGCAAGGTTCAATTGTGACGTCGCATGACTCACTTCGATTCCCGTTCTCTGAAATACAACTCACAGAAATTCTGAATGCAGTGTTGCCAATAACAATTATTGTGTGACAATCGAAGACAAAACTATAATAAATCGAATCATTTTAAGTTCATCTTCTGCCAATAACAACACTTTACAATAATTTCAGAAAAATACAATCCGACAATAATCCATACTGTTCGTATCACGATGCTTCACATCTACTTGCAAATTCACAGTTTCACAAAGGGCCAAAATAAAAAAAAAATGGGCAAACCGTATTTAAAAATTGAGAAAATAAGCGAAAAAATTTCAAAACACTCATTTTTCATTATTTATATTATAGATACAAACCACATATCTATTTTGAAGCGATTTGCAATAAAGCTTCAGCACGAAGAAAACTTTTTCACCCACCGACTCTTAACAATCGCATACCGAATTCTCTTAAAAATTACAGTCGACCCATAAAAGCTTCAAAACACCGAATTTCACACAAATATCGATTTTCAGCTTTTTCCGGTAATTACAACTTTTTTCCCATTTTGAACCCCCAAATTCAGCTAGGCCTAGCCTAGCTTAAAAACCCACAGATTCGTTCACATACTGACAAAACGCAATTTGACATTTTTTGCTCATCAAAAACCAACAAAAAGATCACCCCCGAACACCCTCACAACCGCATCCTGGATTCTCTTAAAAATTACAATTGGCTCGTAAAAGTCTCAAAACACAGAACTTCACACAAATATCAATGTTCAGCTTTTTCTGAAAATTAAAACTTTTTCCCATTTTTCAACCCCCAAATTCAGTTTCAATACACCGAGGTTCACACAAACATCGGTTTTCAGCTTTTTCGATAATTACCTACACCTTTTTTCCAATTTTTCAACCCCCAAATTCAGCTCTGTCAGAAAATTCTTAAAAGTCACAGATTCGTTCACATACAGACAATGTGAAATTTCTTGGCATATCGCTAGATAGTAAGTTAAATTGGGAATCTTACACCAATACGTTGATATCAAGATTAAATTCGTCCTGTTATCTAATACGATTTATGAGAAATCAGCTTTCGATAGACAGCCTAAGAATATTTTATTTTTCATATGTGCAAAGTATTTTAGAATATGCTATAATATTCTGGGGTTCCTCCCTATATTGGCAGAAAATATTTATTAATCAAAAGAGGATAATTAGGTGTATGGTGAATGCCTCTTACAGAGATTCCTGTAAACCATTCTTTAAAGAATTGAAAATACTTACTATCCCTTCCCTGTATATATACAAATTAGTCTTATTCGTTAAACAAAATCCAACTGAATTTACAAGAAATAACGATATATATCAAGTAATGACAACAAGACATGGGCCAGATCTCAGAATACCAGTTCATCACCACAGTTTTTATGAAAAAGGTCCCTATTATAACGCTATTAAGGCTTACAATGCCCTGCTAGGAGAATTAAAATCAATAAATAATACCAATTCATTTAAAAAACAACTTAAATTGTATTTATTTGAAAATGCATTTTATTCTTTCAGTGATTTTTTAAATACATAAAAAAAATTGTATTATTCATTAATTATATTATATTATAAGCAACAGTTTAACGAATTCTTTTATCTTTTTAATTTTAGGCTAATTTTAGTTGTATGAATTTTTGTTTCCTCTTGCTGCTCTCTTTTTATATTCTTTTTGTATACTTTTAATGTTTTATATACTTTTAATGTTTCTTACATTTTATTTTTATTGTAAGTTTTAAATATTTAATAACGTTGACAATGCTAATGTCTTCTAAGATCTACAGCAATAAAGTGTATTCTATTCTATTCTATTCTACTGCCAAAAACACAATTCGACATTTTTTGCTCATCATCAACAAAAAAAAATCACCACTGACTTCTCAACTGCATCCCGGATTCTCTTAAAAATTACAATCGACGCGTTAAAAGTCTCAAAATACGGAATTTCACATAAATATAAATTTTTAACATTTTCTGATAATTGTAACTTTCCCATTTTCAACCCCCAAAATCAAACTCGACCAAAAAATTTTCATAAACTAACAGATTCAAACATAGTGCCAAAAACACAATTAGACACTTTTGCTCACCAAAACTTTAGCACGAAAAAGTAAATTTCACCCCTGACCTGCAGCCAACCCCCCCCCCCTCCCTTTCCAACCACATCCCATATTTTCTTAAAAATTACAGTCAACCCGTAAAAAGTCCCAATACACCCAAGTTCACACAAATATTGATTTTTACCTTTTTCCGATAATTACAACTTTTTTTCCCATTTTTCAACCCCCAAATTCAACTCGACCAGAAAATTCTTAAAAACCCACAGATTTGTTCATACACTGCCAAGAACGCAATTTGACATTCTTTGCTTATCAAAACGTCAACAAAAAAAATCACCCTCGATCACCCCCCACATCCGCATCCCAGATTCTCTTAAAAATTAAAATCGACCCGTAAATGTCTCAAAACACCGAATTTCACACAAATATCGATTTTCAGCTTTTTCCGATAATTACAACTTTTTTCACATTTTTCAACCTCCAAATTCAACTCGTATAGAAAATTCTTAAAACCTCACAGATTTGTCCACATACTGGCAAAAACGCAATTCGACATTTCATCAAAACATCAACAGAAAAACTCACCCCCGACCACCACCCCCATAACTGCATCCTGGATTCTCTTAAAAATTACAACCGACCCGTTAAAGGTCTCAAAACACGGAATTTCACACAAACATAAATTTTCAGCATTTTCTGATAATTATAACTTTTTTCCATTTTTCAACCCCCAAATCCAACTTTGCCAACAAATTCTTAAAAACCAACAGATTCATTTACATACTGCCAAAAGTGCAACTCGACACTTTTTCTCACCAAAATTTTAGCACGAAAAAATTAATTTCACCCCGACCTTCCCCCCCACCCCCCACCCTACAAACCGCACCCCCGTATTCTATTAAAAATTGCAATCGACCCGTAAAAAGTCTCAAAACACCGAATTTCACACAAATATCGATTTTCAGCTTTTTCCGATACTTATAACTTTTTCCCATTTTTCAACCCCCAAATCCAGCTCTGCCAGAAAATTCTGAAAAACCCACAGATTCTTCCACATAATGCCAAAAACCCAGATCGACATTTTTTGCTCATCAAAACATCAACAAAAAAGTCACCCCCGACCACCCCCATAACTGCATCCTGGATTCTCTTAAAATTATAGCCGACCCGTTAAAGGTCTCAAAACACGGAATTTCACACAAATATAAAGTTTCAGCATTTTCTGATAACTATAACTTTTTTCCATTTTTCAACCCCCAAATCCAACTCTGCCAACAAATTCTTAAAAACCAACAGATTCATCTGCATACTGCCAAAAGCGCAACTCGACACATTTTCTCACCAAAATTTTAGCACGAAAAAATAAATTTCACCCCGAGCTCCCACCCCCACCCTGCAAACCACACCCCCGTATTCTATTAAAAATTGCAATCGACCCGTAAAAGTCTCAAAACATCGAATTTCACACAAATATCGATTTTCAGCTTTTTCCGATCCTTATAACTTTTTTCCATTTTTCAACCCCCAAATCCAGCTCTGCCAGAAAATTCTGAAAAACCGACAGATTCTTCCACATAATGCCAAAAACCCAGATCGACATTTTTTGCTCATCAAAACATCAACAAAAAAAAATCACCCGGTTAAAAAAGTACCTCAACTTTACACCCCTGTGCATCACAGACACGAAAACGAGCCCCGTACGATGTGCGCTAGTTCATCCTTTTTCCAACTAGACTAAAATCAAATTTGGATCTTTCAAAAAGTATGCGATGTAACAGCACCGAACTCTTTCGTGTCCAAAAAAACTTTCAACCCCCGTATTTTCGCCCCCTCGAACTTTAAATTTCTCTAAACCTCTTCCAATAGCTTACATTTGACGAGATCTTCAAAATGACACCAAAAACATCCACCTAGCATACATAAAACTTGAAAAAATTCGCAAAAACTGCGAAATTTCCAAGCGTTACACAAATCGCTTCTGGACCCCCGTATTACCGTTACACCTTCGAGTTGTTAAACATTTTCAATGTTAAAAAAATTCCGAGTGGCAACAACTTTGATTTTAAAGACCACCGTGATATTTTCCGCATTTTCGAATCTTTCCGTCCTAATTCTTAAAGTAGGCCATGTTGTAAAATCATTTTGTAACTTAACAATTATCGCAATTTTTGTAAAAAATTTTTTTTACACGGTTGATATAAAGCGAGAGAGTCCTGTTAAAATGGATAGCCTGTATATTTACCCCTGCGAACTTCGTTTCACGACAACCCATATTTGTACACTTCCCAACAATGTTGTGTTTTGTTTGGTCGTCGCTTCGTTTATCCAATATTTCCAATACAATAACATCAATTTAATGAGCGAAAATTGTTTTGCCTTGATTGAGTATCGAATTGATTGGATTTCATAAAATTTAATAAATGGTATCAAAACAGGTCTGATGACGTTATTGTTCAAGAAAAATTTTAACGTGAAATTGAAACACGTGACATGGTGGAAATCTAATATTCCTAACAATAGATACCATCCTCGATGACTGGAACAATATTTTTAATTATCCTTACTTTTACTCTTCACTTTTCACTTTTGTCGATATTGCAAATAAACAAATATATCTATGAGTTTAATTATAGTGGACTCAAAATAAATTTTGAATGGAATTCTTTTACAACAGCTATTTTATTGTTTTAATTTATTTTCGATATGGTAATAACGTAGTGAGAATGATGGAGATTAACTTTGAAAAAAAAATGTAAAATTTAAAGAATTTGTTGCAAAATTAATTTTTTTGCTATTTTCTTTATTATCTCCGCTCTTAGTAATCGCATATCAAAAATAAAAATACCAAATAGATACTTTCTGATAACTTGAGTGTTTGCAAAAAATAATATGTGGCTCTTATTGTATAATTTAAAAAATATAATGCATAAGTCTTAACGAAAGTAGACGAAACTATGCCTTTTAAGATGCGAAAATTAGTACCCGGTAATAAAGTAAGTCACAATAATTATATATTAAAGAAAAAATAATTAACAAAAAAGATCGGAACTGAAAAGAGAGAATTTTACTCAAATATAATAAGTAATTCTGATTACAAACCTAAGACACTGTGGGAATTAGTAAATAAAAAACTAAACAGAAATACTTATTCTAAAATCATAAACATTAATTTACAGGATGAAATAATTACTGAGAGAAAAATGATTGCAGATGCTTTTGGTCTGCACTTCGCGACATCTGTAAAAACATTGTTGGACAATGTCAATACGTGGCGAAGTTATCCAAATCATAATGAATTTAAAAAGTAAACAGTCAGTCGGAATTGACGAAGCCCCTGTAAGACTTATTAAAGAATGTTGCAACGAATTAGCTTGCTATTAAGCAATAATAATAAACAAATCCGTACTAACTGGAACTTTTCCTAACCGTCTAAAAATATCAAAAGTTACGCCAATTTTTAAGAGGGGTGATCCTCAACAAATTGAAAACTACAGGTCTGTCACGACGTTAAGTCCTATATCCAAAATATTAGAAAAGGCTGTTTTTGAACGTTTAGTTAACTTTATTAATAAACATAAATTACTTACCGACAGTCAACACGGGTTTCGAAAAGGGCTTTCAACTGAAACCGCTGCAGTTGAATTAGTGCAGTATGCTCATGACAAATTAAACAAAAAGGAATGTGTAATAGGCATATTTTTTGACTTGTCACGAGCTTTTGATACTCTTGACCCTACATACTTAACCCAGAAATTGGATACACTAGGTATAAGAGGCTCCATTAATAATTGGATCATTTCATATTTCATACATGACCAGTAGAAAAATAACAGTTAAAATGGAACAGAGTACCTCCGACATTTATGATGTTGAGCTTGGAACTCCTCAAGGGGGAATTCTGGGACCATTGCTGCCTCTTTTGTATATTAATGACTTGCCGAATCACATCACCGATGGGAGAATATTTATATATGCAGATGATACAACGGTGGTGGTCTCAGATGCTAATGGCGATGCGGCGATAAAAAGCCCAACATGTCATAAAAGAATTTTATAAGTGATGTCAAAACAATCATCTTGTTGTCAATGCGGAAAAAACTCTGGCTACAGAATTTTTAAATAAAAATAAGACACCATCTACGGAGCTATCTACTTTTAATTTGAAAATAGAGAATCAGGCGGTAGAAAACCAAAGTTCAGTAAAATTCCTGGGATCCTACATCGACTCGAAGCTATCATGGAATGAGCAAATTGTACACTTGATGAGAAGGCTCAAATTAACGTGTATTACGCATTAGCCTACTCAGCGATCTGCTATAATATTATTGGCTGGGGACAAGCAACTTCTAATGTAAGGGTATTTATTCTACAAAAGAGAATAATACGCCTTATATTTGGCTTAAAGCGTATGGACTCCTGTAGAGACATTTTTAAACAGAAAAAAATTTTAACCGCAGCTTCAATATATTTATTAAAATTATTATAGCACATTCATAGCAACAAAGATAAATTGAAAACATGCACTGACATTCACAAATACAGCACAAGAAATAATAATAATTTTTACATAAAAAAAAGCAGCAGTGAAGCCTACAAAAAATCACCATATTATGCAGGTTACCACACGAAACAAAAAATTTGAAATCACCATCAGTGTTATTATAATGCCTAGTCATAGTTAATCGTAATGTCTGTATCATATTTCTCGTTTGTTACTTACCTTTTATGTTTATCTACTTTTTATAATGAAGTATACCTATTGGTATATTATAGAACCGTTATATATAATTAATTTATATATTATTTTTTTTAAACTTATATATTTTCTTGTATGTTTCTTATGAATTTTTATACAAACTGACATACCTTATCCATTGTACAACAATTGTAATTGTCCCATTGTGGCATTTAAAGGTGAATAAATTGAATTGAATTGAATTTTATTGAACTTAAATCTTCGTGCCAAATTATTTAAATAACTAAAGGTCAAAAAGACTGAAATTTCACTCGCTTATAATTTCAGTGCTTGGAGAGCATTTTTTTAAAATAAATGTTCTTTTCTTATATTTTGCAACGGCATTGAGAAAACTTTTTTCTTTTAAACTGTTTTTTTGCTTGTGTGTTTATAATTTTCGAAATTAATGCTGTACGTGCATTTACAGCGGATACGTTAGTTTTTGAATTTCGTCGGTTATAAACAACGATAATGATAATATATATGTAACAGGGGTTTCCGTTAAATTGGCTGAATTTTTGACATGTTGCGTATCTCAGCGCCTTGTCTCAATGGGCACAAAGTCCCAAACCTTCACGATTTCAAGATAAAGCTTGCTGAAGTTAGAATTATCACATATCTGAAGTATACCAAACTTGATCCAAATTGCGTTTTTTTTTGCTTGTAAGTCAAAAGTTGAGAATTCAAGAAAGCGAATCCAATGTGGCTGCGTTAATTGCAATATTTTTACAAAGAGTAACCCCAAAAATAGGCCAAAAATCGCCCATTTTCTGGCCTTCGAATTTTCTTTCAAGCTAAGTGCTAAATTATTGTTAATAATGAGAACATCCTGAGTACAAAATTTCAAGATGAGCATATGTTTGGTTTTTGAGATATGAGGGATTGAATTTGTGATATGCGTGATGCTGTCAAAAAATACACAGCCCCACAGAAAATGAATACTCATCAGCTGTGGCAAAGCAATCAAGATATTCTCAGTATTTTTCGACGCCGAATTCATACGATTGATTGATTAATTCAGAAGGGTCAAAAACATCCCCTATATAAGGATGAAAATAGGGAAAAATTATGCTATTGAGCTATAGAGCTTCCATGAACAGAAATATAGTAAAAGTCTATTGGCTGAGTGCATGAACGAAAGTGATGACTAGGGCTTACACAAAGTAATTGAGACAAACCCTTAGGAGGGTGAAAACTACCCCAATATTATACAAAACTGCACAAAAGCTCCAATAACTGGCGAAAAAGCTTTATTAATAGGAATGAACCATAAATCTGTTACGACCTAGTACACGAAAACAATCCATTACAGGGTAAGTACCTGTAAATCTTGAATTATGAACTTGAGTCAGGGAAAAAGTAGTGAATGTACCAGATATCGCATAATGATTGCAGTAGGTATGAATGTGGGACGATAACTAGAATTTTTGTAACTATTTTATGACACACCTACGATGGGGTAAGAGAACGGGACGAAAACCTATTGGTGGGTCTTAACCCCCTGACCCCCCGTCGGGATCATTTAGGGGATAAAAAGGAATTAAGAGGCCCTGACATAAGAAAAAAGCATGCATGGAAATCGCTACATCAGTATTCGTGCGTTCGGAAAAGGATTTTTTTCCATACAATATAATGATTGTAAAATTGCTCAGATTTCCACCCTCTAACCCCTGTGAATTTTTCTAGAGCGATGAGAAATAATCACGAGGCCATGGGACGATAACTAGAATTTTTGTAACTATTTTATGACACACCTACGATGGGGTAAGAGAACGGGACAAAAACTTATTGGTGGGTCTTAACCACCTGACCCCCGTCGGGGCCATTTGGGGGATGAAAAGGAATCGAGAGGCTCTGACATAAGAGAAATACACTCTTGGAAAGCACTACATCAGTATTTGTTTTATGTAATGAGATTGCTCCGATATTCATCCCTTCGCACCCTTACCTCCCTCATAAAATCCAATTGAGGTTTAAACGGACTATGGCGTTCGGGAAAGGTCAGAATTTTTTCCATGCAATATAATGGTTGTAAAATTGCTCAGATTTCCACCCTCTAACCCCTGTGAATTTCTCTAGAGCGATGAGAAAGAATCACGAGGCCATGACATTCCTAAAGAGCTCTCTTGAAAACCCTTGCTACAGGATTTTCGCTAATGTGATACAGCAATTGCGATGTCTCCCCTCGCACCTCTACCTTCTTATAAAATTCACTTGAAGTTTGAAAACAAACCATTAGGACATTAATTCTATGGAGAGCGCCCTTTATTATCCTTGTGACAGAATTTACTTTAATGTAATATCGTTCCAGATCCAGACACACTACAATCAGAATGCAATATCTGGTACATTTACTATCTTTTCACTGACTTAAGTTCATAGTTTTGCACCCTGTGTTGTTTTCGTAAACTAGGTCGTAACAGATTTATGGTTCATCCCTATTAATAAAGCTTAGAAGCTTTTTCGCCAGTTATTGGAGCTTTTATGCAGTTTTGTATAATATTGGAGTAGTTTTCACCCTCTTAAAGGTGTGTCTCAATTACCTTGTGTAAGCCCTAGTCAACACCTTCGTTCATGCATTCAGCCAATAGACTTATACTGTATTTCCGTTCATGGAATCTCTATAATTCAATAGTATCATTTTTTCCCTATTTTCATCCTTATATAGGGGATGTTTTTGGCCCTTCTGAATTAATCAATGGATATACGGATATGAATTCTGCGACGCAAAATACTAAGAATATGTTGATTGTTCTGCCATAGCTGATGAGTATTCATTTTTTGTGGTGCTGTGTATTTTTTGATAGCATCACGCATATCACAACTTCAATCCCTCATATCTCAAAAACCAAATATATGCTCATCTCGAAATTTTGTATTCAAGATGTTCTCATTATTAACAATAATTTAGCACTTGAAACAAAATTCGAGAAAATTGACGATTTTTGGGGTCACTTTTTATACGAAATTTGACACAGGAATTTCAGGATTCTGTGATAACGAGTCTAATGTTAGAGCTTAAAAAGTCACAACGACGAATATTTTAATACATAGAAGCTAAATAAAGAGGCTGAATTGAACCGCCTTCAAATAAGGTAGCTAAAAATTATGAAATAAAGATTCACCATCGGCCGTCGAGTTTGGACCTTATTACTCAGGCGCGTGTTGGGACGATTTTGGACCCCGGGAAAATACCTTAGCAAGGGCCCCAGGCAGAAATCTGAATTTTTTTAATCTCAAAAATAGAAATTGATGAGCAGGGAGAGAAAATCTCAAAAAAAAATTCCTACCACTTGAAAAATTGATGAGTAGGGGGGTAGAAAATCTCAAAAAAAACTCCTACCCTACAAAATAAAAATTATTCAACAGGAAAGACCCTTCATGAAGGCCCCCTTTATCGAGGGCCCACAGGAAAACTCCCGGCATCCCGGTGGGCCAGCCGATATTGGGGTCAGTGTAAAAATGAACAAATAACGAATTCAAACGTATTTTTAACCTACTTCAATATCAATATTAAGTAATAAGGTTCAATCAACTGGGCAACGCTGAAATTTTATTTAATAATTTTTAGCTACTCTTTTAAAAAAAAAAATTCTAATCTAAAATATTTCATTGTGTTTTGGAAAATAGTTTAAATTTTTCAGAAATTAAAAGTTGTAACAAAGGTATATAACACTTAATGCACTTCGATTTAAGCATATTTTATTTTTTTGTAATACATATCATTTCGTTTGATAGATATTTAGTCTGTTATCAATCTTATTGGCATTCATGCAAGTAACTATCGGAATCTATTTCCTACAAACCACACTAATATTTTAAAGTTTATCAACAGTACAGCAGTCGTTTCAATGACATCATCGAAATAAATGATAAGCTGATATGTTGCAATGAATAGATTCTGCTCCTACTCACAATCGTTCCCCAAACCATATTTCCAGGCGAAAAATCCGCTCAACAACAAATTCATACAAGTTTCCCCTCTTTATATCTAGTCTAATGCCGTGTGTCATCCCTAAGGTCCGTTAATCGTAGGCATAGGAAACTATCCTCACTTCACTCTTCACTTATCATTCCGGAGATATATTGTCGAGCTCGTAGACTATTACATGGTGAACTTTGTAGATACTGTTGGCCAGTGTAGTGTAGACTTAAAATGGTTTGTGGTAAGTAGAAAACAGTGACTTTGGGGCCACCTTAAACTACTATGCATACAAATCATGCAATAAATTAAGCGTTAATACATTTTCTTTTTACAGAGTTTGTTGTCACCGAAAGTACTACTCGCGCATTCTCTCAAATGATAATCGTACATTGAGAGCAGTATTTTGACTTTACTGTTCTCTTGTGTTTTCGTTTAGTTCCATTTAAGTTTAATTACACAGGCACACAAAATAAAAAAAGTGGTCTTTTCTGGTACTTCATTGGGTGATCCATATGTATTTCGACGTGCTGAACACACGAATCAGGTGGTCCATTGGCCACCATTTTTTTGTAAATCGCAAAAATAACCTAAAGAAAACTCATTATTTAGGTTATTTTAGTGTTTTACTAAAAATTGGTGGGTAATAGAGCTAAACGGAAACCTGGTTCGTATTCAGCATGTCGAAATACATGGGGGTTAACCCAATAGAGTCCCAGAACCAGATCACTTTTCTTCACTTTTTTTGTGTATGTAAATTTGCATATGCAATTTTCTAGAAAATGGCGGAGGATCCGGTGATATTCATATATTACACAGACACACACACAAAAAAGAAGGTCTGTTTCTGGGACTCTATTGGTATTTCGACATACTGAATACGAATCAGGTATCCGTTTAGCTCCGTTACCCACCAATTTTTAGTAAATTGCGAAAATAACCTAAATTATGAGTTTTTTTGGGTTATTTTCGCGATTTACAAAAAAATGGTGGCCAATGAAGCTAAACGGACACCTGATTCGTGTTCAGCACGTCGAAATACATATGGATCACCCAATGGAGTACCAGAAAAAGACCACTTTTTTATTTTCTGTGCATGTGTTATTTGTAAACAACTCGACAACTCTAAATAATAGCATAATTATAATTAACTAAAAAATATAATAAATTTTAATATTTTTTTCTATAGAGGTTATAGAGGTTTTATTATTTGGTTTGTTATTTTGTTAATTCTATTTTTTTTTTTTTAGTTTTTTCGGACTTTTCAAGAATGGTTACTATTTTAAAAAAGGTCCAGTGATTAAGTATACGACTTTGAAATTTTGTTCATGTAAGTAATTAATTTTTAACATTATGTTCACATCGTTGTCGAACAGTTTTCGTTTTCAATACTCGTTTGAAAATTGAACTTTTTTAGAAATTTTAGCAAAAGACAAAAAAGAGGCATTTACATTAGTTAAAAATAAAAATTTGATACTTTATCTGATTTCTGTACTAACAAAGAATGTCTGTGTCGAATTTCAAATCAATACATTCAGCAGTTCTAGCACAGTGGTAATTTTTTAGTTTGTAGTGATATTTCCTATCACCAGGTTTCGTTTTGACCACTGTTTCTGGGAGGGTATACAGTGAGGACCAAAATTAACGCACTACCCATTTACCATAATTTGAAGCTGTTTTTTTTTCTAAACCGTTTGAGTGGTTTAATTTTAACCTCCCTACCCATAAAAATGGAACGATTACTGCAATTGGTCCAAAATCGAAAAATTAAGAAAATACCAAATCTTTACGTTTGCGACCCCAGTAATACAAAAAAATGGTTTTTAGAAAATAGCTGTGTGTCTGTGGACACGATAGCGCCAAAACTATCGAACCGATACCATACCATACATGAGCCGAAAAAGTACAGATCGGATAACGTTTAGTGCCCGTTTGGCAAGCCATGACATAGACTTTCTTATTTTTCAGCATAATATCTATTTTTTATTGTGTCATTTCAAAGTAGATGTTATTTTGATTCCAACATCTTACTTCACTCTTTTTCTTTCATTTTCAGAATCCCGCGACGATGGGTCGTAACAAAAGTTCTTGGTCAAGCGGACTGGAGGTCTACATCCCATAGCTCAGCGGTAATACAGGACGTAACAATAATGTTACATTTTCATTCAAAAATTCAAAGCCCCTGTGGGTATCACCAGCAGCAAAATTAAAATCTAGTTCAGATCCAATTATAGCTCCATGTTTTCTTAACATTTTCCTTTTTGCTATACATTTCTTTCTTTAATATTAAGGGAGATATACTTAGTGGAAAAAATTCCAAAATTTTTGTGTTTTGGATGCCATTTTTTTGCTATTCAACAGATTGGAAAAAACTTGGAGTCATTAGGTGGGCAAATTACTACAAAACGTATAATAATTCAAAATGGCGGCCATGAAAAAAAAAAACTAAAATGGTGGTCATCTTTGAAATTTGGATTTTTCTATCGTCGTTCGATTTTCTAAGACCCGGTTGAGCTAAATCAGTCCCAGAAAAACATATTTGGAGTTTAATTCAATTAATACCAGATGCAATAAAAATGTGTGGATGAAAACATATCATATTTGGATGTTTATACTTAACAAAAAATTATCCTGTTGCAAACAACTTAACTAACGTAGAATCAATCAACAGATTTACTTTCTCTGTTTTGGAGAAAGTCAATATCAAATAAGACTCCTTGATGAATTTAACATTAGTCAGGTTTAGGAGGATTATATCCCGAATTTGTCAGAGTAGAAAAAAGAGCACCACGAGGTTCCATTTTGGGACCTCTATCGATTCCTTTATATACGTTTTCTGTTATATCAATATTTAAAATATTCCCATGCTCATTTTAATGCGGACGACCTTAATAACAAGTGTAAAATTCTCTCAAGTTACACATTAGTACCTCAATTTTGCTGATAGTGTGCATGGCCTGCCTATCGAATAAAGAAAATAAGACAATGTCTGTCCGTATATATGTAGACCGTTTCTTGTAAACTCAACAACTTGTTAGACTTAAATTTTTATTTCTAGTTAGGTTACATATGTAAAAGAACACGGTAGAAAGAAATAACATACAGTCCATTGGTTACGAAAATATAACCAATTATAAAATACACTAATACACCATATTTAAAAGTATACATTAGTACATTATGTATGTGTGTGTTTGGGATCGGCAAGTAATAAAGAAATATCAAAAAATATTGATTTTTTTCCACTCCGTATATCTACCTTAATAGTAAAGATAAAGAAGTGTTCTAACAAAAATGTTAAGAAAGGATGAGGCTACAGATGGGTTTAAACTGAATTTTAATTTTGCTGCTGGTGATTTCCACAGGTTGCAGTGTTTTGAACTTTTTTTTAAAATATATAGCTTTATAGAAAATATAAATTTTACGTAAAATCAGCATGATTTTACATTCCAGAAGAGTTAACGTACAAAACAAAGCAGAAATATCTAAAATCAGATAAACGGTTTAGAAAAAAATCAACTTCAAAGTCATGGTATATTTTCGGTGATGAATTAATTTTATTCTTCAGTTTATATCACTTAATTTATAGTTGTGGTCCTCAGGCTTCTTTACAAAAACGATATCCAAATATATATTAGATTAGGCACCTGCTTTGAATATTTAATCTGCGAATTTATCAATATGGGCTGAATTTAGCAACTTATAAGGAAATATTATGACTAAGTGGAAGGAACGCTGGAGGGCAACAGAAAAGGGATCATGGACTAGACGCCTAATCACCGACTTAGATTCATGGATAGGCAGGCCCCATGGCAACGTGGAGTATTACACTACACAAGCTCTATCAGGTCACGGATGCTTTCGCGAGTATCTGTACGTCAGAGAAAGGGCAGAGGATGATGAATGCCTGTATTGCGGTGAGAGGGATAATGCAGAACACACGATTTTCCACTGCACAAGGTGGGCACCTGTAAGAACTAGATGCAACCAGGAGTTAAATAGAACCTTAACCGTTGAGAATCTGATACCACAAATGCTGGAAGGGGAAGAGAAGTGGAACATAATAAAGATGATGTTCTACAATATACTGCACATAAAAGAAACTGAAGAGCGTGAGCTCAGAAACTTGATCCCCTAACCAAGGCAAGTTGTATAGAAGTGGCTTAACAAGGAGGATATACAATATGAACAATAGGACAACCCCGTCCTGAAGTGATGCGAAAGCGGTTCCAGGATTGGTGGTGCAGAGTCAAGAGGAGGAGGGGTTTTAGTGGGTGGAAATCCCACACTACCTCATTGCGCACCATCAGGTGAGGTGTCTTTAAAAGATTTCCCCTCCTCGCAAAAAAAAAAAAAAATAATAAGGAAATATTGACTCTGGAATCTTCAACTGATGTAGTACCATTACCACAGATTAAAACAAATCAGATGTTGCACTTATGACGTATCATGGTTTAGATAATAAATCAACTCCAGGCAGGTACCAATTTGTGCGGTGATCTGCGCATTATACCAATCAGTCTTAACCAGCGAGTATAGAGTCACAGGAGGGAGCTTATGATACGTAACAATAATTAAAAGTCACCTGATAAATACTCAAAAACCACTTAAATGTATAACAATAACAACTCTAACCTTCAATACAATACACCACATTCCAAAATAATTAATATCACCAGCTGATGACGACTTCCGTCTCTGACATTTCAGTACTGAACAGTCCCTCCTGTGACATTATGCTCGCTGGTCTTAACTTCCATGTCAACCGCCAGGTTCCTCTTTTTATGTCTCCTGCGCAGAATCCTGGTAGGTATACGTCACATGACAAAAAATGAAACTGGTTACACAGGGAATACTATTAAGTGAAACATCTGATTTCTTTTAATTTGTGCCATTACCTATAAAACGCTATGTAGATAAGGCTGCCAAGCGTTCGGCTTTTTACGGTTTCGTCCGGCTAAAAATTAACATATCCGGCCTGCTTGGCTTTTGTTTGGCTTTTTGCCTAAGGCTCTAAAACGTGTTTTTTTTTTTTCGTTTTTAGTCGTTTTTCTATAGATACATTTTATTGTTTTGCGAGATGACTTTTTCTGTTCCTATGTACCAAATGTTTATTTTTAAATTGATCAAGTTTAATAAAAATATTAAGAGACTGATTTTGTGTTTTAGTTATTTTTTATGGAAAACGAATACTGTTCGACTGTTTGTACCAAATGCCTGGCCAAAATAAGTAAAGTCCGGCTTTTCGAATTTTATGCCTGGCAATCCTATATATGTAGAATAGATGGATTTATCATTTGGTTGAAATGAAAACTGTCTTTAGTAATTTTTTTTACTTCATTTGGAATACCTGGAAAGCACGGATTTTCTGTCCATCAAAGACAAAAATATTTGTTTACATCAGCAAAAAATTAAACCGTAGTTTAATTAAAATTACAATAGGTTTGACAATGGTCAAGAGTTCATTCAAGCTGATCGATCTTTAAGAAAGAGTATGTCATATACTTTTATTTTATAAATTTTCAAGGATTCTAATGTGATTAGCTGCCATAAGATGATGAAAAAGTAAAATGTACGGTTCGTGTTCAATCCAACGACCTCGGTCTAAGACATCCATCTTCCCATTGTAACGTCCCTGAGATTACAGCAGTGGTTGTCTCACGGTTCACGCACGGCTGCCCTTAGGGTCGCATTGGATACAGAAAACAATAGAGGCACGGATCCGAAATTGTGGCTTTGTCTCTGTTCACCTCATTGAATCCAATCGCGCTGCGTTATTACAGTTTCGACAGGATTAGATGATTTACTTTAAGTTATCCGTGACCCCACACCCGAATTCCTTCACCGGGGCAACCCTTTTGAATTAAGGGTGGATGAATATTTTTTATCTTGGCGCGTACTTGATTTATTAGAGTCACTCCTGAAGTATTTTTAATTAAGAAAAACCGGCACTGGCGGAAATTTCGCGAGGACGGTGTGGAATTTCACTCGTTGGAAGTGATTAAATTGTGTGTTAAATTTTCATTTACTTAACAATTCATTAATAAACTTAGATAAAAAGGGAAAAACATTGATGACTACGGTTACCTTCATAGTGGCCTCGCAAAAGTTTTTACTTTTTAACCAAATTAATTAAAAGGCTTAATAAAAACTGTAGAAAATTAGCAACGTCACCGTCACACAAAATATCAATAAAAGGTTAACTTTTTCACATGATGCTGATGAATATTTTATGTCAGTTTTCAACATCCCTCAGTAACTTTTTAACTGTTCTTAGAGGATTTTTTTAGTTCCACATTTAAAATATAAACAGATAAGTATACAATTTGTTTTGGCAAAAAAATTAATCTAGGGCATACAGTCCAGTCGTTTTTAGATGGCGAAGTGGGCAATAAAACAAAGTAAGACACAATGTATCTTATCACTTACACTTACAACAGAGAACGTTAATTCGCTTGCACCAAGCCCCTTTATCAACTATTAACTGATGCTTATGAATTGAAATGAATAAGGAGATATTTCCTGTCTTACTCGTATTTTATCGCTCAGTTCGCTATCTTAAAACGACTGAGGTTTAGAACTTTACTTACTAGAGAATGTTAATAATAATAAAAATACTTATTTACATTACGTTACATTATACAGTATAGTACAAAAATAAAAATGAACAGAGATCAAAGTGTCTGTAAATAAACACAACTAGGTATCCAATAAGAGACTTAACACTTGCTTTGGCTTAATATTTGGTGATGATTTAATTTCATGGGTTAAAATATTGAAACACTTATAGCCAGTATATGCTGTTCGAAAGGAATTAGTTTGAAGCCGTTCCTTATGCCATGTTTCATACCCATGATTTATTTGATTGTTTAAGAACATAGATTTGTTTTTCAAAACGTATGTACAGATCTCAAATACAGTGTGTCCCAGGATGGAGTGGACAAGAGGAAAAACATCTCTATTATTGATTTCACGACGAAAAGTCATTCTTTATAAAAAATTCTGCTTGTCGAAAAAATGAATTTACCATATAAAAATCTTAGATCAAATGTACAGGGTGATAATGACTTAAGAAAACATCAAAACGCCTCAAGAGAGAAGTACCTTTATTTATTATTTTGGACAAAACGTTTATAAAACAAAGTTGTTTATAATCCAAAATAAAGCCTAAATACAAATTATGAAGTCTAAGTTTTGACTTTTACATTTATGTCAACTTACTTTTTTTTTCAAATATTAACATAACATAATAACGATTCAAATAGCTTCCGACCGCAAAAATTATGAAATCCGCAGTCAAAATATGATGTAACTTCTAACAACATAGCCTAGCTATAGTCAAGGTCAGGTTAGAAGTTATACTTTTACCACAGACTAAAACAAATCAGATATTTCACTTATGACGTATCATGGTTTAGATAATAAATCAACTCCCAGCAGGTACCAATTTGTGTCGTGATCTGCGCATTGTCCAATCAGTCTTAACCAGCGAGTATAGTCACAGGAGGGACCTTATGATGCGTAAAGTAACCTAATAAATACTCAAAAAACCACTTAAATGTATAACAGTAACAACTCTAACCTTCAATACAATACACCACATTCCAAAATAATTAATATCACCGGTGGAGCTGTTGACTACTTCTGTCTCTGAGATTTCAGTACTAAATACTCGCTCCTGTGAGATTATACTCGCTGGTCTTAACTTCCATGTCAACCGCAAGATTTCTCTGTTTATGTCTTCTGCGCAGAATCCTGGCAGGTATACGTCACATCACAATAAATGAAACTGGTAACATAGGGAATACTATTGAGTGAAACATCTGATTTGTTTTAGTCTGTGCTTTTACAATCCTTTCTGCGTTGACCACAGCATAGCTTTACCTAGACATAGTAACAGTAGTTTCGATATTTCTTCTCGGTCACTTTTTCTATGGCCATCATTTTATATTTATTTTATTGTTAGTGGAGTCAAGATAAATTTTGAATGGAATTCTCTTGCTGCAGAGATTTTATTGTTTTCGGTGGAATGAAGTTTTATTGAACTAAACTTTCATGTCAAATTTTAACACAAAATATTTATTTAAACAGTTAAAAATCAAAAGAGACCTTCAGAAAGAAATTTGGATCGCTTATAATTTAACTGCATCGATTCGTATCTCAATTTTATTTCTAAATGTAGTTTTTACCTGTTTTTTTTATTTTGCAACGGTATTAAGGAAAAAGTAGATATAAACAAATTCAGATAACTGGATTTTTTTAAACCAAAAAAATGGTGAACGAAATATGAAAGTAGATAAAAAAACCAACATTTTGAGAAAAAAATAATGTTCTATTTGAGTCGAAGTAAGTTAGTTTTTGCGTTTCGATCTTGAAATTTGGACTGGTTGTTCTCCAATGTTTATACAGTATCGGAAAGTTTTGCTTTTGGGATTGCATAGTTTCAACGACTTAACCGACCGCCTACAATAAAGGCGTCTACCAGTACCCTAGCAAAGTGTGACACGCCCCTTATTGTACATCATTGCTCTTATTGCCGTACCAAATCGAACACTTTCCGATACTGTATATATTTTTGTCTCGGCTGGTTGAGAACAATATCTCCCACAATTTTTATTGTATTGGGACCTTTTTATCATATATTAATCCTCGTTTTTTCGTATATTTATTCTCCGATTTATTTCAAAATGAAATGGTTTTTTAACTTTCGTTTATGAAAAAATGCAGTAAAAATTTAGTTTTTATACTTAATTTTTAAATTGTATTGGAATGTCTTCTTTAAATTGCTAGTTTTTTGCGTAGAGTTATGTCGTCCGTGCGTTATATTTTCAAAGATGCTTTATTCGATATAATTTTAAAATGATTGTCGTCAACGGTCCAGAGTTGGAACTGAGTTGGATTTAAACCCGAAACATCCGTATCCTGGGCTAGCTATCTTATACTGAGCAATCTGATAACTAGCACGAAATGTTTAAAACTATAATATAACATCTAATACCTATTTGGCGACTTTCGGATCTCTGACGTAATCATTAAAGGTTCGACTTACGGACTTTTCAGACCTTTATACATTATCTTTTAAAAATTGTATTTCTGGATTGTTTTCAATTAGCTGAGACAAAAATGTAAGCATTAGGGAACGACCAATCCAAATTTCAAGGCGAAATATCAATTTGTTTATTCATAAGTCATCGATACGCAAAAACTAACGTATCTCGGTTCCAAATACTATAATATATATTTAATATTTTTTCATGTATTCAATTCTTATGCATCTTAAGTAACTACTATATATATTGTTATGTATTTTATGTTAAATTAGATTAGGTTAGGTAGGGGTAAACTGAATAGCTGTGGCTAGACTTCACCTTTGCGAATTGATGAATTGTGCTTATTCTTTCTCAATAAAGACTTTATTATTATTATTAAATGTAAGTAAAGCAATATTTTTTTATATATTTGTATTGTATTTACTTTCATAATCATATTTAACAGTTTTGGTTTCGTAAAATAATCACAGAAAAGTTATTTTAATTTGTTTATAACCACCACAATTTAAAAAATTATTAACAAATGAAAAAAAAAGCAGTTTTTTTTGCTAACAGCATTGCAAAATACATATAAAAAACCTACATTAAAAAAATGTCCTCTTACGACTGTCAATGAACTCGCAAGTCTTTTTTGATTTTTAGCCGTTTAAATAAATATTTTGCGCCAAGGTTTGCCATAAAGTTCAATAAAAGGCATAGTTTCATCCACTTTTGTTAAAAAGTTTATCATTTTTACAATATATTTCTTAAATTATACAAAAAGGGCCAATTTTGATTTTAATTTTTTTGCAAGTTAACAAATTATCTGTAAGTTTACTTTTTAGCCTGGTTTTATTACAATTTTCATTTGTGACAATTTGTTTTTTTTTTTTCTGCGATGCAATTACTAGAACCGGAGAAAATAAGGAAAATAGAGAATTTTAATTTTGCAACATAAATTGTTTTAATTTTATAGGAAGCAATGGCCATGTTAAATTCAAAATTTCTCTTTGCATTTGTTATCACACTGAAAATAAAATAAAACAATAACACTGCGGCAAGAATTCTTTACTTACTTTTCTTTTGTGGTTAATTTGCCTCCACTGTGTTGTGTATAGTTGTAAGTTTATGTTGTCGTTTTTTCAGATTTTCGCGGGTGTTGCATGCAGTGTTGTACTTTCGGGTGTTTTCCCGGATAGTTATAGGCTCCTGCAGGAGCCACGGTTGTCTTAACGACGTTTCGGCAGAATCCCATCTGCCATCTCCAGGTTCTCACTGAAAGCTGTCTACTGCTGCTCCTCGTTGCTCGATGAACTGACTGAAGTTTATATTTATATATTTTGAATGCTTGTGTTCTGTTAACTGACCCAAGGCATAAAAATATAATGCTCTTACTAGACGAATAAAATTATTCCATTTTTCAATTACATTGGCGCATCCGCCATATATTAACATAAAATGCTACTTGCAATAAATAATCTCTAGTCCCACGGTACCGCTGCCCTTCTTTGTCATGTTAATATTTTCAATATAATAACAATTACAATCAGCCGTACTTCAAGGCCGCCTTGTGTACCGGCAGGCATTCACAGACTTACCCTTCTCACCCCTACCTACGCCATCGTGCTATCTTTTTTCTCATAACTGAATTTGCGGCGCAGACCACGAGCCTGTTGAAAGCTGAACTCCAAAAGGTGCTGAATTGCTTTTGTCGGTCCCAGAAGATTTATAGGTTTTTTGTTAAATGGAATTTTCACTCTTAAGCATTTGCATATTTTGTAGTCGTGTATTTTGTTTCTTATAATACATCACCGGCTACAAAACTTGTTTGTAAAATGTTGAAAAAGTAAGAGGGAAATAAATGCACAGGCTCATATAAATTCAAATAATTTATTTGTTTTCTGTTGGCTATAAAATTGTGTAGCTGCTGTCTAAACTTAAATACTTTATTAAATGTAAAATATTAAATAGTACTTTTTTTATTAGTTGGGAGACATAAACATGAACTAGAAAAACATTATTATAAACGTAATTTTAAATTCATACATATTACATCTACATCGAAATGTTAATGAAAAAGTACAGTGGTACTTTTTCACGGATGGGAATTTTGTGACAATTTTGACAATGGCTGAAAAGTGGCCCATGACACACGAATTGCATACAATATTTTTTTCTACCGAAATGGTTACCAAAGAATATGTATAAATTAAAATATTAATAATCTACTTTACGCACTAGTGCGTAAAGTGTTTAATTTTATGCAGTAGTCCATAAAATGAATTAATAAAATAGCAAGGTACTTAGTTGTTTCAAAATTGCAAGATCACCTTGGCCAACTTAATTTTAAATAAGTGAAACTAATCAAAATCTTAGAATATAAATGAAACTTCAATATTATACATAATTCATTTCTGTTAAAGAACAATAAAAAAAATATATATATATGTATTATAATAATGTTCCCAGTGATAATATATATGAATTAGTTATTTACGCAACAAGTGTGTAAAGTGATACTTTTTTCACGAATGGAAATTTTGAAAGAGGCACATTACATTACACACGAATTACATACAATATTTCTACTGTCGAAATGGTTACCAAAAAATATATATTATGTATAAATTAAAATATAAACAATCTGATTTATGGATTAGTTTTTAATTTTACGTACAGGTGCGTAAAGTGAAATAGGGAGATAGCAAGTTAATTAAGTATTTAAAAAGTCGCTGTCGCCATATCGCCATGGCCAACTTAATTTTAAGTGAGCAATACTAATCAAAATGAAACTTATAAATAATTCAGATACTATTGTTAAAGAACACTAATAAATCGGTATATTTTATAATAATATACATAGTGATAATAAATAAATGGGCTACGTAATATTTAGTAACTAATTTTTCTAATCTTTTTAAAACAAGGAATGATTATTATATATTTTTTACTTCTTTATTTTAAGAACTAATGTGTAAAGTTTAATTTTACGCACAAATAATAGTATTTTATATAACAAGTGGCTAAAATGGTGTTTTTTACTTGTATGGTTTAGCACTCGCCTTAAAACACATTTTAGTCTCGAGTTATATAAAAAAATTTTTGTATCGCCATTCGAAATTAGAAAACAATATAATTTTGTAAAAATAGACTAAATTCTATTGCTGTTTCCATAGAAACCAATAACTTTTATTTCACACTGTGAAATAAAAGTTCTTTATTTCACTCTTTTTTCTTTATTTTACACTTGTCAATAATGACATTGTTTTGATTCATTGAAACTGTCAAATAAACGTCATTTTAGGATATGGCGTTACAAAATAGTAATATCTGCACCAAGTGCATAAAGTTGTATTTTTCTTCACGAATAGGAAGTTTGACCCACGAGCTCTTGGTGAGTGCGGCAATCACACGAGTGAATAAAGAGCCTTTATGCATAAGTTCCATACAATATTTTTTCTATGACTGCTTAATTTCCATATTTATATAAACAAATTTCAAAATTACTTCTACTTACTACTTAAGCGTCAAAACACAAATCCATAATTTGACGTTTCTAAAGCGAAGATCGTGAGATAACTTCAATTGTTTTCAATGCACTCATACATATGAGTGAAATACTGTTACCTTTTGTCACCCTTTTTACTTTGTTTCACTCTTACCATAGACGTATGTTTTACGCACTAAAAACAATAAAAAAAAGTGCAGTAGAGAAAATTATGTGTGCATTTTTTCAATTGTTTAGTGACACATGTATTATGTTTTTGCATAATTTTTACACAGTTAATGAAATTGCAACTTCATTAGAGATGACAAATAACACCTGCAGAATATCGCAATATCAAATTATTTTTTACGATTTATTGAATAAGAATTGTACGCAGATAAAACAATTCAATTGCATTTGAAGCAAACTTGATTTATGCAAAAAAAATTGTTTCTGTTCGGCGAAAAAATATTCCTTTGCTTTTATGAAGATATTTTGGCCAACTATAAAATAAATTACTAAGGTAAAAATTCACTATTTTGTATTTTGAAATGCTTACACACAAAATCAGAGAGAAATTATCGCGAGCTCGATCGCGAGTTTATCCAACATGTGATTGATACCATTTAATAAACATATGTTTGATTTGAAAATATTTAAATATATCTAATAACAGTAATACCGTATAACATGATATAAAACAAATAACTGTATAATCTAGACATATTGGTTTATTTTGAAAAATTCAATTCAATTCAACTTTCTTCAATGGATTGTTCAATAGATACAAATTAAATACAATATTCATAACTTACAATTTTTATACTTAATTGTACTGTTAGTACAGGTACCTAAATGACTAAACATTTGAACGTGCCTAGGAGATGTAGATTGCATTATTTACACTTCATTATTTTTATAATTAATGAATATAATGAGACAAATAAAATATGAATTAAATCTAGTTACTACTTAGTGAACTAAACTACAACTACTAAGTAAATAGCAAAATATATAATGCTATTTATGTGCTACAATCATTTAGGTTTCTTCAAAAACAAATTTAAAGGAGTAGTAATGATTACTTATAAAGTTTTTAGATTATTTGATTGCTTGACTTCAGTGGGTAGAAGGTTATAAAATTTTGGAGCTAAGTATTGAAAAGATCTCAAACCGATATTCTTATTAATGATGGGTAGGTATTTGAAGGTTCTTCTGTATTTTACCCCTAGTATCATGCTGATGGCTTAAGTTATAACTTTTTTAAATTCTCATTCTTATGTAAATAAGAGCAAGAAGAAATAATACGTCATATTTAGATTTTGTTTTATAATGGTTCATTGGCTCATTTGGTTCAAGATCAATACTATTTATTGAACCTAACTACTGAATTAGTTAATTATTTTCAAATTAGTAGTACCTAGTATTTTCAGAAGACACAAATTATCAAATGTATCAAAAAGTTCATATGCTTACTAAAACATATTTTCAGAAAATCGGAGCAGTTATTTCATTTAAAATAAAATGTTATATATAAGTAAATAAAAGGAAAAGAAAACCAAGTGAGTTTAGTCAAAATAGATGAACCATTTTCTCTATGTGAAAGTAAACCAGTTACAGGTTTATTTTGATCAAGTTCTATGCAACTGCTGAATTTTATATTCAATTTGAAATTAACGTATCATATTTACAACATTTTAATATACATGTAGGTGAATTAACTTTAAATAATGTATATATTTATATAGTTTACAAACGACCACTGCCTTAAACTTTATTTTTTCAGTGTCCCGTAAGACCCTATTTCTCTTACTCGTGCGTTCATCTGTCACCACCTTCTAATGTTTAAGGATAGGATTTTGCAGAGTGAGAGGGAAATATGCGTTTATTTTCCGTTTATTATAAATAATTATAAAACCAAACATAGTACAATCTTTAAAATTGTTTTAAATAATTGCTATTATTCTAACGAATACAACTATATATATTTTTTATTGTAAAATTCTGTTGTACTTGAATATCGTAGTTTGTCAATGAAAATAGTTCCTAATTTCATTATTAGAGTATGGCATTTAACTATATATAAAATTTATGATAAAAACTATAAGGTTGTATTCCTTAGAGCAACGGGAAGTATCTGATACTATTTTAAAAATTATACCATTTATGATTTTTTAAATATTTATAATAAACAAAAATAAACGCATATTTCCCTCTCACTTTGCAAAATTTAAGTTTAAACTATAAATACTAGGTACCTATATGCATGGCAGTTTTTTATAGTACCTATATGACGCATGACATATCTTAGTTAACTACATTAGAATTAAAATTAAACAAAAATAGAAACGTCAGGTCGTCTTGCTCTACATAACAGTTTTAAACATAAATCAGAATCCTTACCAGATATTAATTTAAAAAAGAATGTCTGGACCTTACAAAGAGTTTATCTTAATATGGCATAACCACTTAGGACTAATGAAATTCGATTATTTCACGAAAATTAAATCTTTAATAATATAAATAATATGTATGTATATTGTTATTGTATAAGATTTATAAAATGATTATTATGTCAATTTTAAGTAAGTAAAGCAATAAATATATCGCTTATCGCTGTTGGTTAAGTTTATGACGTAGTATATATTATTGTACATACAAGGGGGCATTCAATTCTATACGTATTTGGTCCAGTATTCATAAACAAATTCACTTTTCTGTGAATTCGTTTTAAGAAAAAATAAACAAATTAAGAAAAAATGGTTTAAAAAGTAAAAAAAAGAAATTGTTACTATTACTGAAAAGAAGATAAAAGAAGCTACAATATGAAAAAAAATTGCTGTGCGACTTGACGCACTTAAACAATCGACGATTCAATGTTCGACTTTGCTTTTATTTTTTAAGCGTTGTTGTCAACATACCAACTTAAAATTTGGTATCTAGCTCCACTAGAGGCATCGTTTCCTAAAATTTCGTTAAAATAGTTACATCATCGTTTAAGTTATCATCAATTGTTTAAAAATGGCTGCTCTTTATTGTTCTTATTTTTTGCAACTTAACAAATTAACGAAAAAGGTTCGGATAAATCTAGTTTTCTTCGAAATTTTGTTATGAACAATCTCTTTTTTACGAGCTATACAACCAGAGATATTTAAGAAAAATTGCGAATAAACGCAATTTTCAACATTCTTTTGTTTAAACAAATGACATGCGGAACAACAATTTAATCCAAAACTTTTTGCTACACTCCTTGTGACATTTCCGACAAGTTCCAGCAAAAAAATTGCTATTGTAAAACAATTCCCCACAAATTTTAATTTCACTCCACTACGTCTAAAATTCGCCTTTTCAAATATTCCTTTTTAATTGATCTGTAGTTTATATTATATGTTAAATAAAGTTATTCTTTAGCTATAGGTACTCATGCTATTGAAATAGATCTATAAACACTAAATGATTCATTTAAAATATATTCCTAAGTAAAAAAAAATGTGAACATCATTACCTAATTCAAATTCTAATTTTTGTTAAATGAACTATAAATTTTAGGGATGCAAACGTTAAATTGATATTAAATTATATATGTAACAAATAGTTAAATAATATTCAACGACATTTATTTCGAATTTTCGTTGATTTAATGAATTAAATAAATATTATTTTGGACTTCGTATTTCAACATCATATTTTCAACATTACATAAGTTAACCTCGAATAGAGTTATTATCTCCCAACCGCATAGTATCAGTTTAGATGGGTTTTTAACGTCATTCTGCCATTGCAGCACTAGGCCGCCATCTTGCATATGTAACGGTGGCATGTAGATGCAGTATGAAAAAAAATCTAGATTGTCTAGAGTCTGTAAATAGTTAACATTAACCTTAAAGTGTGTTAAAACGTTTATTTTTTTATACTACTTAACGTCCACACTGCGAAGAATATTAAACTTTTCTGTGGTCGTTTATCATCAGTTCTAAGTGATTAATTAAAGTTGGTCATTCTGTTATTAGATTTAGCCGGACGTCTTTCTTATTTTTCTGTAAATGCAGTTTTGTAATTATGACCTATCGAACGCAGCACTAAATAAATGATGGTAACGCCGCAGCAGTCTTTATGTATATATTTGCTTTTTTTTTACTTTAAAAAATGTTTCGTTCATTTCGTAAATTCCTAACATACGTGACAAAAGTACTTGTATTTTATGTTCAGCTATTTATTTGTACACATTTTTCTGTTGAAATAATACCTACATTGTTTAAAACCGAGGAACCTCTTGTATTGATATAGGTTACAAGCAAAATTAAAGTATTATGTCGGGGTATTTTAATGTAAATTATTTCGTTAAAAAGACAAAGATATAATCCAACTGCCATGAAAATGATTTGGATTCAAAAATATGTCTTTTAAACTCTGCGTGTCCATTCATTTGCCATATGATTTATTTTTATACACTTGCAAATAACTTTCTTCAATTTCTGAAAATACTATGAGTATGAATTAATATTTTCTATGATATTCATATTTATTTTGAAAACAGCGCATGAAAGAGGATTTATTATAATAATGCATCGAATAGAATACCTATTATAGTTTTGCAATTATAATCAATAAGATCCATAAAATTGTCATTTTCTACTAATGATACACACTGCCATGCTTTTCTGGTTGATTACCCTATAGATATTACAATATGTATTAGAAATTAGTACACAAGAGACAGATTTTTTTTACAATGGTGGCATTTTGACCAAGTTATTCAACTATATAAACCGCTTTATACATTTTTCTATAGTTCATAACCGAAAATGAAAATAAATAACTTATCTTAAATCGCGTCGTAAATCGATTGCGGATTTAGTACAAAAATTTATGCGTCAAACAGAAAGAGATTTCTTTAAAAATTGAAAGAAACTACATATATATAAACCATCAAAATCGTATTCCTAATTTGTAAAAAAATTTGCAGACATCTATTTGACGCGATTTTACCAATTACACTAAAATTACGATTGTACTCACATTTAAGTATTTTAAATTTTACAATGATTTTTAATTTTGCATCGGTATTACATCGTAGTGCTTATCTAGTATCTAGTTTTAGTGTAACCCAGTAACTCTCAACACAGATTCTACTTTGTAGATTTGCAAGTTGTTTAATTTGAGGTGTTTTTTTTATTTGAGAGACCGAATACCCCATAACCATGTAAAATTTCTGATATAATTTTGACGTTTATTTTATTCGATTGTTTCGTTACGACATATTTTTCATATATTTACGATCTAAAATCTCTCAGAATTTCGTTAGTGCGCATGGTACATTGATTTAAAATATTTCCTAGAAATAAGTTTTCGTCGAAATGATTAATTTTATAAATTTTTCGACATTTACTGGAAATCACAAGATCGTTTTAGATAAATTAGAATTTTATGGATTTTCAGATAAATTGAAATTGTTCCTTTTAAATCCTCTCGTACTGGTGGAAATCAATATGTTGTACCTATACCATGGTGTTAGATCTATCAGAGTTCCAGGAACCCCCAAGTTCAAACAATGTATATTTTCTGAAATTTGTCAACAACATAGTAGACAATCTTACTATTATCTGCCATCACTTAAAACTATTTTGTAATGTTGCGTGGGAAAATACTTGTTTTGAACTGGAAAATAACATTACCTAATCGTATTAAAAAAAGATTTTACCTTTAAATAACCGCTGTGATATCTACAACAAAATAAAATGTTATTGTATTCGATTAAAAATTGAACAATTTTACGTCCTGATACTTTTTGTCTTGGGTGTGACGTTTGATAAAAAAAACTAACGTTTGTAAATCATTTTGAATTTACTGTCCAGTCTGATGGAACTTATCGTATTACTATTAGTATTGGTTACCCACATCAAGGACTGCTTTCCAAGTTTCCCTAGATAGTCTAGAAATTTGTAGACAGCAATCGTATTTAATTTTACTTAACATCGATTGTGTCGGTATAGATATGCTTAATTTTCAAATTCCTAGAGCGGCATCTAGGCACAACAATTTGTTTTACTTGCCATTTTCAAGAACAGATATAAAGAAAATTTCTTGTATTCGGTAAATAATAATAACTTTTTATACCGTTTATGATTAGGGATTAACATAATACAATGTATAATAATTTGAACAGTCCTTCAAATGCAAACATAAAAAATCTATTTAGAACCTAAATTTGATTTTTGTTCTTTTTTGTTGATTTGTAAACTATTAGCCTCATTTACACTGCACCTGTATATCCTGTATGTTTTGTATATTAAAAATGTATTATACTAGTTCAGTTTAGCTCAGTTCGGTTTTATATTTTAGCTATATGTTTTCTTTTGTCAAGTGCTTATTAGTTTGTATTTATTATTTTGTAATTAAGTATACCAAATATATAAATTTCTTGTAGGCATTTCAAAATGTATTTGTCATTAAAAACACTAAAGAAAAATAGTACTTTAAATTAAAATGATTTTAACTGTAAGCGACAATTCGACAACTTTATAAATGAATAAGTGCACGTTCAATTTTTATATTACAATATTTTAAAAACCTGCTGTTTTAGTGTCAGATTTAGGGATACAATTCTCACCCTATTCTCTTTCATATTCGCCTTCATTACTCTAGCTCAAAGTACGTGACAACGTATTTTTTCATTTTAGTAAATTGGCTTCCCTTCTAATGTGCATAAACGGCTATAAATCACGTTGGCGCATCCACCATTTCATATAAAAACTTTAGTGTGTCCCGATATTATTCTATATATATATTTTATGTATATTATATTTATTTGGGATGATATAATATGTTAAGAGATAATTTACCTAACTTTAATTTGTTACTGGAAATATATGATAGAGTCATTGTAAAGCATAGCACTTCTTTCAATTTAGAGAGTGTTGGTTTTAAATATAGTGATATTTAACGAACTTTATTAAAGTACAAAAACCAGCGCAAAAAAGAAATATATGTATATCGATAGATTTAATTTCAATTGGAACACTTTTTTCATTACCCTTTGAAATTTACGAATATATTTTTTCCGAAATAATATTATTTTGATTACAGTTTTGTAAGCTGCGGTCAGTGTGTTATTGAGGAATGGGTATGTTAGTATCGAATGCTAATGCTCCGACCTCTGTTTTTATTTCATTATTTAGTATCTATTGGGGTATTTATCTTGAAAATTAAATGTGTATAATTATTTATAATTCAAACAACATAGGAAACAGAAAATTTAAATACAATAGGTAGGTGCTAGTTACTAAGTAGGTAAATGAAATTCAAAATAATATAGCCTTTTCCCTTCTTTCAAATTCTATAATTTGTTTTCAGCGATTACTTCCTAGACCTCACGATGAGTTTATAAAACCACTAAGA
This sequence comes from Rutpela maculata, assembly GCA_936432065.2. NCBI lineage: Eukaryota > Metazoa > Arthropoda > Insecta > Coleoptera > Cerambycidae > Rutpela > Rutpela maculata. The sequence continues at coordinate 33,102,271 of OW386289.2, read as the reverse complement.
ACATTACGGAGGTACATTTAAGGATTTGCATAAAAACCTTTATAAATCCTTATTAACCATTAGGTAATGCTTTTTTAAGGGATCAACTCGTGGATAATTAAGCCACGAAAAACTAAAGATTTGTATGCAAATCCAGTTTTACTGTTATAATATATTAACTTGATGTATATCCCGGAGGCTTTAATCTTTATAATAAAAATTACTAATTTTCTTACTTTTCGGTTTATTCATCCATCGTCAGAGAAGAAGAAATTATGTAAAAGACAAAGATTTTTTAGGTATATGCTATTTTTTTATAATAGGTAGGTATTCTTTTGTTTGGCCGATATATGTGCTTTCATCTTTTCGTTGCAGTTTAGGTTTCAGTTTTGTGAAAAATGCTTTTACCGTGCTGATGGTTTATGTGCTATTGTTATATTATATTTTTTGAATACGTTTGAAATATTTTCTGATACATTTGGTATGTAGGGCATTGATATATATTTGTTATTATTTTTATGTGTATTATTATGTGTATTATTATAAATTTTGTGTATCTTTCTTATTATTTTAGATTCATAAAAATGTGTTTGGTAGGAAACCACGCTGACAGGCAGTGCTTAATTTCAGTTTTTAGTTGCATTTAAACACTCAAACAGAAAAAAATTTATAAATAGTGACTATAGTGTAGTACAATTTAATAATATTAGTTAATGTAAGTAATTCACATCTATTGTCATAAGAAAAGAGCACATAAAAAAATCTTTGTCCTTTACATACTTTGTAGTTCCCTGACGATGGTTGAATAAACCGATACGAAAATTATATCAAGTTAATTTGACATCAACAGTCAAGAAAATAAAAACATCTATGCCCATTAAGATATAGGTATAAAGCTTACCCGCTTGTTTCTTAGTGGTCTTATAAACTCCCCAATAATAATATATCGCTCAGATATGATGACAATATTTTACTTAACGCACTTTACATAGAAAGCTTTACATCAGCCTGATGCACTTATACAGCGAAAACCGCAAAACTTTCGTAAAAATAAATCTCACTCTTCGGGATTAGCGTCCGAAACACATTAAACACAAAAACTAAAAGCACCAACTAACACTAAACACCCACGTTAGGCACAACTATAATCTCGTGAAACTAAAAGCTTCACTATGTGTTCTCCGATCGCCGGTTGTTCGTCGTTGCTAGGGTGATGCAGATAATAATATCGTCGAGTGGAACCTCACACGAGTAATGTTTGCTTTGGTTAGCTGGGCTGGCAGGTCTACGGAGATATACTGCCGCTATCTAGCATGCCAGGCGGAGCAGCGGTAACAGCTGAACATCTGTACAATCTATAGCGATACCCAGCAGGCCTATACCCTGGCCTTCTTTGTCCTTTCCACAGAGACTGCAATCGACCCACTCGCTTATTGTGTGATCATAGGCGTGCGCTTTTTGTTATTTTTCGCTGTGGGCGTTAGTTAGTTCGTTTGGAGTTATTGTGTTACATTAGTTACTGTTTCGAAACGAAATTAATTGGTAGTGTTTCTTCAACACAACACAGGTCTAGATCAGACGGATCAATTAAAATAGCTCGTTGTAACCTACATGTATCAGTATACTGACAACTACAATCAGAAATATTTACCATAGCATTTTTATACTTGACTCATTCCAAATATTTGATATTTACAAACAAAAACTTAAGAGTATAAAGTTTTATTCTGTATATCACAGAAGTTAATAATGGCAATTTTTATTGGTTCAAGAGATCATACAAAATGTTATGAGAAAAAAATTAATAGAACATAATATAAATTAATCATATGATTTACATATTACAGTAAATTAATAACATCCACAGACAACAACTGGCAGAATAGTAAGTAAGCTTTCTTATGTAACATTGATAGTAAATAGAAATTTCTTAACATTGTTATCTAATTTACCCAAATACCAAACGGCATCAGTATAATAAGGTGAAAAACGTTTTGAAAGGTGAAGTTGGAAATATTCTTTCTGACAAAAGTTAATATTTCTAAAATGTGCAAAGAAGGTAAAGTGAAGATTTTGTGTTTGATAAATGGGCATTTGCACGATTCTTGATATGTAAATCCAAACATACATGGCCCTTTTTTGCAATATGAAAATACGATCAGGCATTGTGAAATTTTTTCAGAAATTAACACCGTAGGTATCTTAAACGTGACCAAAATTAGAATAATAAAAGAAATTACAACATAATACTATATACAACATTGTTTTCAACGCCAAACAATTACTGGCATATTTACTACAAAGTAAACTGACGTAGACTTTCCATTCAAGAGAAAGATCAATAATATTCCTAATAATTTAAATTGGTGCACTTAGTGAATAACCTTTACCATTTAGTTTTAATAAAGCACATGACGAGCAGTTCGACACAATGGGACATAATTGAAATAAGAATGTTTTTTTCTTGGTTAAGAAAGTTTATTGCTTATAAAATAATTTGTAGCAGCGGACAGATTTTCATTTACCTTGGTGAAGGCGTCATGTTCATTTTTGGCACTAATAATAATACAAATGTTATCTGCAAATGCTCTATTAGAAAATACACTAGCTAGATTATGTACAACAAAAATAATAAATTCCCTAATACACTTCCCTGCGGAACTCCTAGATCTATCTGTGACTACCTTGATTAAAGATTCTACAGTTCAACAAATTGTTTTCTATTATTTAAATAAGATTTAAGAATTAGTTAGTGCCAGGTCAATATGTGTACGTTATGTGTAAATGTTGAAGAAGGGTTGATAATAATCATGACAAAAACTTATAAATCACTTGCAAACGACAGAAATGAACGTGAACATTTATTTTTAATGGGTATTCGAAAATGTTTCTACTGTTAGTATCTTGAGAACTGTTGTTTAAACAAATTTTCATTTATTCTTTTTGTGCATTACCTGGTCTAAAAATTCTGGTACGTTTTTTTAAACACATATTAAAGAATATGTTTTTTTATATGATTTCCCAAACATCTAGTATAGGTTATGATAGAAATTAAGAAGACTTATTTATAAAATAACTATTCAATCAAGAATGAAAATCTAATTAAAATATGAATTTTAAATCTTTGTATTTCTCTGATAAAACCCACATTTGGTTGTGCTAGAAACAAGGGGCTGTAAAATGAATTTATTTACAAAAATCTATTTTAAACTTAATTTTTAATTCAACAGGACTCACCAGAAAAAAATTAAACTATCATTCTAAAATTCTTCTACACAGTTTAGCCTTTGAAATGAATTTTTCGCAATTGTTATGAGCATCATCAGAAAGACATAAAACCACTCAAGATATTTCAAACATTAATAAAAATAAATCTTCTTTTCTTATTTTATATTAGGTATACTTTGTATTATGGTTCCTAAAAATATACTAATTTTAACATAAAATAAAACTGTAGACGAATGAAAATGAACGTAAAATCTCATGATATTAAATTTTTAGTTTTTTATGTTAGATACTGGAAATTGAATATTCTTTCCACATATTGATGAAGTTGCACAATGATTTCACTAAGAGTTTTCATCATTCCCAGATGATGCCAAATTAATTGGCGATATTCGCGTCTAACATAGTGGCCAGTGCTTGAGATAATTACTTTCTACCCTCCCTTCAGGTAAATTTTGCGGTGAAATGTATTCAAAATTAGGATATTTTCAAAATAATTTTTCAACTGAGAATCAACAAGAATCTTATATTTATAAAGCTGAAACAAGGTGCACGCCTCTGTTCGGACTAAAATGTCGTTTATTTAGGGAACATCCGACGGCTGATGGGCGGAAGGGACTGCTGTGATGGAGGGACTGGGCTCAAGTTGAAGGACACGTCTAAAGCAAAGTAATATAAGCTCAGTAAAATTCTCACAAACTTAATGCGCATAAAAATAACAAATATCGTTTTTGGAAGTTTAATTTGAAGTAAACAAAAGACACATTCCTCCATCTTTACAGCCTAGTATTATTTTTTTTTAAGTTCCATACATGGGAAGAGGCGAAAAGGACGACCTCCAAAATGTTAGGCCGATACCACCAAAGAGTTGATGGAAAATAAAATTTGGTAAAGCCGTATGCGCCTAACAGGCAACTACGGTAGTTGGTGTAATGCTGTCAGCCTTACCATACACCTAATGGAGGCTAGCTAGAATAATGTATGGACGACAAAACATCTGTCAAAACGTTATGAATAAGAAGTATGGAAATATTTTATGTATGCTGCGAGGCGTCATATTTTTATAATCGTTTTTCGGTCATTTTCCTTTCACACAATATTTTTCTTACAACCCTTAGAATACGTATATAAAGCGCATTTCAAATTAGGCATACTTTTTTTATTATTTTATGAGATTTTTGTATATTAATTTGAAAACGTCAAAATGTTATTATTCTAGCTTTTCATCAGACTTTCAGTTGTGTACATTAAGTATGGAAAAGTGAGTTTTTCCGTTATGGATGTTTATGATCGAGGCGCAGCCGAGATCAAAAACATGTTGCAAATGTCATAATTTTGTACAAAATGTTGCATTATAGCTCTGTCAATGGACGTTTAATAAGGGGGTCTAGAAGGAAATGCCGAGATCACAATTTTTGACTTTTGGACTATTTAGGAGGTAAACATACCAAAAGTCCTCGAACATAGGAGGTGCGGGGGGTGCAGGGGGCACAAAGAAGGTCCCGGTTTTTGGTTTTTCGCTCATATCTTGAAAACGGTTAGCCATAATCAAAAAATATATATGCGAAATTAAAGCTGACTAAATTTTCCACAATAATGGTTCTATTAATTTTTGTCGTATCTGTTATGGTTCAGTAATGGATTGTATTATATCTTTTAACTGTATTCCAACATTTTTATAAATTTATTATAAATTGAAAAATTTTTTTAATAATCGTGGAAAAAATTTATTGTTTCAAAGCAGACTGAACTCAAATATCGAATAAAAAATGTCTTTGCGTCTGTAAGTGTATGTGTACGCGTGTATATGTATGTGTGCGTGTATACCGTTTCTTGTAAACAGGTTACCTTCTGTTAGACTTAAAATATTCAATTACAATTTGGAACATATGTAAAACAGCATGGCACAATAATCCGTTCTGAAATTGGGCCATATCTGTAATACATGGTGATAACCAGAGGCCTAAAAACTCTCGCAACATAATAATCTTATTAAAAATACCATGTTCCAAATTTTAGAACAACATTGATATATCATCTAATTTAAATAAAGTTGGTTTGAACCTAACATATACCCAGTATATTGCGGTTTATAAATCTTATACATTTTCATATTTTTGTATGCTTAATAAAAAAAACGCATTTTGCTCTGAAATTAAAATAAAACCTATTTTACGTAAGAGTGAGAGTTGTAGGCCTCTGGTTATGACCATATATTAGAGATATGGCCCAATTTCAATAGGGCTGTTTTACATATGTTCCAAATTGTAATTAAATATTTTAAGTTTAAGAGAAGTTATCGTGTTTACAAGAAACGGTATACACACACATACATATACACGCACACACACACTTACAGACACAAAGGCATTCTTTATTCGATATTTGAAATGAAACGGATATCTGTACATCAAATTTTTTCCACGATGATTATTCAATTTTTTTTTCAATTTATAATTTTATAAGAAAGTTGGAATACATTTAAAAGATATGCAATCCATTACTGAACCAAACAGATACGACAAAAATTAATAGAAACATTATTGTAGAAGATTTAGTCAGCTTTAATTTTGCATATAGCCACTTTTTGATTATGGCTAACCGTTTTCGAGTTATGAGCGAAAAACCAAAAACCGGGACCTTCCTCGCGCCCCCCTACACCCTCCGCACCTCCTATGTTCGTGGACTTTTGGTATGTTTATCTCCTAAATAATCCAAACACAAGTCAAAAATTGTCTCGGCATTTTCCTCTAGAAACCATTCATTGACATGACTATTATTATAACACAAAATAAAACTGTGTCGCTAAACCTTGTAAACAAAGTCTTGAATTTTTAGTGAAAATTGTAAAAACCAATGTTCAGAGAAGGACTTAACAAATTTAACATTAAGGAATATATTTTTTTTACTGTGGCACTAATCATTTTTAATTGTTCATTATATTTCTTTTTTTCCCTCTCGTTGGGCTTATTTCCCTTTTTAACATTTTTCTGTCCAGTCTAGTTTTTCTATTTCGTCGTGGATTTTCTTGTGGGATTTTTCACGCTATAGTAAGAGGATGTTTCGAGTATTGTTGGGTGTTTTGTTAGTTTCCGTCTCTATATTCCGTAATAGATCAATTGTGTTTGTGTCATCTGAGAATATATTACATTTCCACTGAGCCATGGAAATAATTAACTTTTTATAAAAGGTTTTATTCAGATCCCTTCAGTTCTAAGTATTTCCGTAATAACGCACCTTTTTTTACCTAAATATACTGAACTATGGACCTTGACCTTATATCTAAAGTGCACTAAAATTGACATAGATTTAGGAGTTATCCTCCTAATTTGAACCACCCAAATTTTTAAATTGGTATGTTAAAAGATTATGAATACAATTGGTAACTTGATAGACAATAATGCTACAATTCTTTTTGGGAGCAATTTATATTTCTAGTTAAAAACCGCTGCTATACATTTTTACTCTCTAATTAAAATATGAATGATTTAAACAAGAAGCCGTTATGTTTGTAATAATGAACATCATTTTGCAGAACATTTCTTTAACTGGGAATTCGATACTTTTCAAAGAAACCGCGCCCGCTAGATTAATTTGTATTCTAAGAATGTTTTCATTATTTGTCTTAATCTCTTCCTTCATTACTGTATTTGTAATTTACAAGAGAAAAGCATTTGCGACGTCCAATTCGTTAAAAATAAATGAAAATGTGAATTTTACCCGAGGAAAGGGAAAAAACATGGCCATTAGTATCATTAGAGGCCCCTGAATAGTCTGCAGGGCCTCGAAAGAAGTAACGAACCATGCAGGGAAATTACACGACAACGCAATATCACAAAGGATTCTTAATTAGGGACTGCTGTAGCTAGTTCTAATTAATCTTTCAAAAGGCCAAGTGCAACTCTAAACTCGATATTTCAATAATTAGCGCTTCCTTGATATTGCCGTTTATTTTAGTGCCTTTTCAATTTACCAAATTTCTGAATAGAATAGAAATTAAGGAATATATGACAGACAAATCTAGATCTACTAGACTTAAGAGGGTCATTGAGGTGACATGGAAGGCGGTTAAAACACATTTTAAAACATTTTTTTTTAAACAACATAATTTTGCTGTTGATGACAAAAAAACTTCTGACTAGCTAAGAGCAAAGGGGCGATGTGACTTATAAAACCTCATAATTTAAGTTCTTTTCGGGATTTACTAAAAATTGGTGGGTGACGGAGCTAAACGGACAACTGATTCGTATTCAGCATGTCGAAATACATTGGGGTTATCCAATGGAGTCCCAGAAACAGCCCACTTTTCGCTTTTTTGTGTGTGTTTGTATACCGTGCATGTAATTTCCCATTAGGCATGTACATCCACGTAGCGCGATAGATATGACAACATAGTTGCCGTAAATTCCTCCGTCGAGCGGAGCATTCCAGCCTGTTATTTCATTTTAGCCAGCTGGCACGCGCGATGTTGTAATTTTACTCCCGATGCCTAGCGTTCGGCTACACACACGGTATTTGCATACGCGGTTTTCTATAAAATGGCGGAGGATCCGGTGATATTCATATATTACACAGGCACACACACAAAAAAAATTGTATGTTTCTGGAACTCCATTGGGCAACCCCCATGTATTTCGACGTGCTGAATACGAATCAAGTGTCCATTTAGCTCCATCACCCACCAATTTTTAGTAAATCCCGAAAATAATCTAAATTATGAGGTTTTTTTCGCGATTTACAAAAAAATGATGGGTGATGGAGCTAGACGGATACCTAATTCGTGTTCAGCACGTCGAAATACATGGGTCACCCAATGGAGTTCCAGGAACAGACCACTTTTTTTATTTTGTGGAGATGTGTAATCAATTGAAAAATCAGTACTTCGTAGAACAGCAAACCATATAGTTTCGCTCGAAGTTATAGACGGCGGTTACATGACCAGTCAGGTGCAATGTTTTTAAAATGCATGCCAATCATATATATGAATATAATTACCATGAATATGCTAGAAACGCACATTTTAGACAGTCGTCGCGTGCAGAAGGGTGTGCAAATCAATTTTTTTATTTTTTTATTTTAAAATGGATGCCAATAGTGCCAAACGAAAAGCCGTGAAAAAAAAATCCAAAATCAAAATCATCCGAAATCAAAAATACCAAAAAATTTTACGATTTAATGTGCGCACCAAAATTTGTTTTGCTCACGGAAACTGCATGCCAATGAATTTCCGCTGGATTTTTTTTCACGGCTTTTCGTTTGGCACTATTGGCATCCATTTTAGAATAAAAAAGAAATACAAAAAAAATAAAAAAATCGTTTTGCACACCCTTCTGCACGCGACGACTGCCTAAAATTTGCGTTTCTGGCATATTCAAGGTAATTACATTCATATATATGATTGGCATGCACGAAAAAGTCTTATCCAGAGTCTTTTGTTACTATCCAGTTCAGAGAATTTAATAACCTCCACTATTCTCCAACTATGAAAAGTTCTAGTAATTTTCACGCACTAACACAAATGAGTCTTTTTCAGTGTCTCTATCACTTCTCAGTTTAAAGGATTTAATTATCACACTAATGTCCTAATAAAATGTTCTACAATGTCAAAAAAAAAATGCACTTAATACTATTTTCCTGTTCGAAAATAATCCTCGAACAATGTCCAGTAAATTAGTCCTCTGTGTTAGCACTAACCCTCGAGAATACTTCTCGAACACTTCAGCACAACTTCACAGCTCCTCTTGTCATAAAATTCCGCTTTTTGACACCAATTTGTGACGTGGAAACCACCCTTGCAAATTCCGTGGGTTCCAAAAATTATAACAAGAGGTGTCCACTAACACACTTTATTAAATAATTTACAATACTATTATTAACTTAAATGCACTTTACTGACTAAAAATAATAATGTTTATCACTTTGTTTTCACTTTGGAGTCTTAACCTCACTTGTCAATTCAAAACTTCATCTTCCCGCCGAGAATGCGGCCTTTTATACCTAAAAATGACAGATCCCGATTTTTCTGTGATGACGCCACCATTCTCTAGATAGTTCCAGATGTCATCATGCTAGAGCTTCTAGTAGGTTCTTTCTCTAGTAGGTGCAAATCGTACATTCAGACATCCGAACTAATTATTGAATTCTGTGTTGCCTACATTCTGGGGTTGCAACACATCACAGTGTAATAGACTGGCGGTACATGACCAGTCAGGTGCAACGTTTTTAAAATGCATGCCAATATATGAATGTAATTACCATGAATATGCCAGAAACGCAAATTTTACGCAGTCGTCGCGTGCAGAAGGGTGCGCAAATCGATTTTTTTTGCTTTTTTTGTATTTTTTTTATTTTATTTTAAAATGGATGCCAATAGTGCCAAACGAAAAGTCGTGAAAAAAAATCCAGCGGAAATTCATTGGCATGCAGTTTCCGCGAACAAAACAAATTTTGGTGCGCACATTAAATCGTAAAATTTTTTGGTATTTTTGATTTCGGATGATTTTGATTTTGGATTTTTTTTTCACGACTTTTCGTTTGGCACTATTGGCATCCATTTTAAAATTTAAAAAATATACAAAAAAAAATCGATTTGAACACCCTTCTGCACGCGACTACTGCCTAAAATTTGCGTTTCTGGCATATTCATGGTAATTACATTCATATATATGAATGGCATGCATTTTAAAAACGTTGCACCTGACTGGTCATGTACCGCCAGTCTATTACACTGTGATGTATTGCAACCCCAGAATGTAGGCAACACACAATTCAATAATTAGTTCGGATGTCTGAATGTAGGATTTGCACCTACTAGAAAAAGAACCTACTAGAAGCTCTAGAATGATGACATCTGGAACTATCTAGAGAATGGTGGCGTCATCACAGAAAAATCGGGATCTGTCATTTTTAGGTATGAAAGGCCGCATTCTCGGCGGGAAGAAGAAGTTTTGAATTGACAAGTGAGGTTAAGACTCCAAAGTGAAAACAAAGTGATAAACATTGTTATTTTTAGTCAGTAAAGCGCATTTAAGTTAATAATAGTATTGTGAAATATCCAGTAAATTATTTTACCTAGGATCACTACTGTAAATAGTAAAAAACACACTACCTGCCAGCTATGTAAGTTGAACTTTACATATTGTAAACAAATCCCACTGTAAACAAATCCCACTGTAAACAAATCGCACGGTAAACAAAACGCACAGGACACGCAATTATAGGTGGCTTATATCGCTGACGCGGGGTTTAAAAAAACAAGTGCGCCTACGTAATTTCCAAACGCTGTCAAAACTGACATAATATTTGTTGAATAATATTGTTGACAAGTAAACTAAATCCAGATTTTACTAAATAAATAAATAAATATGATCGTAGGTAAAGTATAGTACGCACTCATGGAAATACGCGCTCGCCGCTATGCAGCATCTTGCGTAACTTTTCCATTCGTGCGTAATATGCTTCTTACAACACTCATTACGTAATATACTATAATAAAGTGTGTTAGTGGACATCTCTTGTTATAATTTTTGGAACCCACGGAATTTGCAAGGGTGGTTTTTTAGGGGTGGAAGCACATTACAAATTGGTGTCAGGAAGCGGAATTTTATGACAAGAGGAGCTCTTGTGTGCTGAAGTGTTCGAGAAGTATTCTCGAGGGTTAGTGCTAACACAGATGACTAATTTACTGGACATTGTTCGAGGGTTATTTTCGAACAGGAAAATAGTGTTAAGTCCATTTTTGAGACATTGTAGAACATTTTATTGTGTTAGTGCGTGAAAATGACTAGAACTTTTCTACTTGGACAATAGTGGAGGTTATTAAATTCTCTGAACTGGATAGTGACAAAAGACTCTGGATAAGACTTTTTCGTGCTGTTTCGAGATTTTTCTGGAAAGTTCCATTACCGATATTGACGTGACAGTTAAATTTATTTTATTTTAACATAATTTTATGCCTATAAAAACTAGAAGTATGGCATCCGATAAACAAATACAGAACTTATTTGAACAATTCCAAAAAATGATGGCGTAGCAACGGCAGGAAGACAAAGAAGAACAGGAGAAAAAACGTCAAGAGGAGAAGGAAGAACAAGAAAAGCGACGTCAAGAGGAAGGAAAGCGGCGTCAAGAAGAAAAAGAAGAGCAAGAAATAAGACGCCAAGAAGAAAAAGCCGAACTGAGAAAAATTATGGAGGACTTGGAAATAAAACGTCAACAGGAGCAAGAAAGACGTAAGGAAGAATTAACGAAAATTCTAAATGAACAATTCAAAATACAACAGGACGCTATAATTTCCGCCAATGAAGAATTGAAGAGTGAAGTCAAACAAGAGATAAACAAGGTAGAAGAAAAAGTAGATAAGGTAGAAGACAAAGTAGGTGTAGTTGAGACAGAAGTCAGTCAGATCAAAGGAAAGATGTGTGAGTTCGAAGGACAAGTGGAGCGACTTAAACGACAATTAAGAGAGAAAGGAAGCCAGCTAGTAACATCATCGGGCCCTCGATTAAAACCTCCCTCCTTTGACGGCCAAAGCTCATGGACGACCTATAAAAGACAATTCGAGGCAGCTGCGTCTGCGAATAACTGGATTAATGAGGAAAAAGCCATGGCATTAGTTTTTGCACTAAGGGGCCAAGCATCGGAGTTACTGCAGACTATCCCAGTGGAAAAACAAAGGGACTTTAAAGTTTTGGAAGCTGCCTTGGACTTGAGATATGGCGACCAACACCTTGCCCAAGTATACCAGGCTTAGCTAAAATCATGGACACAAAAAGCTGGGGAAAGTTTACAAGAATTCGAAGCTGCGATAGAGAGACTGGCACACCTGTCGTATCCGAATGCACCTAGAGAATTTCAGGAACAATTAGCCATGGGAGCCTTTTTAGATGGCATAAGGGACGGGTCAGGCGAGTTCTGAGGCTGACGAGACACCAAAGTAGTAGCGAAGCTTTGGTGCGTGCACTTGAAGTAGAAGCCGGTTATAGGGATACTCCAAGGTCGAGAGTGCGAGCCGTGACTCTCGAAGAATCGCAACCAGAAACGAACCAGAACCCCATGTTCTCTGAGATGCAGAAAATGTTCACCAAATTATTCGACAAATTGGAGGGCCTCGGAAAGCAGGAAAAATAGCAAAATAAAGGAAAGCTGAGTGGTGGTATTAAATGTTACAACTGCGGCAAGGTGGGACATATGAAACGAGATTGTCGACAGCAGAACTCGGAGAGTCGAGTAAATGCTGTGAATGTTGAAGAGAAGCAGCAAAACTACACCAGAGGGGCTGTGCTGGCTAAGGAATGCAGTGCCCCCAGAGAAATTAAGATTTCCCAGCTTCGAAGAACTACAAGCAGTCTGTTGTTACAAGGCTATGTGAATGGAAGAAAATGTTTGTTTACCATCGACACAGATACTACGTCATCAATAGTACAGCCAGGATTTATATTGGGCTTAAAGATTACCAAGAGGCAAAATGAAGCGGTCGTCCGGACAGCTACGAGGGACAGGGCTACGGTTCATGGAGAAGTAGACCTGGGTTTGCAGATTGGACAGTTAAGGATCGACCCCAGGGTTATCGTTGCTGACATCACGGATGACTTCATTTTGGGATTGGACATCATGGAGCAGTATGGATTTATTGTTGACGTAGGAAAGCGAGTCTTAAGGATTGGGAACGAACAGTTTATTCTGTCAAAAGTGAACGACCAATTTCAAAAAACGTGGCTATTGACAACGCAGGCAGTAGTCAAAACTCCTGCATTATTCAGAAAACCAGACAAGGAAGATTGCAAGCGCTACCTTCAGGCGGAAAAATTGCCGAACATGATTGAAGTCAACACTGTCAAGGTCGATCTTCCAGAGAATTGGAGAAAGGAGGTTTTAAGGCAAGAGCAATTGAGCGATGTAGAAATTGGACCCATGTTGAGAGCAAGAGAAGAGGGGAGACGTCTAGCGTGGGAGGATGTTTCAGACAAAGGAGTGGGGCTGAAGGCTTTATGGTCACAATGGAATTCACTTACGGTCGTAGACGGGCTTTTGAGGAGAGCATGGGAAAGCCCAGATGGGAAGCAAGTTGCCATGCGTCTAGTGATTCCCAGGTGTCGTATACTAGAAGTACTCCAGGAAGCGCATAATGAAACGTTCAGCAGACACTTCGGCATAAACAAGACATTGAGTAGAGCACGGGAACGGTTCTATTGGGTTAATAGTCGCCAGGATGTGGATGCCTGGTGTCGCAAGTGTAAGAATTATGCTGCCAGTGTGGAACCATTTTCCATGAGCAACTACAGAAATGAAAGTCGAGAACAGCCGAAGAATGACCGAGAGCAGATGACCAAAGCTAGTAACCGATTGAAGGCTCGTTATGATCAGAATGCCAGTACAAGGTGGGGGATCTCGTTTGGCTGTACAACCCACAGTGAAAGGAATGGAAATCCCCGAAATTTCAACCACCTTGGGATGGACCGTATACTGTTATTACCTGAATTAGTGATGTCGTCTATCGGATTCAACGAAGCAAAAAGTCCAAGATGAAGATCGTACACTTCGTAGACTGGCGAAGTATGGGAAAGAGGCTGAATTGCCTGACCGGGACGTTCAGGCTTAAGGAGGGGGCAATGTGATGTGTTGCAACCCCAGAATGTAGGCAACACAGAATTCAATAATTAGTTCGGATGTCTGAATGTAGGATTTGCACCTACTAGAGAAAGAACCTACTAGAAGCTCTAGAATGATGACATCTGGAACTATCTAGAGAATGGTGGCGTCATCACAGAAAAATCGGGATCTGTCATTTTTAGGTATAAAAGGCCGCATTCTCGGCGGGAAGAATAAGTTTTGAATTGACAAGTGAGGTTAAGACTCCAAAGTAAAAACAAAGTGATAAACATTGTTATTTTTAGTCAGTAAAGTGCATTTAAGTTAATAATAGTATTGTGAAGTATCCGGTAAATTATTTAATAAAGTGTGTTAGTGGACATCTCTTGTTATAATTTTTGGAACCCACGGAGTTTGCAAGGGTGGTTTCCTAGGAGTGGAAACACGTTACAACACTATTCATAAAAGACGGCGAAGTTTGCGATTATTTTTAATGCACCTTATAGTGCGTGATACTATTTTCATCATGAAAATTTTTATATAAGCTACTAGTATCATGTCTTTGATGAAACAGCTGGATTGCCATTCCAAAATCTGGCACTAATAGTAGCAATTAAATAAAATAATGACCAATAATTTCAATAAACCATCATCACATTTTTTTCATAAAAAATAGCATGCCATCTCGTAGATGATATTAAACAAAGTGGAAAAATGTAAAGTTGCTAGTCGCCATCCTGTCCCGCATCCCAGGCAACTCTTAGTAAAAAGTTTTTTTTTTTAAATTTAGCTATATATCCTGAATATTCACATATTCAGCAGGTGGTGGTACAGCGGTTACACTTTTGATTTGCCACCAGGCACCAGGATGGAATTGCCTCGAACGGGTTTTTTCGTTGAGTTTTTTCCCATGCCAGCAATCAAAATCTTAAGTGCGTGTGTGCAACGACCAATTTTAAGCGTTATTTTTAATTATCTTAGCGCATTTTATATGTTCTTTTCCAATAAATTGTTAATGTTAAGTTTTTAGCTTTTTACCGTCATTTTCATTTTATCGTCCCTAGTCTCGTGGATTTTTTAATTTCCAAGCCACGGTTGGATTTGGTATTAAACTCTCAATGAACGATGCACTTCTATCAAATGTTGGTGATAACGATTCCAATTCTGGCGTCTTCATACTGTTAGAATCGGTACTCACTGAGAGATTTTTTGTGTCCCTGTATCCATATAAAAATAAAGTTTTGCCAGTGTTTTTTATGTCTGTATCTGTGGATTTCTTGTCATTAAACTTGTCAATGACGTCTTTCAACCCTGGTTCTTGCGGCACGGTAGCGCAACAAACTAAAGTGTGTTAATGGCGAGACCGCTTGGTTACGTTGTCTGTCGTGTACTGGGTTCGACCCCAGCTCCGACACTGCCAATGTTGGTAGCTAATGGATGTCTGCGTATTTTCAAATGTGTAATCTCCTTCCGGACAGCCTAGCAGCGTTACCACATTTGGTAGATTTTTATTTCTTTTTAATAGAATTTTAAGGGTTTTTTTAAAGTTTGGTAGGTAAAATTTGCTGGTAGATTTCTGATAATAATTATCAGAAATCTGAAAGCAAATTTTACCTACTAAAAAGAAATAAAAATCTACCAAATGTGGTAACGCTGCAGCCTAGGCATTGGATTTTTTGATTGTCTAAGATGTGTGGTGAGTTTATGCTCTAGAAGATTTATGATTTGCTTTTCCTTTTCTCTTTCCAAACATAGCATTAGTAGCGTTACACCCTGTAAATGTAGAAGCTAATAAGATATAATTTTTGATATTAACAAACTATTTTTCTAAAATAGTTGATATATTTTTTCAGTTAATGCGTATTTTTCAAGTAAAATGCCAAAAATCATAATTCCGTCCATAACAGAAAAACTTTATGTTGCAGTATCTCGGTTAATTTTTATCGTACGGCAACCAAACAAAAACCAAATTAAAGGAAATTTTGTCTATTTTAAAAAAGCTCTCTTGATATATTTTCTCAAGTAAAACTGTAATTCCACCCTTAATGATATTTTTTAGTGTATTTTACTAAACGTGCAGCTAGGGACTCATCGGTATCCTCAAAGGCAAGTATTTTTATAGCATTACCAACAAAAGAGCCTGCTCTTGCTATTCGTTTTAAGTCGAGTTTTTATCTATTTTACCTGTACTATATCTCCATTCTCTAACAATAATATACTTCAGACTTGGGCTCCCATTCCCCATTTAAAAATGGCTGTTGCTGAAAGTTCTGCTTGTACTACTTTACCAGGCCATTAGGCAATCCAGTTTCCCCAAAAAAATGCTAAATTTAATAACTACGTTGCAGCATGTATGCTAAAGGCACTAACATTGATTAATGATATTTCTAATGTCTCTCTGTAGCAAATGTAGCACAAAGATATACCGACTTGGTAACAAAATCGTTGGCCCATTTTTCAAAAGCTGACGCTGTCGCGTATCAAATAACGGTGATGGAAGATAATAATTTCTTGTATACAAAACACATCAAATAAGCTGAAGAGCGTATTGCAACGAGCACGGGGGCCAAAGCAGCGTATGTACAGTGAAAATGAAAATAAAAAGATGTATTAGAACATTTTTGTAAAATAATGAATATTAATTATAACATTCGCATGAGTGAAAAACAGCTTCTGTCGCGGCCGATGCTGCGTTATTACTCATTTTAAATTATGTTTCATCTTCATGCAATATTTCTAGGGTATATTAATTACTTGGTTCCCGGTTCCCTATACATATTTCAGTTGCTGATAATAACAAGGTGACTGGTAGGTTTCCGTGTTGAGAGAAACACGGCGAACCTGGCGTATAATTACAGCAAATACTACCGAAGTCATCTGCCTTCGATTTTATATCTGCTCTATTTTGTTCAAACGATACAATTTATGTTATAAAATGGTTTAATTTATATATTTTGAATACGTGAACTTTTAATATTATTATAATATTGGCACTTGTGTTGCAATAAAAATCTTTCGAATTTTGGCATTATGGCTAAATCGGCATGTTGTTGGAAAATATTATTTAGGTATTATGCAAATCACAACTTACACACTTTTTTATTTATTATGAAATTACCTACTTTCTGTATATTGGTGCGTCAATCTGGTCACACTAATATACTAGTTAGGTAAACACTTTAAAACACTCATTATTGGAGAACCAATCAAAACAACTACTCTTCTAGCTAATACTGACGAAGTATTACAAGATAGGATTACTAGCATTTTAAATAAAAAACTCAAGAAAAGAAACGCAAAAAACGCCAAATGTGCCTCCCGACCTATTTGAATATTGTCGACTTTTATAATCATGAGGATTATTGCTCTGTCGGCGCCGGCGCGGCGGCTAAAGGGGTCTACAGATGACCCAACCAACTAACCGACCTTCTCGGTACACTTTGAGGATTGCCATGCGAACTCGTAAAACTGCTGAAGCCAACATTGTCGGTACGCTTTGAAGACGCTGGAATTACAGCAAACCAGCTCATTTTTACGAGTTGTCATGGCAATTTTCAAAGTGAACCGAGAAGGCTGGTTGGTTGGTTGGGTCGTCTGTAGACGACATAGAAGAGACATTCCATTATGTGTTTTTCATGCTTACATTGTTAGCTGTAAGCCAGGCCACCTCTTACCAATCATACAGTGTTGTCAATGTGTTTAATTTATCCATTTTTAGGTAAATTTACAGTAAAAATAATAAATCTGGATATGATGAACGAGGTGATGAATTAAACGTTATCGATTTAATAACTAGACAAATTTCGATTATAATAAACAAAAAAATGTATCGTTAAAGTACATTTTTTGCAGATACTAAATTACTGTCATCAGTGACATTTTTTCAATAAAAATATGAGGAGATTCAAAAAGCCGACCTGGACGGCCTACTTTTTCTAATAAAACCTATGGAATAATTGTGATGAAAAAGTGCTGAAATAGCAATGAGTAAACTGAGATTAAATGTCAATTAGTGTTTTCAATTAAAAAGTAATTAAATAACGTAAAAGTAAAACTGTTTTATTATTTTTAAAATGACAGAGTTGCAACACTGTTAAAATCCATGTCAATGACATGACAAGTCTTCTTTTTATTCTATACATTTCTACGGTTTCTGATTAATTATAAATAAAAAAATGGGCACTACCGGAACGGCTGGAACCTCCCCACATGGTGGATCTTTATAAGCTGCGTTTGGCTATTAAATCGGAAATCAGAGGACTGAGCAAACAGATAAATTACCCGTGACTTTGGAGCCATTTATTTCATGAATAAATATCGAACGAACTGAAGTGGACTGCAAGCAGTCTGTTAAAACATAACCTCTCATATTTGTATATGTTGCATGTTAATCAATTGCCGGATATTATAAGGGTATTAACAGATAACGTTTCGAAGATTTTGTAGAACATTGGATAGCGAAAAAGAATAACAACACAGAATTTAGTCAAAATGACACTCTAACCTCCACAAGTCAATAACATGGACGATTCAAGTAGACTACGCATGTGTCAAATTAAAATCTTCCTGCTTGATCAAAAAGGTCCGGTCGAGCTTCGTCCGAGGCCTTTATTTTGTAATATTCGAACGTTTCAGATTTAGCTCGGTTAGCTCGATTTCCATTAAACGAACGATTGTGACGCGTCCCATCAATCAGACGTAATATCCGAACACGACTATAAACAATTGTTACCTTTAAAAAAAACATTTAAAATAAGTTTTGACATCTAAGTAAGTAAGTAATAAGTTTGTCATCTTTGTCAAAAATATTTGGGTTGGTAACCTTTACGAATGTTGATTTTTACGTAATAGATCATTTTCGGTCAGCTGATTTTGACGCAGCTGTCTGGAGGGCACCCGAAACCTCATTCAACAACAGGAAATGAAAATGAAAACAATTAATTAGAGACGAGTTGCTATTTAACAACCTTTCATTTTATTAAAAAACTAGCTCACCCAGCAAACGTTGTTTTGCCATATAAATTATAAATTTTTGTCCAAAAAATAAAAAGAAAATTTCTGGTTAGGGCCACCCTTATCACCTAGGGGTATAAAAAATAGCCTACAACCTATTCTCAGACCTATCAAATATACACAAAAAATGTCATAAAAATCGGTCAAGCCGTTTAGGAGGAGTTCGATAACAAACACTGTGACACGAGATTTTTATATATTAGATAAAAGCTTGTACCCATCTCTAGAAAACAAAATTTCAGTTGGATGCCCTCCACGCCGGCAGCGTGACGTCAACCGAAAATGATCTATATTCTTAAATCCTAAGAAATATATATTTTTGAGGTTAGCTGTGACGTCAGGTGATAAATGTACCACAACCTATAAATCAACATTCGCAAAGGTTACCAACCCAAATATTTTTGACAGATGGCAAAATACATTTTCCCCTAACAATAATACCAATAATATTTTTTTGATGCTGTCACGTGTGACCATATAACGAATTCTTTTTAATTTTGTTCACGGAAACCAAATCGAAAGGGTGCAAGTGTGATATATCGTTGAAATCGGAATTTTTACTGCTTTTCAGTGGTTCGATTACAAATCGTAAGTAATCATAAAATAAGCAACTTGTGCCAAAACGGCACTAAACGTAATCCGATCTCAACCAAAACCTTTTCAGATCTTCTGGAGCACTAAAGGAACCCTCAACCTAACTTAACCTACCCTACCTAACCTAACCTAATCATGTTTAATTAGTATTACTAACAAAAGTTTTTGTTGAGTACCTATTGTTATATTTTTATTTGTGTTAGAATACCAAAAAATACCCCGTTTTATAAGAATCTGTCATTTTGACAACCATACCTTTGTTAATATTTAACCGACTTATGCTATACTGAAGCTTAAACTCTTTCTCTCAAAATTTTGCCTCTTTACTTTTTTCATAGTGTCATCCGTGTAAGCTACTACCGATTAAAGGAAAAAAGTACCTAATTTCAACATGGCGGCGCATTTTTTCTTCATTTCTGCATGGCGGATTTTTTGGGATTTTCATTCAGAGACTCCTGGATAGCCATAGAATACAATCCCGAAGAAATTAGCTTGTTACAAATTTGTTCCAGGTTTGGTCCAAATTTAATTCTATTTTACTGAAGTATAATAAGAAAAGCTATGTGACTACTTAAAAAAGGAGTGATAAATAAAATAATTTTTAAATCGGTACTTACTGTGCCTTTGGCCTATTCTCATATTCCTTCCCCAACCAATAAGTAGGGTACTTATATAACGAATAACTCAAGTAATTACTATATTTCTATTAGAAGAACAGAAATAAAAGGTAATAATAATAATAGGCTTTTTTAAATTTCTTTCTATTAAATATATACTTAGGTATAGTTAGTTAATTATCCTTATTTTTATTTGAGTGGGTACTTTGAATAAGTTTCAACATGAAGCTCAATGTCTATTTTTACATTTTAGACCATTTAATGTACGCCTTTCGATTTTTCAACGAGCGCCTTAATGGCCCTTCGTTAAATAAATATAGCCGGTGGTTGGTGATAAAATGTGTAATGGCGGTCATGATTCAATGAATAATGAAGTGTTTATTTTAAAGTAATCAGCTTGGCAGTTTATAAAAACACAGGAAGTCTGAGTCTGGTTGGGTCCGTCCAGACAATGCTTTATTTAAATAGCTTTTAGTCACGTTTAGTTCAAATATGTATGCCAGATTTTGTATTCTCACGATGACGATTTTTTTAACGGCGATTATGCTCGGCGTTTTAGCCCAGCTAGGCAGGGAAATATTAATTATTCCATTAACGGATAACCGAATCGGATTTTTGAAATTTTTATATCTCCCTCATTTTAAAAATTATTCGAGATAAAAGTTTTCGGTGTGATATATACAAATATATCTTCTGTATATAAAAAAACTGATAAATTTCAGAGATGAATGATTAATTAAATTATTTAAATTGAATAAAGGTTACCACTCGGCGCACAGTGGCCCCAAAGTGACTTTTTTTTTTCAAATCAGTCTTAATACTTAAGCAAACAGATTCTTTTTTAATGTTCGTTTTTTATTTGCATATCGATCTGTCAAGCCAGAGTTTCGATTTTTGTCCCTTATTTTTCAAAATTTTCCAAAAATTTTGAAAAATTAGTGACAAAAATCTGGTTTGATAGATCGATAGGCAATTAAAAAAAAATACTTTCCGATTGGTTAAGTATTAAGACCTGCAGACTGATTTGAAAAAGAAGTCACTTTGGAAAATTTTGAAAAATCAGGGACAAAAATCGAAAACCTGGCTTGACAGATCGATAGACAAATTAAAAAAAAAACGAAGATTTCAAAAAAAAACTGCGATCAGAGCTATTGTTTGAAACTTGTCCAAAAGGTATATGTGCTTACTTGCTGCAATTAAGTTGAAAAATCTTAGTTCCGCCTGTAGTTTAGGTACCCTAATAATGTTCAATTAACCGGGCGGCGACGGTGAAATATTTCAGTTTTTTTATGACAGTTCAATTTGTGTTAAATTGTTGGTTGTTTTGCTTTAACAGTTATCACTTGCCACTTTCAAAAAAAAAAATAAAAAAAATACCAAATTAAAACTTTTAAATATCATAGATCTTGAAGATCGATTTGTTTTTAATTGAAATCGTTCTTTCATTTTATATTCTCTTCTTCGATTCCATATATGTAGATATATTAGTAATATCTATCTGCACTGAATTAAACATACATAATATAGGTAAATGGAATTAAAAACTAATCAATGTAAAAAAATTGCTATTATTTTTTTTTCAGCAATTATAAAAGTTAAAAAGCGCATCATAAGCGAACTTCGAACCAAATAAAGACCTATATTATTATTATTATTATTATTATTATTATAATCCTGAGATCAAACTTATGATTACTAAGTTGATGGAATTGATTCTCGATCACGCCATTCAAAAAATAATGCTTGTCATCGACTGAATGAGTAAAATGGCGACCTTGACTCTTAATTAGGTCATAAATAGACTATACGAACTATTTGATATGCGCTTAAAGATAAACTATTACAAAACTTAGAATTATTGAATGAAGGCATATAAATTGGTATTTATTTCACTACGTACTAAGACCATATTTATTTATTTATTTCATTACGATATTCAACAGGCACAGGGTCCAATTACAGGATAAAGAGAGAAAAATTATAACTAAAAATGAATTGAACATAGAAATATGATGAAATATTGAAAAAAAAAACACAGAAGATGACAATGTCTAAGATAAACAATGGTTAATTCAAAACATATTTTAGTGGAGTTGCTATAACCTCATAATCGTCAGAAAAATCAGTACTTTGACATTATCTCGAAAACGGCGAATTGTATCAACATTTTTTTGATTGAAGTAAACTAAATTTTCTACAAAAATTGTGTAATGAGTTTTTTTGGGACTCTCAGTGGTGGGGAAATTATATAGGTATTTAAGTATAACTGTAATATAATTCTATTTTTAATAAAAAATACCTTATGGTAAGCTTTATTTTAACTAAATATTTCTACTCTAGTGATTTTTTATAAAATCGCAAAAAACGAATGCCAAAAAGTTAAAATTTTCAGTCACTGACGGCTTCACAGCAGTCTCCATCACATAAACACAGTACCGTGCATTTTAACTCTACATGAGCGCATGAACATTTTTTACTACATATAACTCGACATTTACAAGAAATCAGCTCCTAACAAGTTGAAGTAGCTTCTGGAGATGTGGTCCAAAGAGGGTGGTAAACTCCACCCCCAAAAATCAGGATCTGAATGATTATTATTATTATTAACATTATTATTATTGTTACTAAGGTATTATTCTTATGTATGATATTATCCATAACAATAATACTGTCGGTAACGTACTAAACGATCTGCGCGACATCATATTAAATAATGCTTGACAATATTACCGCTGATCATTTAGTCTAATTGTAGGAAAACCGCTTGGTCCATGACAAAAAAGTAGTGAATTTTGTGTTCTTCAATTTTACTTCCGAGTTTTTTTTGTCATAAGTACACGGTTTTCAAGATAATCCCAAAAAATTGCCTGCAAACTTTTGTTTGTTCAAGATGGCCGCTGAAAAAAAATTTCCGCCTGGGCACTATATCACATTTTGTTTGCCAAGAAAAACTTTACCTCTGTGCCAAATTTCATGTTAGTATCACAAAGTGAACGATTGTTATGCTTAAAACTCCACTATTTCTTATTTGGCGCAAAATATATCCAGTCGACCTTTCAAATTTGTTTAGCTAAAGTTCACTTGATACAGAGGTGATGACATACGAATATTTGTTCTGGCTGTTAGGACGAAAAAGGGTTGCTATTCCCAGAAGCATTTCTTTGACCGTCTAAAGGGGTCTACACACGATTCAGCGGCAGGGAGCCAGCCCTGTCGGTACCTTTGAAGTTTGGCAGGGCGACCGCTGGGTAGCGGCAAAGTTTGTTCGAGCCAGCAGTGGCGAGGTCAGTTTCAGTCAGCGAAGGACAAAATACATGCGGGCTTGCCTGCCGCGAAACGGACATCGTCTCTTTGAAGTTCCGCCGAAAGTATGACATTAGTACGGTCGTTCACCACCACAGTTGTCTAATTCCAGAAACATGTTATAATGTTTGAAATAAATAAGTGAACTGAGAATTCATTTTACTTCCACATCCCAGCATGCCCGCTAAACGTGAAAAGCTCCTCCCGTTGTCGTGCCGTCTTGTGATCGTGCCGGTGCTGGTGCCGGTAGATGTGAAAACGCCCTTTCGGCCCGTAAGCGCACGCACTAATTCACCCAGCCATCGTATACACTTCTAACTGCGAGGCCCAGCACAGGATATTAAAAAAGTAGCAAAAAAAATACCAGCACGCTGGCCACAGCATGCTTAAGACTAAGAGATAGTGACACGTTTTTTAAACAACGTCTCATATCAAGCTGCCTCTTATTATTTATTTCCGTCATTTATGTACGATAAAAACAATAAAAACCGCTGTCTTGTAGCGCATGTAGGGCATTACCTAGAAAGTGTATTAAAATTGAGACATAAAAAACGATTCATGGCAGGCTGCCTTTGAAGTGGTCGAAAATTTATGAAAAATAAATCCATCGGAAGATGAATGGTAGCCGGTTTCAACTTGTAGGTACCTACCTGACAGTAATTTGAAAACGTTAAGAAAAACACATCATAAAAAAACGATTCGTACCAGGCTACCAAAGATATAAAACATTTTTCAAGTCAAAATATCCATGAAAAACAAGTGGCAGTCGGTTTGCACTTGTACATGACATCTAATTTTTAAGTGTACAATTTTCGTTACATAAAAAAACGATTCATACCAGCACCAACATTTTTTTGAGTTTAACTCATACCGCCAAATGTTTACTAATTCAGCGGCAGCTGGTTACAGCAAGTAGAACAATTATTACAACACGAGAAATAGTGCAAACATTTTGGGTATAACAAACAAACGATTCATACCAGGCTGTCACTGTATTATTACAAAAAATATGCTATTTTAAGACATTGTATAACAATTATATAAAAAGTCCAGTAAATCGGGAAGAGTATAATGCTTC
This sequence comes from Rutpela maculata, assembly GCA_936432065.2. NCBI lineage: Eukaryota > Metazoa > Arthropoda > Insecta > Coleoptera > Cerambycidae > Rutpela > Rutpela maculata. The sequence continues at coordinate 33,077,872 of OW386289.2, read as the reverse complement.
TTTTAGTTTTCGTTGCTATTGATTTCTAGTTATATTTCGTTCACATTCCTCTCCGCCCTTTTAAGTCTTCCTTGGAGGTATCACCACATGGTAATTTACATCTTCTATAGTTTATACCTATATTTTTGCATTTACTGGAGTGACTTTAGTAGGATGTACTCCCCTGCACATTCTGAGAGCATCATATATTCATATGCTGTACATAAAAGGTCCCTCTTGCAGATTTACATCCATAATTTGTTAATGATGACGCTGCTGCTGTGACTTGTGGAAAATAATAAGTCTCCTGCGAAAAATAACGCAAGGCAATGCTCCTGAGCTCAGAGCATAAAAGTCATCAGTAAAGTAACTTTTAAAGGAAAATGACCCTAGGTGTAATTGTAACAATATTCATTTAAAAAGTGATTTGTATGTTCAAGAGAAAAACTGTGGGTAACATTAAAAGAATTTCAATTTGCACACACAAAATATGCTTTTTTAACTTTTAAAATTATTGTACCTACTTGATTTAATCGGACAGATTTTTAATGTCATTTAAAAAAAATACACAAATTCGTTTCATAACACGCTGAGCTCAAGTATCAAATAAAAAGTGTCTGTGAAGACCTTTTCTTGTAAACACAATAACTTCTGTTATATTTAAATATTTATTTAATAATATTTATATAATTATATTAAATTTAAATTAAACACCACAGATAGTGCATCTCTGTACTCCAGAAGAGACTTCGTGATGGAAACGGCTACACCTTTAGAGATAACAGACGCACATTCAATATCCGAGTATGAGAATAAGAGGAAGAGGATTGATTTCTTTCGAAAAAATTTCAGTTCCAGGACCGGGATTTAAATCAGGGATTATGCATCATTTTTTTTTTTTATTTAAATATTTTTAGGTGTGTTGGTAATCTGAAATATTTAAAACTAACTTCTGTTGTCCTTTTTGTGCAGCCGATGCTGTCTAATTAGTAATATTAACATTTTTTTCGAGTCTTCCGTGATCAAAATATATGTTGTATTGCGAATATTTTCTTCTAGTTTTGTATAAGATTGCCAGGTATTTAAAATACAACTTTATTTTAACACCATAGTTTCTAGCACTCCGTGTTAAAATATCAAGGGAGCGGCACTGGGTATTTAATATGATTTAGTTGTTAAAAAAAGTGAACGTTTTTAAAATTTTGTCGGATGGAAATTTAAAAAAATAAATATAAAAGTTATATTATCATTTAGCTGATACAAAAAAAATATATATTTCAAATAGGTAGGACTGCAAGAAATTATGTTTTAATATAAAGCAGTTTTACGGATAGGATTTTGCAGAATGCATGAAGGAAATGAGTTTATTTTCGATTTATTATAAATATTTAAAAAACCAAACATAGTATAATCCTTAAAACTGTTTTAGATACCTGCTAATATTCTTAAATATTTATAATAAACCGAAAATAAACGCATATTTCCCTCTCACTCTGCAAAATCCTCTCATTAAACTAAATTATATTACTTACTGCGCCTGGAAATTAATTACACTTTTGTACATAAAGTACATATTATTGCCGTTATTTAATATTTTAATATTTTCGTTTAAAAATATTGAAATTGATTTTTTTCTGTTAACCTTACTTTATAAAAAACATACGCCATCTTATCTTGATTTATTCTTGAATCAATACCAAATTTATTTTCTAAACGACTATTTCTAGGAACATTTTATGAATGTGATAATATTTTTATTGAAGAATATGTCTCTTTTAAAGGTGTTGACAATACAAAAAATATCTGTTTAACGCAAAAAATGGGGAAAACTATGAATTCAATATCGTTTTTAGTCACCAACTCAAACAGGATAATGAATGGAAATTATTATATCGTTAACAATTCTAGGTATGAGGTCAGATATATTACATAGAGATAGACTCTTTTTTTGATTTTTCATAAGTTATTTTTCCTGCTGTTTGCGAAATCCTATAAAAATATTCTTTATAGGTGATATACTTATTTATAAAATTTTATTATTCGTATTTCGACATGCATCTGAATTTTTGTGCACTTCAGAAAATCCATAAGCAAATGATCTCGACAGAAGTGGCTTGTCTTCTTTTGCCTGCAGTCCTCTTTTTCCGAGATATTCCAAAACACATTTTTACACAGCATCTGATATTTAAGTTCACGTCTTGGTTCACGCCTTTAACGGCTAAGATTTTTAAGATCCAACACTTTATTTGTATTACTTTTCTTGCTAAATTCACACTCAAAGGGCAAAAAAAACATGTGGCATCTGTGTATGTTACGCTAAACGCTTTATAGCCCGTCGGGCAGAGCGCGAAAAGCCTTCTCTTTCTTGACCTACCCAATACTGAAGTATAACCAGATGGGACCTTCACTACTTATTAAAGCATGTTATTTTACATAGGAAATCAAAATTGACGACACTCTCCATTGGTCGAGACCGAAGATATAAGAAAAAAACTAAAAAAAAAAGAAATTTAGAAATTTAAGATTTAATCAAATATAACTTTAGAACTAAAACAGATAAAAATACAATTTTTTTTTTGGTTTTGATAAATAAACATTGCTTTTTAATTTGAAGTATAATTTATTGCAATAATTAAAAAATTAACATAAAAAAACTAGCAAAATTCAAAAAGATACACAAATCAGCAACATTTTTCTAATTCTTAACTCGCCATAACTCGCTTATATAACGAGGTATTCAATTTTTTCTTTCACCAAAAACTGACAAATTTAATAGGCTTCATTTTGTCTCTATTAATGCTGGATCTAATTTTTTAACTAAAAGCGCTACAGCCCTTGAAACACAACGAAGCACAGTACGACGACGAAGACGCGAGGCTTCCTTTCCCGCCCCCGCTACTTTCTCGGCCCATCAAGAAACGTATCGGCTGCTGGCCTCATTATTGTCTGGATAAATATTAATAAGTATATACTATTTTACTTACATGTAGGCTATTACAGTTTATGTATATTGTAGATTCATTTTTATCAATGGAGAAAAACTACATGTTTGTTTTACGAAACTGCTGAAAGCAGTGAAAATCTAGTGGTAAAAAACCAACTGTTACTGGCATCAGGTCTATTATTAATTGTGCAAATGAAAGAAAATATGCAATTTCATTAAAATTTTTATAAAACAAAGTGGTGGCACTTATTTGCACACCCTTCGATACCGATTTCATTATTCTTGTCTGACATCTTTTTGTAATAAATAACATTAGCAAAGATAATACGTATTGTCTCTGATATTAGTAACGCGATAAAAAAATGCAAGTGAGCCTTCATGTAGTTATAATAAAGAAAAAAAAATCAGTTTAAAATAAAATGGCATTGTCTGATTTGTGGAAAATCCAGAAAAATTAAGAATAAATTAAGAACATCTTTAAGTACCAGTTTGTACAGGAACGGGTGCGGAAACTAGAAAAAAAAATATATTAAAGCTGCAGTGTCGCATTGTGATACAGAAATACAAGGCAGGTTACATATTTATTCAGATTTATTTGGGCTAATGGAAATTATCATAAAATTTATTATGCAAAATATTTTAGCAAAAAAAATTAAATGTGTACAAACTAAACAACTGAAAGAAAAAAATGAATTTAAAGTAGCCTTAAATATTTTATTTAAGGAGGTTTATCTTGCTGTTTTGCAAAAAAGAATTCTTAACTCTAATATTTCTAAAAACACGCCTTAATGATATATTTGAAGAAATGACGGAAGAAAAATTAGATTATTATAGCAGTGGAAATATAAGAAAGAAATTAGAAAAGCATTTAAGCAAACAAAGTGTTTTGTGAACACAAAGAAAATACAACAGTTCATTCAAGTGATAATAAAGCTAAAAGGATTTTTGTTGTCAGTCACAAGTGAATCAGGCGAAGAAAACTTGGTTAATGAGAATGAATTGACAATTCCTGATAAAGCTGCTGGTATCTTAAGAGAAGCTATAGCTGGATGTTTTAAAACTATAAAAAAAAACACGACTACTAATCTGAATGAACATAAATGTAAACAAGAAGTTTCAGATTTGTTATAAACATTTATGTCGTGGATACTAAATATGTCAGGACAGACAAATTTGATTTAAACGTTATTTCTATAGTAATGGAATTTATATTAATACTTATGGAAACAATCAGCTTAGGCCATTTTTTTAATCCTTTACATATCACTACATGTGTTTCGTGCCGTCAGAAGAAAAAGAACTTAATGATATGCTTTATTCTTTTGGCTATAGTTATTCCTACGATGAAATACGTACATTTTTAACGTCTTTAGCTAATCACGTATTAGTAAAAACTGGTGACGACATTTTTATACCACCTGGAGTTCCTCCAGTAAGTTCTGAAGAAAACAATTACATTTATCGCAGCGATAATTTTGATCAAAACGAAGAGAGGCTAGATGGTAAAAAATCCCACTAGGAATAGTACTATTTACACAAGCATATTTAGATCGTCTATCCAATTTTAACCGATTTTAACCCTTCCAGTTTACATGAAAACAAAAATATAGTTATGTACAAAAATCTAACTAATCGTTCAGAGCCTCTACGAGTTAGTGAAAGTATGGCAAATAATTGTTTTGATTATGTGGTTACCTCTGACATTTTATGGAAAATATTAAAATATACGAAGCAAAGTAAAAACTTTACTAGCTGGCATGATTTTACTTCCACATCCAGTGGAAGTATAGTAACGACAAAAAATTTTTTTAAAAATAGGCTTAGAATGTCATGAAACGTCGAGATTTCAAGTTGGAGAGAAAAAAAATTTCTGTCTGTCTGTCGGTCTGTAACTTTTTTGTGCGCACGTTTACTCTGGAACCGTTTGAGATATTGACTTAAAATTTGGTACACATATGTACTTTAACAAGATCTAAAACTAGATTATATTTTCATCTTGTTCCGTCGAAGGGTTGGGGGGTAAATTGGGGTAAATTTGGAGTAAATAGGTAAATCAAGCAGATAAGAGTTCATAAAATTGATATTTAGTATAGACAAGAGAAGCTAAGGTCTCAAAAAAAATTTTGGCATTAGCCACCCCCAATACCACCCCCACCCCATTATTAAAGGGGCTGAAAAAAAATGTCATTTAGTGTGTGTACAAGAACCAGAAACCTCCAAATATTTTTTTACTTTATCCACCCCCCCACTCCCACCCCCTGTCACCACCCCCACCCCACTACCGATGTGGGGTATCGTTTTATGGGTTTTTGGGGTAGAGGATTTCAAATATTATATTATTAAAGTTCAATAAACAATTATTTCCAGATACAACATTTTTTCGTTGTATGACTTGGATAGAAAATCCGGATATGGAAGTAGTGATTCCTTGGGCAGCGGTTTTTACAATGATATATCTGAAAATCAGTTATATCTGTCTGATACCTACCTATTATTTTCACTTTATTAATGCACCACCCGCGTAGTACGACACCATATATAGCAGATTATTACAACTAATATCATATTATTCAATTTGATTTGTTAATTTTATCATCTTACAATAAAGGAAGATAATTTCTGAAGCTTTTGTTACGGCCGCTGATAGTAGCCTTGCGCGATTTTTGGTGAACGCGGATGTACCGGGAACGAGTGGGGAAGCCTCGCGACTCCGTCGCCGTAGCGCGCTTCGTTGTGTTTAAAAGGCTGTACCGACAAAATGAATTCTATGAAATTTGTCAGTTTTTGGTGAATAAAACATTCGAATAGCTCAATACATAAGCGAGTTACAATGAGTTAGACCTTTCAAAAAAATTGACAATTTGTGTACCATCTAAATCAACGTCAATTTTTTAATGTTAAAGTTATTATTTTTGTAATAAATTATACATCAAATTAAAGAGAATCGTTTGTACTATAAAACTAAAAAAAAATATATAATTTTATCCTGTTTCGTTTGAAAGTTATTCGTGGTAGAATTTGAATTTTGTTATTTTCATTTTTTTTTGTTTTTTTCTTGTAACTTCAGTCTCGACCAATGGAGAGTGTCGTCAAAAGTGATTTCCTATGTAAAAAAACCTGCTGAATAAAATGAAATAGGTTTTATTTGGTTATACCTCGGTATTGGGTTAGTGAACGATAGAGCCAGCCATCCGACGTACTATTACGTTTTGGGAAACGCATTTAGTTCAACTTATTTTGTTTTTGAATTGAACAAAGAATAACCGCGTTGTGGATACCGTCTTCTTTTTTGAATAAAAGAAAGAGAAATCTCACATTATGGTGAGCGGTACTAGTCATATGAAAATTAGGCATCTAGTTATCCACCCACGCATTATTCAGTAACTTAGTAGTACATTTGACATAATGCTTACAGAAAATTAAGGATACATTAAAACAAAACTAGAAACAATGTTTACATTTTTGCGATGATAATTTTAATCTGATCTTATAGCAATAGGTCGCAATTTTGTCACTTTAACATCGGGAAAAATGGAAAACAACTTTTTGCTAGTAGATAAAATAGATACGTGTGCAAGAAGTGATTTTTTTTTTCGTATTAGGCGTAGAATTTTTTACCGAGGCGATAGCCTAGATAAAAAAGCAAGGTTGAACCTTTTCTACCTCAAATTATAGTATTTAAAATAGAACTTCCCCAGAACACTAGTAGAAAAATATATTATTTATGTACTATTATTATTTTGTTCACATAGTTTGTCAGTTTTAAAAAAATAATTGTTTCTCTAAATAATCTATTTTAAATATTATAAAGAATTCACTTCCTTGTAACCAGAAAATTATCTCGTTGATAACACTTGAGCTTTTATTTTCTTAGATAATGTTTTGCTTTCACACACACACACACACACACACACACACACACCTTATTGCCTTGGGGCAATTTGACTTGAATAACTTGTCATCGGACAAATTCTTTTAATCATGACTGTTCGTGTCAAGTCACTACTATACGCAAAAGCTTTCGTGGAAAATCCGACAATATAAAAAGCTCTTATGTAATTCTATTCGACTATATTTTTATATTTTCTCCACTAAAACTTCACTAAGCTATGAATTTTGCTTACTCTAATAATCTAAAACTAAGTTTTTAATTAATTTAATACTGGCGCATTCACCAAATGTGCAAATATGCTTGTAACAATAATTAACTTTTTATCGAGGAAATCCCAAACCTTGCCAAAAAATTTCTCGACAAAATACTCTTTCAAATAAATAAAACCGTATCAAAATCACCCGCTGGAGACATCTGAAGCCATAGATAGACACACAGACAGGCATACAAACATACATGTCAAACTTAAAACCTCTTTTTGTGTCGGGGGTTAAAAATACCTACGTTTACAAAAAAATATATTTTCTAAACTATCTATATGTTTCTCACTAGCATCAAACTGGACAAACTTAAAAAAAAAATGCCCCAAATTTTGTAGATAATATTATTTAAAATAGTAACTTAGAATTCATCATATTGAATTGGGTTTTATACAAAGGGTTCGCTAAAACCATGCGTACTGTTGTCAGCTCGGTTGTCAGTGAATTTTGCATTATAACAGAGCAAAATATTATTATTAAAGTGGTTTGTTAAGGAAACAAAAATACATCGTACAAAATGCGATTAGAAGATAGTATACAGTGTGTCCCACTTCTCACGGTAACACCTACGTAGCTCAGTTATTGGTCATCCAATTTCAACCAAATTTGGATCGATATCAAAGACCCTTATTATATCCTTTTTGACTAAACCAAAACTTATTTCAGTCATTGGCGTGCATTTTTATTAAGAAAAAAAGAGTCGGTTTTTCGGCAAATTTTATTAGGCATTTTTTTTGTTGAAAAACTAATGCAATATTATTGATCAGCATGCTGTAGAACTTATGTTCAAAATTTAACAACTTTTTGGTTTTTGGTTATCGAATTACGGCCTCCTTAAAATTACCTATTTTAAACATTAAAAAACCAAAAATCAATTAAATTCTGGATATAGCGGTTCTGCAGCATGCTGATCAATAATATTGCATTAGTTTTTCAACAAAAAAATGCCTAATAGGATTTCTCGAAAAATCGATCCTTTTTTTCTTAATAAAAATGCACGCCAATGACTGAAATAAGTTTTGGTTTAGTCAAAAAGGATATAGATAAAGGTCTTTGATACCGATCCAAATTTGGTTGAAATTGGATGACCAATAACTGAGCTACGTAGGTGTAACCGTGAAAAGTGGGACACACTGTATATCACATCTTTCGAGGAACAAATTAGCTGACTAGATTAGTGGGGGCGAGCGTAGAGGCGTCTTGACTGTGCACGTATTTCAATAAATACAGTTAAGCAACGTTCACCGTGGTCATTACTTAGATCAGTGACCACCCGAGGAAACTCAACGATCTCGTCCCACCGTCTAGATGCTTGTACATCAGCGTATACGCAGTAGCTATGTAATTTACGACGAGAATTACGTAGTGGATATACCATCCTTCGGAGGGGATGTAAAGCAGTCGGTTCCTTGTCTATTAAATGTTAGGCAAGTAAAAAATTCCTACTCTTCTAAGAGAGAAGAGGTTGGGCAAAATTTCCAGATTGGGAGTAGCTCGTTTCCTGGTGTCGGTGATAGGCTTTGAAAGTATCGGAAATAGGGCGACGTTAAATAAGTAATAAAATTGCTAGGCAATATAATACAAGCTGGAAGTGAATTAATTTCGCAATAACGATCGAGCCAGATATCGTATGGGATATCATAAAATTTTCTAGCGGACCCGTTATTTATAAAGTTGACTACACAATTCTTATGCGTGTAAAAAATGTCGGCGTCTTTGGCGGTACAGTAAGGATCAAAGATTTTTTACACGTATAAGAATTGTGTAGTCAACTATACCTAATTTTTTGTCTTGAAGCATACAAGTTGATTTTTTGGAAATTAGTAATGATTCCCCAATTAACCCCCCCTCCCCCTAAAAAAAAAATCGGTAGATAATTTATATGGTCAAGGATAAAAGACGGACGTCCTTAATTTGCAAATTTTTTCACTGTACGTTATTAGGAAGTTACAGTAAAGTTTCGTCCAATCTGGAAGGTGAGGGTTTTTTGGAAATTAAGTTTTAATTTTGAAAAACGTGTTTATCTTTAATTGACATATAAAGTAGACTCTCTTGTCCACATTTGACAACGCAAAGTTGGCGTTTATCGATAAATAATGTCACTTTAGCGCTCGTCTTCCATGACAACGAGCCATAAAGTACTTTAACGTTCGCTCGCGTGCATCTGTCCTTGCACAAGTTCGTATTTTTATGTTGGTAACATAATGAAAGTTGATGTTAAAAGTAACAATTGATTATCTAATTTATTTATAAGAAAAATGCGAACTTTAGAATGATTAATAAAAGTAAAATAAACTGGCAGCGATTGTGTTTTGTTGCGTGTTTATTTTGATCACATATGCAAGGCATACTCATAAAATGTTGATGAATCGCTATTATGAATAAACTGCTTAGGTCTAAATCCGATCTGTTTGTTATTTTGTAAAAAAATAAAACCTACGAAAATTTCCAATTTTACATAAACCGAAATTACTATAAAAAACGATAAAAAATAATTAATATTTTTTAAAGAAATTTTGTGAAGTTATAGGTCTTGTAGGTGTAAACTATTATGGAAAATTGCAAATAAAATGAATATTGAGATGCACCAAATTTTTTGGAAATTTAAAACTTGTTGAAATCTAAAATTTCACAAATTTTCAAATGACATTCATTATATTAATTGTATATATTAAATCTACCATCTACCCATAGTTTGCTGATCATTAATAATACCACCTTTTTATTTAGGTTATAGTATATTATATTACTAGGAGTAGAACGCCCAGTTCAACACAAAAAAAGAGTGCGTTCTACTCCGTGTAATATATACTATTTTTTCTTCAAGCGTATTAAAATGCAAAAATTCATTTATTTATCATAAATGTACAAATATTCAAACTACAGTCTTACATGTTGACACAATATGACAAGTGGCTAGTGGATAGTGCGCCACCGGTGGCTTTCGGTATTAACATTATGTTACTAGTAAAACAATACCCACTGCGGTGGCGCTTTCGGAACTAACATTATGTTACTAGTAAAACAATGTCCACTACGGTGGCGTTCGGTACTAACATTTTGTTACTAGTAAAACAATGTCCTACTTCTACTTCTGTTTTTGGTGACATAATTTAAACATTTTAATACGCTTGAAGAAAATAGTATATTATATTACTAGGAGTAGAACGCACTCTTTTTTTGTGTTGAGCCCAGGATTTGCGGCTGAGGCGAAGCCGAAGCCGCAAACTGGGCGAAACACAAAAAAAGGCGTTCTACTCCGTGTAATATATACTATTTTTTCTTCAAGCGTATTAAAATGCAAAAATTCATTTATTTATCATAAATGTACAAATATTCAAACTACAGTCTTACATGTTGACACAATATGACAAGTGGCTAGTGGATAGCGCGCCACCGGTGGCTTTCGGTATTAACATTATGTTACTAGTAAAACAATACCCACTACGGCGGCGCTTTCGGAACTAACATTATGTTACTAGTAAAACAATGTCCACTACGGTGGCGTTCGGTACTAACATTTTGTTACTAGTAAAACAATGTCCTACTTCTACTTCTGTTTTTGGTGACATAATTTAAACATTTTAATACGCTTGAAGAAAAAAGTAATTTTCTTGCCTGATACACTATCAGATCTTTGAGATAAATATGTGTATGTTACAATAATTATGTGGTGGTTGAGTTTTATTATACAAGTACTTATGTGGTGAATTGATCCATACGTATGTGGAATCTATCATGCTATTTCTCTTCTTTTTACGGTTTTTTGTACATCTAAGTACTAGAAACTTAAAACATTATGAAGTACGATTTTTGCACATGTGAATTCTCGACTCTTACCTATTTTATAAGTTCATGCATTGTACATCTATATGTTATACCTACCTACGTTTTATTTACTATACCTACATTTTATGTTATTACTTCCACATCCAGTGGAAGTATATTACCTAACGACAAAAATTTTTACTGTTCAGATAGTCTTAGAATGTCATGAAACTTCGAGATTTTAAGTTTGGGCAAAAAAATTCTGTCTGTCGGTCTGTAACTTTTTTTGTACGCACGACTGCTCTGGAACCGTTTAAGATATTGACTTGAAATTTGGTACACGTATGTATTTTAACGAGATCTGGAACTAGATTATTTTCATCTTATTCCATTGAAGAGTTGGGGGGTAAATTGGGGTAAATGGCGGTAAATAGGTAAATCAAGCAAGTAAGAGTCCATAAAATTAGTATTTAGTATAGTTATACAAGAGAAGTTAATGTCTCAAAAAAATTTTTGGCATTAGCCACCCCCGTTACTACCCCCACCCCATTGTAATAGAGTTTGTGTACAATAACCAAAGGCCTCAAAATATATTTTTTATGTATTATGCACTTTATATATTTGGATTATATATGAAAAAATAAACATGACCTGCTACGAATATATGTAAAGTAGGTAGTCAAATAAATTCTATTCTATTCTGAAGATATCTATATAAAAACTAACATTTTTAAGATGACACGCTAATTGTTATAAATAAACAATTTGCTAATAACAAACTTTTTCTGAAGGTAGTGAGAGATAAGATAAAATATTTTTTGATTTTAGCATTTTTTTTTGAAAAATGGAGATACTTAGTTACAAAGGCGTTTAAAACTGTGATAAGTTATTTCCAAAAATTTTATTACCTTACTGGATATTGCGTTTATTTAATCAATATGCCTAATTTTTTTACAATGTTTTATTCTAAAAATAACCAAATACATGTAGAAATATTCCAATAAAATTCTTATATCGAACGGACCTCTAATAAATTAATTAATTATACTAATTTAAATTTTTGCTGTAAAATTCATCGAGAATTTAAGCATTGAAAATGTTTAACTGAATCTAAGGTAATAAAGTAATATTTTTTTTACATATTACGAGTGAACATATAAACGCGTTACATTTTCTATGCATGCATAAGCATAACAAGTTCTAACGCTTGTTTCTTCATTTATGGTGAACAAAAATGTCCACCGACCGCTTTTGTGTGTTCTTTAAAAGTTTTTTAATTAAGATATAAAAACTCAGCTCATTTAAACAAAAAACACCTTGTATGTTATTAGTAAAAAAAGGCAGTTTAACAACATTAACGCCCTATTCAACGAACTGGGACCATCAGAATTGTCTGCCGGTCGTATTTTTTTGTGATCCTTAGCATTCAATTTATTAATTTAAAAAAATAAACTTGATTTATATCACTAAATACTCCATATTAAGGATGTCTGTCTTGCATCCTGGACCGCAGTAATTGTCTGTCGATTGTATTTTTGAGTACATTGGGCAGCGATTAAGTAATTTTGAAAAACCAGCTTGTATGATTTAAGTAAAAATAAAAAATCTGCAGGTTCAGGATGTCCCCCTTTTGTCCATTGTCGTCCAAATTGTCTGTCGATTATTTTTTTCAGTTCATTGAGAAATCATTAACTAATTTTGAAAAAATCATCTTAAATGTTTTAAGTCAAAAAACGGGAGAACTACTGCAACTTTGGAATTAAATTACTGATATAGGATCTACCGGAAAATTTCCTACTAACGAAGTGTGGCTTGATAATTAGTGCAAAATTAAAGACTTCCCCTCCTTAGTCCCTAATAGCATTAGCGGCAATGATAACATGGGAGTCATGGGACATCGGATTTATGGTTTTCCGAGACGCCATCATAATTACGGATTCTGAATGAATGTACAAAAAAATCTGTCACTCGCAAAATATTACCGAGACCGATTAATTTCGATTTAATGTTTCCGCGTCCTTTAGGATAATATTAACAAATTCTTACATTTTGTTTAATTTTAATTAGGCACATGAAAATCACAATTATTTTACATTTGTCGCTAAAGTCACACTGGAACACTTCACAATCCTTTTATATGCTAGCCACATAATAATCAGCATAGAACCAGTACACCCATTTTTGCTAACATTTCAACCGTCAACTACGATGTTATATCGCGGATATACAATGTACATATAACATAAACTCGTTATCGAACGCTTCGTCACAAAGCACTCGAACATCAAACAGGACGAGATGCATTCTGGCATGTAGCGTGTAGCAATAGCAAACGATCACGTTTATAATACAACAATCGATCAGCTGACAAAGGCCACTGACCTACTCCCGATCCCAGCCGAATGTTTGGTACGGTCTGCGAACCCGACTCGCCTCCCTGCTGCTGCTTTATTTACGTTATTTTAGTCCGGGAGCCAGCTGCATAAAGTCGAGTTACAGTAAAATAATACTTTGCTGGAAAAATAGACCTTTAGTAGGTTAAAAAAATCGGTCTGCTGAGGTGCAACTTGCAGCGTGTGGGCAAAGAAGAGAAGCATAGTCATCTTTGGATCCCCTTATTTATTGCCCAACAAACACAATTTCGTCGGCCCACAATTGAACGGACGATTTTTGCCGACTGAAGGTTAAATCGGGCCAATGTAGCCATGCAAAGTCATCTCCGGAATCGTTTTCAAACAGCTCTAACTTACGCGGTTAGACGTTGGTGAAATGGTATTATGTATAGCTGTCTTCGGGCCTACGAAGCACTCAAAAAATTTCGGCGCCCGTAACAAGTGTGCAGTCAACTATACAATATTTTTAAAATGCTTGTGCAACTATAATTTCTAACTATAGGCGTCTGAAAATAAGGAGTACGCCACCTGGTGGCCAATAGTCAAACTAATTATGGGCTTTTCTGTCATTGTCTCTTTAGTGTACGATGATATCAACAATAAGTAAATGATAAACTGAGATGCTAAGTTATTAAAAATATGATAGCGTTTAAAGGGGCTACAATTGGCTGAAGCCAACCTAGTCGGTATCCTTTGTAGATTGCAGGGACAACTCGTGAAAGTGAGTTGGCACGACAATGTTCAAAGCATACCCTCTTTGATGTAGACACCTTTAACCAGGCATTGAGAGGGAAAAAGCTGGTACAAATGACCGTGGCCCGAGTAGCAATAATAATGTCCTAGACAATCACACATTGTAAGTGAAATTTTTGAAATAAGTAAATATATGTAATTCCAGTATATTTAAAAGTAATATATACTATTGCACCATGCACTATTATGTTTTACCCCTGAATATTTCTATTTCATATTTTATAAAATACTGTTTCATTTATTTTACTTAAAGAATTGACGATTTGCACGAAAGAAAGTTTGGTAAAAAGTGTCATGGCGCACAGTATAAACATGTTGACCAACTCGTCTAATTTCCAAACTTTGCAACAATTAAATACCTATAATATAATAATCATAACATTGTTTTCATTATCTTTAATATTAAACCTACTTCCATTGAATATAAATCATCTTTATTAGGTTGTTTAGTAGTCTACAATATTTAAAAAATGTCGAATTATCCAATTTGTCAAACACTGTTTCCAACTCTCAGTTTAGAAGAGTTGGCAGCAGTGATTGACAAATTGCATAATTCGACATTTTTTAAATATTGTAGACTACGAAACAACCTAATAAAGATGATTTATATTCAATGGAAGTAGGTTTAACATTAAAGATAATGAAAACAATGTTATGATTATTATATTATAGGTATTTAATTGTTGCAAAGTTTGGAAATTAGACGAGTTGGTCAACATGTGCAGTGAATTACAGTGATACCAATCTCGACACTTTTTACCAAACTTTCCTTCGTGCAAATCGTCAATTAATAAATATCTTTTCAGTTATATTCACTAATTTCATGGGTATTTGAATCTGAGACACTTGTTTGTAAACATAGAGCATACACATTTATTAATTTTTGTGTTGAATATGGGTTTTACCACACAAAATAATATGTCCTGCATTTAAAACATATTCCCCTTCATACACACACTTAGAATTTTTACATTTTTAGTGATTCACAAATGTTCCATACATTGCAATATGCTTAACCTAAATGTCACTCATGTTTCCTGAAAAAAAAGTGATTTAAACTACAACTGTATATAAATTTAAAGAAATATTTGAGTTTATTAATATTTAACTAGCCAGACACCGTTTATGTCGAAGAAACTGTACTTTTCAAGGGAAAACTAGATAACCTAAAAAAATATGAATTTTGCTGAATAATGCCATTAACATTTTGCAAATCACTTACAACAAAATCTTGCAAACCTTTAAGTCATTTATTAATAATGTTATTATTTTTAACGCCAAAAACAACAATAAACAGAAAAAAAACAATATAAGTATTCGCCATATAAACAAACAAAAAGCCTATAATTAGTTCACGAGTTCTCCACTTTGGCGCTGGCATCTTAAATTCAGACGCCTATTGGCGGCTATCGCCAGCATCAACAGTACAGAGCAGATTGCATGAAAGATTATGTGTGATGAATGGCGACATTGCAGTGCAGCATTTATATTTTTATTGTCCGTACGAATTTCCGAGCGAATACTCACTGACCAATGGTAGAACTAAGTCAGCGACATATAAACAAATCTATCCACCAACATCTACCGCGAATTTGGAAAAGGCTCAAAAATATAAGTGTCAAATGACAATAAATATCTGATTAATTCTAGGATTACAATGGGAATTGTAAGATCTATAAATATTACAGATTGTTTATTTCAAAAACATTTGCTAGACCAAAATAATGAATATCTAAAAAATCGATATTTGTTGCATAGAAATGAAATAAATGAACTTATAAATACAACTAAACATGAATATTACAAAAGGTAATTTATATTACAAAAAGAGATACAAAAACTCTGTGGAAAACAATAAAAGTCAGTCAGTAACTAGTATTCCTTATCTAATAGAAAATAATAAAAAAATTGAAAATAATTATATGATGGCAAATAAATTTAAAACCCATTATTGTAACATTGGTAAAAATTTTGCTGAAAAAATTTTACCCGACTCTCCAATTGTAGAGCCACCGGGGGTAGAGCAAAATGTTTTCTTATCTTCAACTGATGCCTGCGAAATAAAACGATGTATAAACGAATTGAAAATTAAAAAGCTCCAGTGTGGTTAAGTTTATTCATCCACATACACACGCCACCCACAAACACTTGAAATATCAACAAATATTTCTTACCACACGCTTTAAAACTATACTATATTAAAATACTATCAGTGGCGGAAGACTGGTTTATTACAGGTTTTTGCCCGCTTCATTAAAACTCTAACAAGTATTGTATTTCTGAAGGTTCGACTGAAAAGTTAGTGATCTCAAAATATATTAGGGTGATAGGCAACCATTTCAAGATAATTTCAAGATAATTTCCAGGGCAATTATAAAACTATAACAGTTTTTAAATACTTCAATAAAACACGATTCTCCTAAGTTGAACTTAGCAGGTAGTTTTATTAAAGGCTTGACAAATACTTTGATAAGGCACTCATCAACCAATAAAAACTAGAATATAATTTAGTTTTAATGTAAATTCTTGAATGCCTTTTTAAAATTTTGTTTTAGACATCTTTCAGTGCATTTGACATTATTTAATAAATCTGGCATAAATCACTGGTTTATGAAGTGTCCATTATAAAACACAGATAAAACCTAAATAAATCTAAAAAGCATTTATATTGTTACTTAGGTTAACATCCCCACCCGTTATTAAAGGGGGAAGAAAATAAAATTGTGATTTAGTGTGTGTACGAATCAAAGGCCTCAAAATTTATTTTGGCTACCACCCCACTACCGTGTAGTAGGGGTGGTAGCATATCGTTTTATGAGTTTTTGGAATAGATGATTTCAAATATATTATTAAAGTTCTATGAACAATAATTTCCACATAGTGGAGTGCAAATATGGCATCAATTTCTTTTTCGTTGTAAGAGACTTGGATAGGAAGTCGGGATGTGGAAGTAGTAATTCCTTAGGCAGCGTTTTTCTCTAACTCGCTTTATGCAGCCGGCTCCTGGACTATTATCTCTGTTTGCTTTCTTTTCTTTCTATGAAACCGGCTCCGATGCTGCTGACTGTGATCCTTCAAGCCCAAACTAAAAAGAACCTCGATTCTCGGAAAGTACTTAGGCAGCTCGCGTTAATCTCCTCTTTGACAGAAAGGCAGTAAAACTGTTTTTAACAATAGAGCTTAAGAATATGCAAATATTTTCTATCGTTATCTCGAAAAGGCCTTGGCAGCATTTTAGTGCAATGGTCTATAAATTTAAGTTTAGATGTTTTGTCGAGATTGTTTGTACTTTTCTGGGTATTTTTAAGCGCGCGAAAAGTAATTATAAGGAAGTCCAAGTAATGAAGTTGAATAAAAATTTGTATAACTGTCGCTCGGTAGATAGATTTATTTAATAGTATTAGATACAAACTTTTTGTGTGAAAAATACGATCAATAATAAGGAATTATAATATCAAAGGCTGCGAATTTGTTCCGTCTGGTTTTTCCGATAGAGTCTGAAGATTAACAGTCTGTACTTCTTATTCAGAAATCTCAAGTACACTGTAAGATACACGTTGTTAGAATAACAAAAAACTGTCCTGGTCTAGTTCTTTCTGAAACAAATTTACAAATTAACAAATTTAATAAGTCAACTGCAGCTGCAATATCAAAGACTGCAGTTGCAGTAGTATAAGTATGAAATAATTTGATATATTTACGTGTATGTATCTGTAAATTATAGTTTCTAATCTTGCATAGGTACGTGACTTCGAAGAAATACTTGTTATCTGATATATTCAAAGATTTCTCAAGTAGGCTCAAATTAACCTAGATTTATTTTGATAATTCAACGTTACTCAGGAGGTCGTGTCTATGATTGCACAGACACACAAAAAAAATGCTTTGTACCAGAAATTTCCTAAAAACGAATCTGATGTCGAAATTGCTTGACTTGGTCTTATTTCTTTCTAAACTGAGAAAAATAACGAAACACCAATATTTTTCGCGATTTAAGAAAAATTGAGACAAAATCAAGCCATTTGAATATCAGATTCGTATTTAGCATTTCAAAATACAGAGAAAACGTCTGATTTCTGGTACAGATACTTTTTTGTTGTTTGATTTCGTCTCAACTTTTCTTAAATCGCGAAAAATGTCGTTTTTTCATTAGTTCGTCATGACTCCAAAAGCTTGAAGCTTCAAATTGAAACGAAATAAAGCAATTTGGATATCATATTCGTTTTTAGCACGTCAAAATACATAGCAAAACAAGCTAAGCTGAGCTTTTTATATAATTATTACACATTCTATAGGAGACTCTTCGCAGTTTTCTTGTAAATTATGTTAGTTTTTGGACATCCTAAATTTTGTGATACCAACTTTGTTGTAAAAAAAAATTATGAAAAAAAATTGAAAAAAAAACATACAATCTGTCTGGGATTGCAAAGCAAAACTTTAGCCACTGGACCATCAGACATTACTACAAAAATTGAATCGCTGTACTATATATCTTTCGAAAATTATATTTCAATGCCTTAGATATATTATGAAATATGTATTAGTAAAATGCATAAACAAAAAAAAAATATATTACAGAGATAATATTTCGTAAGATTTCTATTTAAGTACAAGCGACACAAATTAAGAAAATATATATATTTTTAAATTAAATGATTAATAACTTTTTTATTTACTGATTGATTTTCTTCAAAAACAATAGGATTCTTCCTCTAGCTAACACTAACTTACTGTCCAAATTTCAGTATAATCGGATTTTTCTTTCTTGAGTTATCGTGCTTACAAGAAACGTGACGGACGTACAGACGGACGGACAGATGGACATTTTGAAAGTTGTTCAGAATTCGTTCACTAACACAATGATATGAAAATTTTTTGTCTACGGTGGATATTTGCGGTTTTAAAAATGTGCCGATTAAATGCAATATACTCTTCGTTTTTGCGAAGAGTATAATAACGGTCTAATTTTTATGTAGCTGTCTTATCAATTTTATACAAATTACACAGGCACTCAAAATTAAAAAAGTGGTCTTTTTCTGGTACTCCATTAAATAGCCCATATGTATTTCGACGTGCTGAACACGAATCAGGTGTCCGTTTAGCTCATTGGCCACCATTTTTTTGTAAATCGCGAAAATAACCTAAAAGAAACTCATAATTTAGGTTATTTTCGCGATTTACTAAAAATTGGTGGGTAACGAAGCTAAACGAATACCTGATTCGTATTTAGCATGTCGAAATACATAGGGCTTACACAATGGAGTCCCAGAAACAGATCACTTTCACTTTTTTTGTGTCTGTGTAAATATTTCCATACGCGCTTTTCTAGAAAATGGCGGAGGATCCGGTGATATTCACATATTACACAGACACACACACACAAAAAAATGGTCTGTTTCTTGGACCCCATTGGGCAACCCCTATGTATTTCGACATGCTGAATACGAATCAGGTATCCGTTTAGATCCGTTACCCACCAATTTTTAGTAAACTGCGAAACTAACCTCAATTATGAGGTTTTTTTAGGTTATTTTCACGATTTACAAAAAATGGTGGCCAGTGGAGCTAAACGGACACCCGATTCGTGTTCAGCACTTCGAAATACATATGTGTTACCCGATGGAGTACCAGAAAAAGACCATTTTGTTATTTTGCGTGCCTGTATTAAATAACACAGAATAAAGAAATTCTCACGCAAATGCGTGAGAATTTCTTTATCGTAATATTAGCAGGCCAGTTAACAAAGACGATGAATTAACATTTTTTATTGTCAGATTATCTAGAAAACTAATAGATCTCATTTCGTAGTCATCTCCGAGGCACCGAACATGTTGAAAAATGTTAATTTACGAATTGTTTAATCATTTTGCGTGAGAAATTGCAGAAGCCCTGCAAATTGAGAGCAATGTTCAATAACAAGTAATATATAGTTAAGGAAGTTAAGGAAATACATATAGTAGAAAGAGGAACGAGTAGAGTAGCCTTTATTGGACGCCTTTGTCGGCAAATTTGCGACTACCCACCTTTCCCCGCAGGCCCCTCTCTCTCTAATATTTCTTGCCTTGGCTACATTGCTGCAACCTACACCTACACTACAACTTTTATTTTCATAAATTTTCTCTTTACTTTCAGACTTACATGAAGGACGAAAGGGCTTTTCAGAACTGTCTAAGGCAATTTGCAAAAGCATTCTACAAGTTTGAGACACTTTTGATATTTTTAAGTGACAGCTATTAATAAATACGTAAATTGTTATCAACTAACACCAACGATATAGGGTCGGACCAGCCCCAAAGCGACCGGCCCTTCGGGAATAGGTAACTTACCCAAAAAATAAAATTGAATTAAAGTAACATCATTAAAAACCCCACAGACAACAAAAATTAAAAAAAAAAATCTCTTCCAGAAATATAAGCTATTAAAATCTGCCTGATTTTACCCAGTCTTGAAACGTGACGTCAGATAGAGAAAGTGTGGTAAACATGTTAGTTGAAAATGACTGATGCAGGTTTTTCAAAAAGACAATCAGACAATTTACCTAATGTAGATGTTTGTGGTGGTTTCATCCATTAAAGACACTGAGAGTTAGAAATAAACAGAGTTTTTAAAGAAATGAAAGTTTATGACACTCTATTCAATGATAAAATAAAATAAGCTTTAACACTGACCTGTAACCTGTAATATAATATCTTATCTAAAAATTCAATTCTTGGTATTTTGGCTATACTTAATATACTTATATTAAAACGATCTTCACATGCATAAATGGCGTTGTTCTTTTCAGAAATATCCCCTGTATTACTTCTTCTGCATGCTATTAGCCATTTTGATCGACGATTTTTATCTTTAGGCACGCGAATAAAAATGTTATTTGGTGATTTAATAGTTGTATATTACACTGTGACACTATACAGTGTTTATAATGAGTATTTTCCATTTCTCGACACAAAACAGAATCATAAACTAAACAAAATCTTCAAAATACGTCGAATAGCACGCGTGAATACAGAACACAACGTTTTTACACAATCAAACGTAAACACGAAAGTTAGGTTAGGAGGTGTTTCTGTGACAAAACTAAAACGCAAATTAGTCTCAAAGCCAACCGCCGCTCAGTCTGAGGGACACCACGCGTTTTCACGCAGTGACGTCACAGTGCTTTTCGCGAGGATTTCAACTTAATTATTTATTGCAAAGTAAGTACTGCGATTTAAGAGCTGATATTCGGTGTGGCGAGTTTTTATACATAAACACACTCTTCAATGAAATTTTTAAAAATGGGCAAGTTCCCCAGCCAGCCCATCCGCCTCTGTACGCTAGAGTGAAATAATGTAACTTTTCTCATGCTTTTCACTTTTTTCACAATTGCCATAAACATATATTTTACGCATAAAAATTAAAAAAAAAAATCGTGTTTTTAACCGTAGAAAACAAGTATTATTTATTTGTACAATTACTTTTTTTATACCATTTGGATATAATTTTTTACAATTGGGACAAAATGTCACACAATTGCTTCTCTGTCTGGCTGTTATAAAAAAGTTGTGGGAAATCCAGTACCAAAAATTACTAGTGGAATTGGAAATGCGTAGAAAAATTGCAAAAACCTTATTGCTCCATTCATTAAAAATTCGGTTACATTTAACTTGTTGGCCACATCTATCAGAGCGAGGACAATAGAGGCCTGTTAATGGTTTAGTGTAAACCAGATGGCGCCCTTCAAAATATTAGACCAGTAACACCAATCAGCGAAAGCGAAAGATTTTTGGCGAGGCCGTATGCCTCACAAGCAACCGCGACAGATGGTGTGATGCTGTCAGACATACAGCAAAGTGAGGACAAATAGAATAATTCATGGATCACAAAACATCTGCCGAGACGTTGTGAAGTTAAGTAATAATAAAAAATATATTCCGAAGATTTTAATCAGTTGTAAAAATGCCTGTTCTCTAAGCCTGGTGGCATAAACAGTGTTAGTCGTCACACATTTATCGAAAACCGACATGTAAAACTGGTAACCTAAAGGCATGAACCGACTAACTTGCCGCTGAGGGATCCAACGCTTATGGAACATGATCCGACGATATAGAAAAAGATGCAGCGAACCATCGGTCCTCCTTTCTGTTAACAAAATGAAGCCTATACAGTCGGCCATTTTTAATGATCGATGCTTAGAGAGCATGACAAGGGTTCTGAAAATGATTAGTATGTGCTACCCACCCCAAACCGATTCATTGTGCCCCTCAGCAAACGAAACTCACTTCTATGGATTCTGTTTTTTCAAGCCACGGCATGAGTGCTTATTTTTCGAATGAGGAATGCAATATGAGCCGGGTTGCATATTGTAGAGGAAGAAAGAAGGCCTTTAGTGCCATATGTCATTCTGAAACGTCTAGTCACGATGGCTTTCTACTACCTGGGGTTTTTTATTGTTCGGGATGGTAGGGGTTTCTGCTGACCATTGTTAGGGTCTAGGCAAATTAGAAACGCTTCGAGATGACTTATTTAGGTTCTCCTAATGGTCTGCCAACATATTTTACAGCCAAGGCACACAGGATATTAATTAAGAATTGTTTGTCTGGTCGAGTTTAATGAATCAATACTATAAATTAAGAGCAGGTGGATTTAGAGATTAGAAAAACCAATTTGTTTACATATCCCTATAAATTATTCGGAGTCATTTTCTACTCTTTATTACTTCGGTCGGAACTGCTGTAATAGTTTAATAGCCAAGTTCAAGCACCAAAAACGTTTGAGAGCCTAGAAAAAAACCTTATCGTAATAAAAAATTATTTCAATTTAAGGCTCAAGGTACCTATATTCTTTTTGTTCTGAATAGTATAGTAATTTAAACATAAAGATTTATTTAAAAAAATTGTGTTTTAATTGTCTGTTTTTTTTGTTTTTCTGTACAAGATTTTTTATGTAAATTATGAAACTTTTTGGGTATAAATACACATGAGTTTTCAGATAAGCCTATTTCACGTGCTTACAGAGACACAGGTATAACTGTTTAATCGTATCTTGGGCATAGGACTGTAAAGTATTTAAAATATACTTTTTTAATTTTAAATTTTCTTTATTAAAACACATCACAACTGCAATGCCACGTACGGCATGTCATACAACCAAAAATAAAATAGTATTTGCCTTTAGTATTTTGGGATTTTCTCCCATATATATATTCTCTTCTAAAAATAATATACCTGAATACAACAAAATAATAAAATTATTTGGTATATTGGCTTTGGAGAAAGAACATAGAATAAATTGGGACTCGGCAAAAGGACGGATACGGATATCAAATAAAGAAAAATTAAAGAATCAGCAATAATACTGTTGAATGAGGATAAATGCGTGTCGCATTGTTCTGTAGATGTTTATGCAACCTGGTTACCAATGTTAAAAGAAAACGTAACAAACTCAACATTGTTTAAAAAACTCTTACTTGCTTGATTTATCTATTTACCCCAAATTTACCCCAATTTACCACCCAACCCTTCGACGGAACAAGATGAAAATATAATCTAGTTCTAGATCTCGTTAAAGTACATATATGTACCAAATTTCAAGTCAATATCTCAAACGGTTCCAGAGTAAACGTGCGCACAAAAAAAAATTACAGACCGACAGACAGACAGAAATTTTTTTTCGCTCAAACTTAAAATCTCGACGTTTCATGACATTCTAAGCCTATTTGAACAATACAAATTTTTAAAAATTTTTTTGTCGTTACTATACTTCCACTGGATGTGGAAGTAATAAAAGTATCAACCAACTCAACAGTTCTGAGTAAGTAGTGAGTATCTATGGATATTGAATACAACAAACATTCTTAAAGCTGTATATTTAGCATACACAGCACATAAAGATTCGATTCCCGAAACATTAACAAAATGCATTATTTTAATAATTTTATTCTTATTCATTTCATTTGTCACAATCACCCTCTAACTGCTCCTTTGATGTAAAAGTCACATGTGTAGAAGTTATTTTCCAGTAATGTACTGGATAACTGTATTATTTTCTAGATTCCACTGATATTATTAGAGAACAGAGATGTGGCGAAAAGGCTAAGGGTTTATTAGTTCTTAAAACAGTATTTTTCAATCGGTATTTAGCAAGCGCGGATCTAGAAATTTCAATAATTTTTTTCTCGTCTGTGGCGCATGGGACCCATACGAAATATGGGAAATAACATCTCGAGAAGCACTTCTCTAACGACCCCTAAAAATTTTTGAAAAAGCAGTTTGCGAAAAATTTTTTCAAAATTCGATAAAATAAATATTGTTTACATTTAAAAATAATCTATTCTTAGAACTAGGTAGTAAAAGATGTGAATACACATGTCTTGTATCGTCCACAGAGTCTTTGCTACTTAAGTATGAGATATTGTCTGTTAACTTTATCAAGTTTGGTTGATTTATGGATACACCGTTAGAAATCGCTGATTTACAATAAAAACAACAATGGTTCTAACACAGACCCTTGTGGGGCACCTATTGTAAATTTCTCTGTTTCAGATTTTACACCTCCACCGTTTGTGCCCTGTTTGAACGATATGGTTTCAGTCAAATGTTAATTTTGCCTCTTAAACCACACCATTCTAATTATTAAGCAGTAATATAAGACTAAATGCTTTAATCAGGTTCATAGAATGGCCCATACGCGTCATTTATTAGCATTTTTTAAACTTTCATATAATGTTTTTAGAAAATTCAAATTGCTGTTTGTGCCGAGAAACCCATGTTGCGATTTATTAAATAAGTTATTTAAGTATTATAAATAGTAATCTCAGTACTAACCGGAAGTGTAGTTGTTTCGATTGATTTTGTAACAAAATTTTTTATATTGTTTTTTTTTACACGACTTCACAAAGAGGGTTATGCGGTTGGGTGAAAGATTAAAAATATATAATAAACAGGTTAGTTTCGAACTATCTGAATTATCAATTTACAT
The DNA here is from genome assembly GCA_936432065.2 of Rutpela maculata. Taxonomy (NCBI): domain Eukaryota; kingdom Metazoa; phylum Arthropoda; class Insecta; order Coleoptera; family Cerambycidae; genus Rutpela; species Rutpela maculata. Next base: position 33,052,924 of record OW386289.2, on the reverse strand, counting down.
TTCTACATCTTCCCAATCTTATTTTTGTGGTGGCGGCCCTACAAGAGGTGAAAACTGAAACAGTGTAATCTAAAAGAACAATAAACATATGTTACAACTTGTTTCCTTTCTTCTCCTCGAGTATGATAATGATCTCTCGTCCTATAAAGCAGGACACAGAATTATGCTGGCTCAGACGATATAATTAATGTCACAATTTCCTTTTTATGATATATTCATCCGAGTTTTCTGTTTATTTATGATATATTACACTTTTTGCATATTTATAACCTTTCCCTCAGCTTTCCGTGTACACCGGAAGCCATGCATTAAAATATTTAACGGCACATTAAAATCTAATTAACTTCAGTTAATTGCATTTTAATGTGTAATCAATTATTGTAATTAACCAGTTATCGACTTGTCAGTCAGTCAGTCAACTGTAACGACGACGTCTATTTTTTTACATAAACGTACATGAAGAATTAGGTTTAATAGTTACTATTTAAGGTGTTTAAATTTAAAATAGCCGGCAACAAAAATCCAATAAATTTTATTATTATTACTAATGCAATTATTTGAAAACTATATAATTAACATCTAGTTTAATTACCCACAATACTTAGTTGATTAATTTAATACCTATTCGAATAGTCAAATAATTAAATATGTGCATAGTTGAGGGAGGGAATAGTTATTTCAGATATTCAACAAAATCGATTAATTAAGAGCTAACATTTTTCAATTTTCAATCAAATAAAATATACGTTACAGATTAAAGATGCATATCACCCCAAATTAAATTTATCTAATAGCGTTTCCTCAAACGATATTTTTTGTCTTATTTCTAATTTTTAAACGAAAACGTTTTTAAATCTAAATGGGCATGATGTCAATTATAGTTTCTCCTGTTTTCTATCAACTTTTTTATATTACATAATAGTCATTTTCCTAAAATAAAAAAAGATAAAAATGCCAAACAATTTTTTTCTAAATGAACTTCAGGTTTTGGAATTCAAAGAAGTAAGTTGTTCTAAATCAAACAATGTCAACCTTAGATGAGGCTTATAAAATTGCATACAATAAGATTAAACATTTTTGAAAAAAAAATTGAACCGCCTTAAAAGAGGTCGCTAAAAATTATGAGTAAAATTTTTTGAAGACGATTTAATTTTTTTTTTCAAACTTCTTTTCGCCTCTTTTTGTGTTCTCTTTATTTAGTTTCCATACAGTAAAGGAACATATCTATCTTTTTGAATTTTTAAGCTTTAACGTTAGGCTCGTTATCAGAGAATCTTGAAACTTCCAAACATCAAATTTCATGAAGTCTGCAAAAACACTGAAATTATAGCCGCCATATTAGGTTCACCGTTTTGAATTTTTAATTTTTTATATCTAATTCGGTATCAGCTACTCCTAAATAACTACCAATTTTAATGCAATTCTGACGAAATTTTACGCGGCGCCTTCGCCAAATTTTCAACTGAAAAATCTTATTACAGAACACAATGATCCGTCCTTATTTTACTTCACTACTTTCACTACTTCACTACTTTTACTCCACATCTATTGGAAGTATACTAACGACAAAAAAAAATTTGAAAATTTTTATTTTTCAAATAGGCTTAGAATGTCATGAATCGTCGAGATTTTAAGTTTGAGCGAAAAAATATTCTGTCTGTAACTTTCTTTTGTGCGCACAATTACTCTGGAACTGATTAAGATATTGACTTGAAACTTCGTACACATATGTATTTTAACGTGATCTGGAACTAGATTATATTTTCATCTTATTCCCTTTGATAAATTGAGGTAAATGGGGTAAATAGATAAATCAAGCAGGTAAAAGTCCATAAAATTGGCATTTAGTGTATACAAGAGAAGCTATAAGGTCTCAACAATTTTTTTGGCATTAGCCATCCCCATTACCACCCCCAACCCATTATTAAAGAGGGTGAAAAAAAATGTGAGAGTGTGTACCAAAACCAAAAACCTCAAAATATTTTTTTACTTCATCCACCCCCACTACCACCCCCCATCACCATGCCGTGTGGGATATCGTTTTATGGTTTTTTGGGATAGACAATTTCAAATATTATATTATTAAAGTTCCATTAACAATTATTTTTACATACAAAATTTTTTCGTTGTGAGATTCGTGGATGGAAAATCTGGATGTGGAAGTAGTGATTCCTTGGGCAGCGGTTTTTATAAATCTAGTCACACCAGATGAATTATTGTCAATTATAAGTAACATTAAAACAAAAGAAGCACTGGTATTGATGAAATCCCATCAGTCAGAGTTTTAAAAGCTTGTGCCCATCAGATCGTCTATCTTTATGTTTTTTAATAAATTTGTCTCTAGAACAAAGTATATCTCGTGATGAATTACAATGGGTAATAGTGAAACCGCCATTTAAGAACGGAAATCCCGATATTTTGATAAATTATCAACCTATAAGTGTGTTAACTTGTTTTTCTAAAATATTTGAAATGTCATAGCTGCAAACCACATGATCCAATATGACGAATTTACAGGAAGATTCGTGAAAAAGGTATGTTCAAAATAACCGCAATTTTTGTCCCAACAATAATGCGATAGATTTTGAAACTCTCCTCAAATATTTTGAAAAATTTGAAGAGAACAGTGATTCTTTGACGTAGTTCCTAAAAATTAGCTGGTTAAGTGCGAAATGCGATAAATTTAAACTGGCCCCACAGGAAGTAATCCAATGGGGTTAAAATTTGGTGATCTTGCCGCCCATTCATTGATTGTGGTATGTGTTCTGTCTGGATATTTTCTAGTTATTCTGCAATAATGGGAGGGCCTCTGTATTGTAGTAAAAATATTTATTCGGGAAGTAATCACCATTCTCGGTAATTTCCATTCGATTTTTTCATAGAGAGAAGTTATGGCATGTTCATTCATATCAATGTATCTGATATATTTTTATCAAGATTGAGATCTTTAAACCTAGCTGCGATCTGTATTGAACTTTTGTATGTATACAGAAAAATTATTTCAATTCATCCTTGCACATCTTGCAAATTGTAAAAATTTGAAGAGATTTAAATTCATTTTTATTATTGTCAAGGATGGCATGAGGATCAGTCCTAACATCCTGTTTCATTGCTTTCAATCTAAAAAAAAATACTTCTAAAAACTGTATTTTTTCTTCTTCTTGTACCAGATTCATTCAGTTTACTCCCTTTACACTTGATAACCGTTAAACTTGAGTGCTTGGTAGTGAACATAACACCGCAAAGTTGAGAGTTCTTTGAAACTTATGAATCATTTGGGTATTTAATTAAAAAAAAGAACTTTGGTTTAAATCTATGATATCGCTATGCTCCTAAATTTATCACATAATCCATTTTTTAAAAGCTCGATTTCTTTACTTTAAGTTTCACCCTCGCTTTAAAAATTTTTAATTTACTATTTTTAACATCTTTCCAAACTTTTCAATATCTTTGTTAGTTGTGGTTATTTTTATATGTATATATAGTTATAAAAAAAATACCGTTCAATTTTTACCTAACGAAACTTATGACTTTTTATCTTCGAGCTTTAAAGCTTAAGGGTGCATTCAAATTCTCTTCGCTGTAAATTGAGAAACGAGGCTTTGTTGCCCCAGCGCATCGAACATGATCTGTCTTACCGTGTCCTTGCCGGCTAAGTGCTAATAATCTACCTACCAAGAGACACGGCAGAATTTGAAACACGTTTTATTTTCTTTACAACAAAGAACTTACAAACACATCAGCTGCTTATTTTGAAATCAACTTCATATGCATTGTGAATTTTTCACGCGAAACGAAAATACAGTATTATTATTTGTGTATTGTGCTATAAAGTGCAGAATCTTCTAAAGAGGACAAAAAAATTGTATGAGTTTACTTGAATGATGAAATATATATCGTACGGTAAAAAAAAAGCAATTGAAACGTACAACTACGAGGCATATCATTAATTTTATGCATGTTCTGAACGTTAATATTTAGTTTTAAATTATATAAATATTCTTATATAAAGTTATAAAATTGACTGTTTAGGATCATGATGGTCCTTGTGGTATACTAAATGTATCCTATTATCAAGAGATCTGTAACATTTATTTTAAGAATAGCGACCCTGTAAAGTGGAGTGTATACTTCCGTAAAACCGATTGCAAATCAGAATATATAAGATTAAATAATTATTCGTCATATCACATAGTCATACATTTATCCGATCCGTCCATTATTATACCGATTATACCTATTTGATTTGATCAAGGTTGTAATCGAATAAAAAATTTTAGTGGTCGTCTTAGAAAAAAATGTACAGAAATTCGTTTCATAGCACTCTGAACTTGAATATCGAACACAAAATGTGTGTGCGTATACCGTTTCTCGCAAATGCGATATTTTTGTTAGACTTAAAATTTTTATTTCAGATTTGGTATATATGTAAAATAACATAATATTCCTTATTGACCTCATTTGTCACGCAGGGTGATCCCCAAAGGCGTATACACTGTTTTATATAAACTAAATTCTATTAATTTTGGAGCAAGGGGCAGAATGTTACTAGACTTTCTGATTAAGCACACACAAATATGGAGTGTACAAAATATCGAAACTAAAATATACAGTGTCTCTGTGGTTCGAACGAACTTTACATATGTTAGGTAACATCAGTTTTACTTATATATTAAGGCCTATTAGGAAACGAGTGAACGCTGCAGATGGACATTGCCCACTACGAATAAATATTTGAGCAGTAAAAAAAATTGAACCGCTTTCAAAAAAGGTCGCTAAAATTTATTAAATCAATTTCACCGTCGACCAGTTATCTAATAACTACATGAGCTCATCCTCACTTTCTGAAACTAAGATGGTATCATCTGCAAATCTCAAATTAGGAATCTTGGCTACACCTATAGCTACCACCTTGCCAGTCCTCTAGCACACGGCACATCACATGTTCACTGTAGATATTGAAGAGGGTTGCTGACAGAACACAGCCTTGTCTGACGCCTTTGCCAACTTTGCATTTGTCGGAATTGGTGCTGTCGACTTTTACCATAGCAGAATTTACTTCATACATTCTGTGAATAATAAACACTAGATGTCTTCAATAATACAGCCCACAATTTCGTATTCTCCCGAATTTTTTGACCACATCAACGGAAGCGAAAAGCATATAGAATGGTTGATAGTTCACGTAAAACCAGGTGGCAAGAGATGAAGAAGACACCCTCCAAAAGTGTAGCTGATGTCACCAAGAAGGGGCTGATGCAAAGAGCTTTGGCGAGGTCGTACACCTAACAGGCAACTGCAACAGATGGGGTAATATTGTCAGACATGCCATACAGCAAAGATAGGCCAACTAGAATAATGCAAGGATCATAAAACGACTGTCAGGACGTTATGAATAAGAAGAGAAAGAATTTTCTCATATTCTCCAAGCGAGCTTTTAACTTTGATCCCTACAATAATGAGGAAATCGTTGATATAAATCTACGGCCCCCTAAATAGAATGTAGCAAATATGGTTTTATTTATCTTTACTCTCGTACGTTAAAATAAATTTTTCCCATTTTGTTTCTTCGTTATTTTGGGAGGGTAGTAGCTGTCGTAGTAAGCACTTTTTCTTAACACAAAATAACTGGCTTTTATGAAAACTGAAATTTAGACACCATATATAATATGATTTAAAAAAGCATTACATTTTACTAACGTTTGTTAAACCAAAGCTTTACAATATTATGCCTCGGGGAGTCCTCAGACATATAATTTTTATATATATTTTATTTTAATATCCCTTTATTTTCGATCACTGTACTAGACTATAAACAGAATATTAATTCGGGCTCTTTCAAATTTAATCTACCGTGTTCAAAATTTGATTGCTATCTAACAGACCGGTCTGGATTTAATTTTGCAATATTTAGTAACATGACTCCAATGCAGATCGTTTGGTTTTGCATTCAGTAGTTAATATTTATAGCCTGTAATTTTCCAACAAACCGTATGTATTTGATATATTGAGGTGCATTATCATTGTTATTATAGATTTAACGGAAAATGAAAATAATTACGTTGCACCGCAGGATTTGTCCTCAACCCTGTGCAGGTTTTGATACAGGGGATACATTAGATATTACGATTAATTTATTTTTTCATAATACAGTAAAATCGTTGCTCACCTTGCAAGTTGCTTTATCCAATAAGTGCTATGTGTATAACATTAGTTCGTTAAAAAAATTATTATTATTTTGTTGTAAACAATTTACCAACAGTAAAGAAGTGGCACTATTGGAGATTGAAGGCAAGGTAAAACGGTGGGATGAATATATGCAAAACTTGTTTAATGATGGACAACATGGAAATCTAGTAGAAACTTATTGCATTATCGGGTCACCAATGATTAAACAGGAAATCATAAACTCAAACGAAAAGCTGAAAAACAAAACAACAAAACAACAACAAAATTTGATTTATTCAATTAAAAAATGTGTTGTATAAGAATCACTAATAATAATAAAAAATGCATAAGCATCACAATTTATAATGCGGAATTACTAGCTTCTGCCAGAGAAATATCTTATATAATGATGATAAAGTATAGAATAGATGAGCATAAACTATCGGTATTAATAAAAATAATATATTGATTCTATTCTGCGTGTTTGTTATTTCTGTAATAATATAATTATTAAAGTAAATAAATAAAAATAAACGTCGAAGTTATTAAAGAATTACGTAATACAAACTATTGTTGATACATCATGTAAAAAATAACTTCTATATAAAACAAATTTAAACGTAAAAACCGCTGCCTAAAATATCACTACTTCCACATCCAGACTTTCTATCCAAGTCTCTTACAACGAAAATACTATATTGCACTCCACTATGTGGAAATAATTGTTTATGGAACTTTAATAATATAATATTTGAAATCGTGTACCCCAAAAACCCATAAAATTATATGCCACATCGGTGTTGGTGAGGGTGAACGAAGTGAAAAAAATTCTTGATGACTGGTTCCTGTACACACACTAAATCACAATATTTTTTCACTCCCTTTAATAATGGGGTGGGGGTGGTAATTGGGGTGGCTAATGCCAATTTTTTTTTTAGACCTTAGCTCTTCAACGGAATAAGATCAAAATATAATCTAGTTCCAAATCTCGTTAAAATACATACGTGTGCCATATTTTAAGTCAATATCTTAAACGGTTCCAGATTAATCGTGAGCACCAAAAAGTTACAAGACCAACAAACAGACCGACGCGACAGACAATTTTTTTTGTTCAACTTAAAATCTTGACGTTTCATGACATTCTAAGCCTATTTGAACAATGAAAATTTTCAAAAATTATTTTTGCCTTAGTATACATCCACTGGATGTAGAAGTAATACGCAGAAAACGGCATGACAAAGATATAAAAAAATCATTGTTTGCCGTGGATTACACGATAGAAGTAAAGCCTCTACTTGAAATATTTTCCCCGAAGAAACCTACTACGTATCCATACTACTGTGCATCCAATTTACTCGAGGAAATCCACTGCGCATTCATACTTCTTGAAGTAACCCACTGCACATCAGTTTTACTCGAGAAAACCCACTGCGCATATATACTACTTAAGGTAAGCTACTGCACATGTAAAATACTCGAGGAAACCTACTGCGCATCCATACTACTCGTGGTAACCTACTGCGCATCAGTGGTGCTCGAGGAGAGCCACTGCGCACCTATAATACATGGGAAAACCTACTACGCATCTATTGTACTCGAAGAAAGGCACTGCGCATCCATACTACTTGAGGTAACCCACTGCGCATTCATTTGACTCGAGGAAACCTACTGCGCATCCATACTACTCGAGGTAACCGACTGCGCATCGATGGTGCTCGAGGAAAGCCACTGCGCATCCATAGTACTTGAGGAAAGCCACTGCACATCCATAGTACTCGGGGAAACCTACTGCACATTTATAGTACTCGATGAAACCCATTGCGCATTCATACTACTCGAGATAACTTTAATAACGTAATATTTGAAATCATTTACCCCAGAAACCTATAAAACGATATGCCACATCGGCAGTGGGGGTGGATGAAGTAAAAAAAAAAAAAAAATTGAGGCCTTGGGTTCTTGTATACACGCTAAATTACAATTTTATTTTTTTTTCGCCTCTTTAATAATGGAGTGTGGGCAGTAGGGGGTAGCTAATGCCAAAAAATTTTTTGAGACCTTAATTTCTTTTATATATACTAAATACCAATTTTATGGACTCATTACTATGCTTGATTTACCTATTTACTCCCATTTACCCAAATTTTTTGCGTCGTTTCGTCTGCGACGACGTTCCGTATTTTCACATGCGGTTTTCTCGAAATCTGCTAATTCTAGAAAAAAAAATCAAATAAATAAATTGACTCCATCATTCATCTTTATTTTTTTTAATATACTTTTATCTAAATAGTTCAAAAGAGAAATTATAATTTAGACAACTAAAAAACATGCTTTCATAAGTAGCGCACTAGAAAGTTAAAAATAATTATTGAGTAATTTAACGTTCGTAGAGAAAAAAAATATTGGTATGGTACACTTCTGAAAAAACAAAAATGTAAAAGTCAGCTTTCTTTGACAGCTGTAGTAATGTATTTTTAGCTAACGAAAAATAGTGCATTGTGTATCTAGTAGTAAAAGCAATACATTCCCCGACGACACTGAAGTGCGGGAATGTACTTTTACTACGAGGTACACATATTATAGTCCATACGAAACTTGCAAAAAAGTGTAAAACCCCAAAAGTGCAGGGATAGCGCCCCCCCCCCGTTTTCGACACGATGGTGATAGTGGCGCGGTCCATACTCCCCTCGAACTACCTCTAAATGCAAAAAACCACCCTTATTTCCGATTTTTAATTGTCAGGCATGCGAGGACTTGTTGGATCGGTTTTTTTTTGAGGAAACTCAATATGTCCTGTAAAATTTCGCAACTAAACATTCTAACGACCCCAGCGGTTGAAACCTCCCTCAATACCGAAACATGCGCAAAAAACATCCATACGTGCTGATGAATGTACCCAGATGGAAGCAAGTCTCATTGAAGAGTTTAATGTCCATTCCGATTGGCCAGAACAATATGATTTAATTTGAAAACGCCGAAGAATAAATTAAAATTTAATAATAATGTCTAGAATAAAAATAAAAATCATGTACATAATGTGAAAATAAATATATAATAAAGAAGTGGACTATGCACATACACGACTATATACAGTGTGTTTCACTTCTCGTGAAGACACCCCTGTATCTTTTTTATTTGTGGTCGAATTTATTTCAAATTTTTATCAGCCATACAACTCCATAAGACGACTTTATTCAACACATAAATGCCGCCCAGATCTAAAACGCCGGCCTACTGCGAAAAAGAGAAAATAGCAATTTTCGAGAAATCATAGTAAGCTTAGAGATAGACAAAAATTTTGTTTTTAATATTCCGATTTTTGCAAAATTTTACAGTGATTCTGAACAACTTTTATTAAGAAAATTTGTGTCTATCTCTAAGCCTACTATGATTTCTCGAAAATTGCTATTTTCTTTTTATCGCAGTAGGCCGGCGTTTTAGATCTAGGCGGCATTTATGTGTTGAGTAAAGTCGTCTTATAGAGTTGTATGGCTGATAAAAATTTGAAATGGATTCGGCCACAAATAAAAAAGATACAGGGGTGTCTTCACGAGAAGTGAAACACACTGTATACATGCGCATAGCCCGTCCTATCAAACTCCTTTTAAGCTGCAATAGAAAAAAATTCTCTCCCTAGAAAACTTGATTCAATGAACGCTTGTGATCGCACTCTAAGAAAAACCGATGGTTTTTGGCATGCAAGGGTAGTTTTTGACAACTAAGAAACTGTTGCAACTATTGTGTTCTCCACCCTTGAAAACGGGGAATACCTTATTCTATTTGAGGGACACTTCAGGATTCAGGGAGGGGGTGGTTTCAACCGCCTGAGGTCGTTAGAATGTCTGGTTGCAAAATTTTATAGGACATATTGAGTTTCTTAAAAAAAAACCGATCCAACAGGTCCTCCTGATAACGAAAAATGGGAAAAAGGTTTTATGCATTTAGGTTAGTTGGTTAGGGGTGGGAGGCTAAATAATATCAGCATCGTGTTCTCTGCCCTTGAAAACGTGTGGAAAACAATTTTCAGCAAGTCTGTATGTTTTTTGCAAGTTTCGGTATTGAGGGAGGGGGGTGGTTTCAACCCCCCCGTGGGTCGTTAGGATCTCTGGGTGCAAATTTTACAGGATATATTGAGTTTCCTCAAAAAGAACCCGATCCAACAAGTCCTCGCATATCTGACAACGAAAAAATGGATGATTTTTTGCATTTGGGGGTAGTTCGAGGGGGTAGGGACCGCGCGACTATAACCATCGTGTTGGCCGACCTCGAAAACGGGGGGGGGGGGGGGGGGGTAGTCATGTTTGGTCGCTACCTCTTGCAACTTTGGCATGGACTAATACTATTTTTTTTGAAATCGCAATCAATATCATTATAAATATATAAAAATAAAAAAAAATATATATTAAAATATATAAAAAAACAGTACGGGAAAGTTACTTTCAAGGACTGTTTTCTGATAGTTGCTTGGCAACGATTTAAAATACTATAATATCGTTTTGGGGTCTGAAATTGCGCGCCGAAAAAGTAGACATTCTTGATCGATTTCAGAAAAATATATTTTTTTAAATTGGATTTATGTTGACCACATCCCAACTACTTATGTATAGCACTTTAATGACCAGTCGCATTAATAGCTGTACAATATAATATATATCCATGCACACGTCCTATCTGATTTTACATTATAGGCCAGTAGGCTTAAAATCCAAATCGGAAATAATTGCTACAAAATGTTTTATTGTTTTAATGGCTTCATTTTTGTTGCCTAATATGACCATCCTAGGTTTTCCCCCCCCGGCGGAGTTATGTTTAATTGGTGGAGGGTAAAAATGTACCCCCAAAAAGGGTACATTTTTACTGCAAAAATACCCCCAAAAGGGGTATTTTTGCGGTTTTACGGTTATATCTCGTAAAGGACTCACAATATCGAAAACATAATCCTATTAAAAGTTGTAGGGCATTAAATTCTGCATTGAATGAGACCAGACGCATATTTCCCATACTAGTGCTCATCAGAGTTGGACAAATTTTACATATTTATGAAAAATGTGTTATTTACACTATATTATTAAACATAGTACTATAGCACTCCATTGTACTAGTCTTGTCCTTAGTAAATGTATAAAATATTAAAATTGTAGAATATATAAAAAGATAATTTTAAAAAACGGTTTCATATAGAATATGATGAGATCCAATCAACTGATAATAAAGATGGAGGCAGGATAAGAAACACAATTCTTGAAATCAATTAGTGATGATTATATTTCATAATAACAAAAATTGTAGTTAAAGGTATGAAGATGGAAAGGGGAAAAATAGGTAGATATACAAATTTCACAGACGTCGACGTTTGATTCTCGTTGGGCCACTCGGCTCCTCAAAGTCTGTAATTTCCGATACGGAGTCCGTCGCCCCATCACTCGGCTCCTGAAAGTCTGTAATTTTCGTCGCCCCATATATGCAGTCCAGGTCTTCGTCAACATCTGGTTCGTCAAATGCATCTGGTTGGAGGGAGTTAGTGCAGGAGTTCTCTTTGCAGTTGGCACAAATCAATGAGCAATTAATCCCAGCCTTCCGACACCCACAACTACCTGCACATCCCTTGTTGCATTTAAAGAAAATTGTGGAGCGAAGAGACTGTGGAGCTGGTTCCTTGGAGGTAGGAATGGGGTCAAGACCAAACTTTGTAGGTAAGTTCTCAAGCAATATTGGAGGGCTGCTTCGGATGTTGGTGGTAGGGATGCCAGGTTGAATTTGGATTTCACTAGGGCTTTGATAGATGGGTTAGTTTAGATGATATTACCAAAAAGCAGAAGTTAAAACGAACATTTTTCATAAATATATAAAATTTGTCCAACTTTGATAAGCACTACTTAGTATGGGAACGGGTGGTCCAAAAAATATGCGTCTGATCTCATTCAACGCAGAATTTAATGCCTTACGACTTTTAATAGGACCATGTTTTCGATATTGTGAGTCCTTTACGAGACATAACCGTAAAACCGCAAAAATAACCCTTTTGGGGGTACATTTTTACCTCCCACCACTTAAACACAACTCCGCCGGGGGGGGGGGCTAGGATAGTCATATTAGACAACAAATGAAGCCATTAAAACAATAAAACCTTTTGTAGCAATTATTTTCGATTCGTCTAATTTTTTGGTTTTACACTACTGGCCTATTAGCTGAAACTGGCATGCTACAAAATATAGGGTACCGAACTGACATGATAGAATTTGAATCAATAAAACTACGACAATAAGTACACATTTTGAATCTGAATGCTGTACTTCCTCTTTTTACTATTTTTTCCAATGTTCTGCGTCCCTCCTATAGAATTATAGGATATGAGCTACTGAATCAGAACTAACATGTTATTGATGGCTCGAACTATGCATAATCCATGCCAAAATTGAACCCTTTCTTTTCTTTGACGATTGACCCAAACGCAAACGCACCTGGCTCTGCTAACAAAGAATCACTGTGTCATTCAACTTGGCGTTATCTCGCCTGGTGGCAGTGGAACATTTTAGTCAGGGGAACTTAATATAAATTGGATATTGATTTTCGTCAGATTGGTCTCGGTACTGGAATATGGAAGGTACAAGAATTCTTGCTAAAAAAAAGTCAAGGTTTGTAAGTGTATCAAACACTGACGAGGTCAGAATTGTATTCGCTGTTAATATGGGATTGTGTAACGCTGTAAAATATCTTTTCCCTTACAACATCTTTTATTTGCTTCTTAATCTTAGAAACATATTAAACATCAAACAGAGAGCTGCAAACAAATTTTCATTAAAAATCAAATACTTACACACAAGTATACAATATGAGTCAATAAAATTTGTCACTATTTGAAGAATATGATAAAAATCACTTGTACAGTACAAGAAACAATGACCTAATTAGGGATAAACCTAAATATACCTATATTCAAAAAATGTACAATTTTCTGTAATTAAAATCTTCAATAAAATACCCACAAATATAAGGAGTTTACCACACAGACAACTCAAAAGCAAATTAATAAATATTTTATATAAGAAAGCCTATTATTCACTGGATGAATACTTCAATGATAATATATTTTACCTACGATCACTACTGTAAATAGTAAAAAACACACTACCTGCCATCTATGTAAGTTGAATTTTACATATTGTAAACAAAACGCACGGGACACGCAATTATAGGTGGGCTTATATCGGTAACGCGGGGTTTAAAAAAACAAATATGCGCCTACGTAATTTTCAAACGCTGTCAAAACTGACATAATATTTGTTGAATAATATTGTTGACTAGTAAACTAAATCCAGATTTTACTAAATAGATAAATAAATAAATATGATCGTAGGTAATAGTATATTACGTAATGAGTGATGTAAGAAGCAAATTACGCACGAATGGAAAAGTTGCGCACGATGCCGCGTAGCGGCGAGTGCGTATTTCCATGAGTGCGTAATTGCCTTACAACTCGAATTATGTACTATACTTTACCTACGATCATATTTATTTAGTTATTTAGTAAAATCTAGATTTAATTTACTAGTCAACAATATTATTCAACAAATATTATGTCAATTTTGACAGCGTTTGAAAATTAAGTAGGCGCATTTGTTTTTTTAAACCTCGCGTCAGCGATATAAGCCACCTATAATTGCGTGTCCCGTGCGTTTTGTTTGCCGTGCGATTTGTTTACAGTGCGTTTTGTTTACAATACGTAAAATTCAACTTACATAGATGGCAGGTAGTGTGTTTTTTACTATTTACAGTAATGATCGTAGGTAAAGTATAGTATATAATTCGAGTTGTAAAGCAATTACGCACTCATGGAAATACGCACTCGCCGCTACGCGGAATCGTGCGTAATTTTTCCATTCGTGCGTAATATGCTTCTGACAACACTCATTACATAATATACTATTAATAAATATAGTATTTTATTTTATTAATGTGACAACATAGTACAACTATTGTGTTACCTTTTAATGTTTAATTTTAATTTTAATATTTAACCCCAATTAAAATTTTAATCTCTTACTATCGTGTATTGTGTATGCCTTTTTATATATGTATCATTTTTTTGTCTTCATTAGCCTAGGTTTTCTATATTTGATATGTTCCCCGTATGGGTATTTTGTATTTTTTTTGTACAAGTGAACAAATAAAATGTATCTATCTGTATCTATTATTAGTCTAGGAGATAGCTACATATATGGGGCCTGGGATATAACATGTTGGCATTGCTGCCCCAAAGTGTTATACTTTGTGCCACAATTGAATATTTTCTGGAGCGGCTAGCGCCAAAACGGGCAGGGGGGGAGGCAGACTCATAAGATAAAATACACAGAAAAATATTTGCTAAAACATAACAGCAATGCCAACACGTTGTATACCAGGCCTCATATATGTAGCTATCTCCTAGACTATATCTATCTAATTATTTTTTTGCAACACATTTAAATTGTTTTGATAGCTCAGTCAAATAAGTTAATATAAAGGGAAAAAATGGAATGTCGATGAAAGATGGTCATTTTTACTTGCTCTATTGAAAACCGACACGTCTCTAGCTGAAACTATAACTACTTTTTTTTGAGGTAGGGGATGGTAAGAATTAAGGATTTTTTAAAATATCTCGAAAAATAATTGTTCTAGCGGAAAATTTGTATTTACCTTTTTAATGCCAATCAAAACCTTGCCAATCGTTTTTTAGATCATGATAAAAATTGACCAAGTTAAATGACAATATGAAATTTTGGCATTTTTGGTACTAATCCAGAGCCTGAGTACACTTCTGTAGGCAAGTTTCTTGTAATACGCATGTTAAATATTAGTCCAGTTAGTATATATGAAATCACTATGTAGCGGTCACCCAACGTCAGCGACCTTTTCGGGTTTGGTGGTGGGGGGGGGAGGTCGTTAGTGAGTGTATTGTATTGTCGACACGTTGCGCAACCGGGGTTTGCTGCCATCTTGAAAAAATGGCTAAGAACCGTTTTAAAGGGCGTAAAACTTCCCATGTTTTATGTGCTTTCTATTTTTTTTGTAGGACTGATAACTTTTTTATTGGCAAAGAAAGTTTGAAATGAGGGCGCGGCTTTCGCATTTTTCTCGATGTGGGTAATTCCTACGAGAAAATTGTTCTACATGAAAATTGTAGTTCAGGAAAATATCTACAGCTTCGTTTTCTAAATTTTTGTTTTCGAACAATAATTTCACAACAGCACGCCGCGAAGTCAGCATGTCAGTTTTTTTTATGTGTTTAGGAGGGGAAATCCTCAAAAGTCACCCGCCTAGATGTTTATGCGGTAGGGTAATGTGAGGTTTACTCACTAAAACCCCTCCTCTTCTTAGCGACACCGCGGAACCGCCCGCGCATTACTTCGCGGCTTAATCCATTGTCATATTCGATGGATAGGAGTTTATTCGTTCTCTTTGTCGAATTCTTTGTTGATTTCATCTTGCACACAAGAATTAATTGAAATTTTATTTCATAATTTTTAGCGGCTTTTTTGAAGGCAGTTGAATCTCTTTTTAGACATTTTTTCGTCCGTTTTAGTGGCTCGTCATCAGAAAATTCTGAATATCCGTGTATCAAATTTCATGTAAATCTGTAAAAATACTGCAATTATGACAGCCGCATTGGATGTGCCATTTTGCAAGAATTCAAAATGGCAAGTCCAATACTGCTGTCATAATTGCACTTTTGAGATCAGATGGGACTCAGCTACTCCTAAAACACCTATAACTATTAATTTTAATGTATTTTCGACGAATTTTTGCACTAGCGCCTTCACCAAACTTGTAACTAAAAAAAAATTGTTATTATGGGACCGCCGCCGAGCCAGACCTTGCAGTTTGAGAAATATTTTATTAAAATCGCTTGAGCCAATCCAGAGTAATAATTGAGCATATAAAAAAACATGCATATTTTTTTTTTTAATTTTTTGTCGGTTAAAAATAATTTTAGCAAAAAGTTTTTTTGTGTAAATTTAAACATCATCATATTCCGGTATCAAAATTTAAAAAACAAATACGGAATAGAAAGATTTTGGATTATGGGGGAAGACGCCCCACTTCACTACGCCCTTGGAGGAATTTGAATTTGGCCAATACCATGAAATAACAGCCCTTATAGGGACTTAATAACGTACCGATTCTTATCGCTGCAGCATAAGGAGTTCCTGAAATATTGAATAAAAAGCATATGCGGACATATATTTATATGAACTTTTTTTCATAGTTTTGCATGTAGAATATACATGAGAAGTTTGTAACCGGTATTCCCGGACACCTTGTATAGTAAGGAATGGCCAGCCACCATAGTTGCTGATGTTATTGTCGGAACATATGACGGTTCATCACCCGATTGAAAATTAGTTGATAACCACCTCTAGCCGTCCTACAAAGAAAAATTTGAACTTCTCTACAGAAGTACACCCAGGCTCAGGACTACACCCTTTTCTGACAATCGATTTTTGTGCGCATTTTGTAAGTTTCACGTTAAAAACTTTAGCTATTCTGGAAAATCTATGTTGTTTCCTCGGTTTTAATAATTCTAACAAAAAAAATAAAATAAATACGACTCTCTCAATAGAGTTTTATGCAAGCAATTTTTTGTAGTATTTTACAAAAATTTGAACAAAACAATCCTCTTTTCGAGATATTTTAAAAGCACTAATTTTGAGCTTTCCTATCCAAAAAACCTGCTCTAGTGTCAGCTAGGTACTCATTGGGTTTCAAAGAGAAAGATAAAAATGAATATTTCCCAAATTTTCATTTTTACTTTATTTGGTAAATTTCAATAAACTTTGATTTGATTATTTATCTCAGCACTTTCTTTTCGCATCATTGCATAATATGATGTCATGGTCGTACTAGTGCCTTGAAGTTATGCTTTTCAAATTAAAACGACAATCGAAAAGTATATTTTTTTTCCTGTGAGAGGAAAAGACTTCTTTGTTTTGAGTTAGGCAGAAAAAAGATTATTATTAATTAAAATCATGAAATATTTTATTAAAAAATGCAAAAATTTGTAATTAACAATACTTATACTCATAGTAGTGACTTATATTTATTCCTGATCAGCAGTTATTAAACACCAGTTTATTGCTTTTGAAATAAATGCAATGGGTTGAACGTTTGGGTTAATTCAAAATTGAATTTGAAATTCAAATTTGTTTTCTATGGAGTCGTCATTACAATATCTTCAACCACAATCGAGGATTTCCTTTCCCCCGTGACACTTACGATTACTAATGTATCGAATCCTGCATCAACAAGTAGTGTGGCCGATGATTAAAGCAGTGTGTAAAATAGTGTCCAGTGTAGACTTCGGGATTTAGCAATTCCAGTTATCTGTTTATTAAACTGGGTATTGCTTCGATTGTATTCACCAACAATTTGGTTGATTAGAGAATATTATTTAGGTATTATGCAAATCACAACTTACACACTTTTTATTTATTATGAAAATACCTACTTTCTGTATATTGTTGCCCTAATCTGGGCACGCTAATATACTAGTTAGGTAAATATACTTTACCTACGATCACTACTGTAAATAGTAAAAAACATACTACCTGCTATCTATGTAAGTTGAATTTTACATACGTTTACGCACTGTAAACAAATCGCACGGTAAACAAAACGCACGGGACACGCAAATATAGGTGGCTTAGTTCGCTGACGCGGGGTTTAAAAAAACAAATGCGCCTACGTAATTTTCAAACGCTGTCAAAACTGACATAATATTTGTTGAATAATATTGTTGACAAGTAAACTAAATCCAGATTTTACTAAATAAATAAATAAATAATATGATCGTAGGTAAAGTATAGTACATAATTCGAGTTGTAAAGCAATTACGCACTCATGGAAATAACTTTTCCATTCGTGCGTAATATGCTTCTTACAACACTCATTACGTAATATACTATTAAAACACTCATTATTGGAGAATCAATCAAAACAACTACTCTTCTAGCTAATACTGACGAAGTATTGAATTACATGATAGGATTCTTAGCATTTTAAAGAAAAAAATATATTGAAAATACTTAAATCATTTATTCAAATTTAGTCACTCACACTTTTTTATTTAATATGAAATTATCTACTTTCTGTATATTGGTGCCTTAATCGGGTCACGCTAATATTCTATTTAGGAAAACACGAACTCGTTAGTTCTCATCTGTAGAGTATAGAAACATTCATTCATTATTTTTTCTTGATTTATTTTTACAATGAATTATTTTTTATTTATTTGCTTTTATCATGATTAGAGAATATTATTTAGGTATTATGCAAATCACAACTTACACACTTTTTATTTATTATGAAAAAACTTGTACAACTTTTCTAGAGTTGAAATAGAATGTACGGTTCAATAATTGTTGTGAATGACTGAATTTCAATAAATAATTCAAGTATTTTCAATATATTTTTTTGCCTTAAAATGCCAGGAATCCTATCGTGTAATTCAATACTTCGTCAGTATTAGCTAGAAGAGTAGTTGTTTTGATTGGTTTTCCAATAATGAGTGTTTTAAAGTGTTTTTCTAAGTAGTATATTAGCGTGACCCGATTAAGGCACCAATATACAGAAAGTAGATAATTTCATATTAAATAAAAAAGTGTGAATGACTAAATTTGAATAAATGATTTAAGTATTTTCAATATATTTTTTTTTAAATGCTAAGAATCCTATCATGTAATTCAATATTTCGTCAGTATTAGCTAGAAGAGTAGTTGTTTTGATTGATTCTCCAATAATGAGTGTTTTAAAGTATATTTACCTAACTAGTATATTAGCGTGCCCAGATTAGGGCAACAATATACAGAAAGTAGGTATTTTCATAATAAATAAAAAGTGTGTAAGTTGTGATTTGCATAATACCTAAATAATATTCTCTAATCATGATAAAAGCAAATAAATAAGAAATAATTAATTGTAAAAATAAATCAAGAATAGGCTTGTAAATAATGAATGAATGTTTCTATACTCTACTGATGAGAACTAACGAGTTCGAAAAAACTTGTACAACTTTTCTAGAGTTGAAATAGAATGTACGGTTCAATAATTGTTGTGAATGACTGAATTTCAATAAATAATTTAAGTATTTTCAATATATTTTTTTGCCTTAAAATGCCAGGAATCCTATCATGTAATTCAATACTTCGTCAGTATTAGCTAGAAGAGTAGTTGTTTTGATTGGTTTTCCAATAATGAGTGTTTTAAAGTGTTTTCCTAAGTAGTATATTAGCGTGACCCGATTAAGGCACCAATATACAGAAAGTAGATAATTTCATATTAAATAAAAAAGTGTGAATGACTAAATTTGAATAAATGATTTAAGAATTTTCAATATATTTTTTTCTTTAAAATGCAAAGAATCCTATCATGTAATTCAATACTTCATCAGTATTAGCTAGAAGGGTAGTTGTTTTGATTGATTCTCCAATAATGAGTGTTTTAAAGTATGTTTACCTAACTAGTATATTAGCGTGCCCAGATTAGGGCAACAATATACAGAAAGTAGGTATTTTCATAATAAATAAAAAGTGTGTAAGTTGTGATTTGCATAATATCTAAATAATATTCTCTAATCATGATAAAAGCAAATAAATAAAAAATAATTAATTGTAAAAATTTGGTTGACCATTTCCCAAAGAAACGTAGAATAAGACAGAGCAGTGCATACTTACGATTAAATGAATATATTCTAAACTAGTAACGGTAAAAGTGCGTTAAATGTACCTTTGACACTCACGCTCTTTTCACATTGTACGGTTATGATCGTACAGTAAAAACCGTACTGCTTTTTGTCGTGACATTGTTGTTTTCACATCACGGTTTTGTGCAATTGTAAGCTCAATGCAATATTTTCATTCCATTTGTCAATATCATATAATTATTAATGGATCATGAAAAAATTATTGCTTTGTGGTTGTTTCATTATCGCCGAAAGAGAGTAAAACGAAACCTTCTTCTTTGGGTATATCATATCAATCAGAGAAGAGATGGAGTAGTATTATTATACTCTTCGCAAATACGAAAACGAAGAGTATATTGCATTTGATCGGCACATTTCTAAAACCGTAAATATCGCTCGCAAACAAAAAATTTTCATTGTGTTTGTGAACGAATTCTGAACAACTTTCAAAATGTCCGTCCGTCTGTCACGTTTCATGTAAGCACGATAACTCGGGAAAGAAAAATCCGATTGTACTGAAATTTGGACAGTAAGTTAGTGTTAGCTAGTGGAAGAACCCTATTGTTTTTGAACAAAATCGATCACTAAATAAAAATGTTATTAATGATTTAAATTCGAGAATTTTTTTTTGATTTTTGTATTTTTGTAAAAATTACATTTTTTTAATTTTTTTACGTTCTTACGCTTTTGACTCGAAATCCAAGGGTCCCAGGTTCGAAACCCACATGGAATACGGTATAGTTTTTTTTTTTTTTTACTTTATTTTACACTGAGTCTTTCACCAATTAAGTTCGTACTATAAAATTTAAAATGTCTAAAACTAACATTATTTACAAGAAACTGCGAAGAGTATCCTATAGAATGTGTAACTAATTGTATAAAAAGTTTAGTAAACCGGCGAAGAATACGTTTTTAGCTTGTTTTACATACTTTTTAAAGACCTGATGAGGAATGACGAAAATAAATTTTACAACAATTTTCGGATGTCTCTATTACCTTCTTTGACGAATTACATGCATCATCATCAATTTCATTTATTTCACAAAAGTTAATAATTAATAATCCAACAAAACAATTTAGCTACCGTGCGGCTCAAAACCGTCGAATGTTAAAGCATGCATTTAGCCTCATAAACCACTGAGTCAAAGGAGCCTACGGCAGCCGTCCAGTCCAATGGCAGGGGACGGCTGCTCCACGGTACGGCACCGGTGTTTTGCCGTCGTCGTATAATGTGAGCGGTAACATGCTTTTCTTCACTCCACTATGAGAATGCGACCGTATGGTTTTTTACCGTACGATCAAAACCGTATAGTATGAAAAGAGCGTCTCAGGTTTTGTTTTTATTTGACATTGACCGTCATTTTTGCCAATTCGTCGCGAAGGTACCCGTAATTAATTCTGGAGGAGGCTAATTAATCATCTCCAGATGATGCCAACATGGCAGGCGAAGGGCGCGTCGAATACAGCATTCGAGTTTAATGTTCATATGCTCTGGAGAGCTTTTTTTATTAATTTATTTAACGTCAGCTTACTTCCGACTAAAGCCAATCACCGTCATCAGGACACGAGCTATATCCATCCTGGAAATTTTGCCTAACCTCTTCTCGGAAGAAGAGTAGAAATTCTTTTACGTCTAACATCTAACAGACACTAGCAATCGTCATCTTAAATTAAATAGCTTCTGCCTTTACGCTGTATTTACCTGAAGGTCACACAAGTACTTATAGACGGAGAGCCGGCCGTCGAATATCCTATGAATAAGATACATGAAAAACTTTTTGTGAGTGATTAGTACTACCACAGTCTTAAAGGGAGCCACCTTTTATACAAGCTAATTTTGCCCGCGTCATGGCTTTTTGACCTCACTTCCGGTTACGACTTTTAATGTTTTTTAAGTCATCAATAGTCCCTTGGGGTAAAACTTTTACCCCACCGGATCGGAAGACATGTACTCCCCCGTTTTCGAGGGCGGAGAACACGATGGTGACAATATTTTCCGACCTAGCGTCCAACCGCGTCCTAAATCGAAAAAACCACCCTTTTTTTTATTTTCCGGTGCTACGCTTGCAAGGGCTTGCCAGATCTGGTCTTTCTTGGTCAGATTGAATAAAATAAGTAAATATTGACCACAGGTGACCTAACCCACTCCCGGGGGTTGAAACTACCCTCACCCCCAATAACTAAATGCTACGAAAACAACGAAAATTAGCTGGAAAACGGTAAACCCCCGTTTTCGAGGGCGAGGAATACGATGGTGATAATATTTTCCGACTTACCCTTCACCCACTACCCCTAAACCTGAATACCACAGCCTTTCCGATTTTCCGATGCTAGGCTTGCGAGGGCCTCTCGTATCGTTTTTTCTTTTGGTCAGTTAGAATAAACTAGTTAAATATCTATCACAGGTGACCTAACCAATCCCCGGGGGTTGAAACTACCCTCACCCCCAATGCCACGAAAACAACGAAAATCAGGTGAAAAGCAGTATACCCCCGTTTTCGAAGGCGGGGGATTCGATGGTGACAATATTTTTCGACCTACCCTTCACCCACTACCCCCAAATCGAAAAAAACCCATCCCCTTTTGCGATTTTGGTTCTTGTACCCACACTAAATCGCAATTCAATTTTTTTTGTCACCCCCGTGGTCAATATTTATTTATTTTATTCAAATTGACCAAAAAAAAAACCAATCCGTCAAGCCATCGCAAGCGTAGCACCGAAAAATCGGAAAAAGAGGTGGTTATTTCGATTTAGGTTTCTAGGTCGAAAGATATTGTCACCATCGTATTCCCCGCCTTCGTAAACGGGGGTATACTGCTTTTCAGCTGATTTTCATTGTTTTTGTGGCATTTAGTTATTGGGGATGAGGGTAGATTCAACCCCCGGGGGTGGGTTAGGTCACTTGTCGTAAATATTTAACTATTTTATTCTAACTGACCCAAAAAAACGATACGATAGGCCCTCGCAAGCCTAGCACCGAAAAAGTTGAAAAGGGGGTGGTATTCAGGTTTAGGGGTAGTGGGTAAAGGGTAGGTTAGAAAATATTATCACCATCGTATTTCTCGCTCTCAAAAACGGGAATACACCATTTTCCAGCTGATTTTCGCTGTTTTCGTGGCATTTAGTTATTGGTGGTGGGGGTAGTTTCAACCCCCGGGGGTGGGTTAGGTCATCTGTGGTCAGTATTTACTTATTTCATTCAATCTGACCAAGAAAAACCAGATCTGGCAAGCCCTCGCAAGCGTAGCACCGGAAAATTGGAAATGGGGGTGGTTTTTTCGATTTAGGGGTAGCGGTTGGACATTGGGTCGGAAAATATTGTCACCATCGTGTTCCGCGCCTTCGAGAACGGGGGCGGTTCGGTAAGGTAAAAGCTTTACCCCAAGGGACTATTAATGACTTAAGAAGACATTAAAAATCGTAACCGGAAGTGAGGTCAAAAATCCATGATGCGGGCAAAATTAGCTCGTATAAAAGGTGGCTCCCTTTAGGTCTGTGGTAGTACTAATCACCCACAAAAAGTTTTTCATGTATCTTATACATAGGATATTCGACGGCCGGCTCTCCGGCTATTACTGCGATTAACGTTGCTCAACTTTTTGAATCGAGATACTAGTATAGTTAAGACGGATCTGCGTTCCCCTCATTTGAGGATGTGATAGTGACGATGGAGTACTTTCCGCAAGCATCAAAATGCTGAAGAAACATGTTTCTCTAATCGTAGTATCATCTGGAGATTACTAAAATTTTAAACATCCCCAGATTAAGTCAACATGGTTGGCGAAACTCGTGTGTAATGTTCAAGTGTTTAAGTGTCTGTGGAAATGTCTCCATCGTCTGACACAACTAAAACAAGGAAATATATCGAATGATTATGAATTAATATGTAAATGAAACCCTCATCATTAAATAATTGTCTTTATTGACTTTCCTTATAGATCTATCGATTTGTTTTCTTGATAATATTGTGTGTGTATGTGTGCTCTATTCTGGCTCAGTCCGCCAACACTCGGTTTCGCTGACAAGATTTTGAATTGGTCAATTCTGCAAGAAATCGATTTTAATTACAGCTGTTTGAAAAGAGAAGGTTCTGCTGTAAAAAAATAGTACCACTTTTAGATTGATTCAAACGTTAAATGCGACCGACTCAGTGGCGCAGTACTTACGGTGCGGTGTCAGGCTACATTAATATTCAAGAGCTTCATAGAATTACTGGGGTGCAAATGATACGGGAATACATTGACGAGACTGCACAACGTTTTTTCGCATTTAAAATGGATAACTCTGACTTAACACGAAATATAACAAATATAAGAAGACATGACCATTATCTACATACACATCTACAAACGACTACCAATCTACGATACTCCACGAAACGACTGACAAAACCTAAATCCTTAAAACCCACCTTCCCATAAAAACACTACCTTTATATATAAAAAAAACTCGCCAATATACCCAACTTTCCGCAACCCCCTGATCCCTCACTGAAAGTACCTACCGTCTACTTTATGCACAAAATTGTGTAACAGAGTGTTTTTATCTCTTAACAGCTAAAGTAGTTTTTTTATAAATTTTCCCTACATAAATCATCTTATATGATTATCTCTCAAAAATATTGAATCTAATAATGTAAAATAGCTTTTATATATAAAAAAAACAAATGCGAATGAACTTTCTAAGAAATTCGATAATTTCTACTTATGATATGAGGCTTGCGAGTTGTTTGCTACAACACCTGGCCACTGTGATACTTCACGCGGCTCCATCGCGCAATGATGTACGCAGTTACGCATATAACATTGTACACAATGTATCCAATACAATAAATGACATGCTTTGTAAAAAATTGAATAAAGATCTTTTTCTACTCTTATTAGGTTATAAACATGAACTGCTTTTGAACAATTAATAGTATCCATAAACAAATAGCGTGAGTTATCATGAGTGAGTTATTATAAATTACTAGGTACAGAGCCAATCAACTTTATCTGCATGCCTAGCCTGCCCAATCGACGTAACGCGCACGACACAAAGTTGGTTCTGTCGTAGAGAAATTCTTTTCCGATACGGTGACATAGAACGGTCCCTTATTATTGAGGGGAGGAGTGTGATTTATCATGTTTGAATAGCTTCGACGTTTTCAAATCAATTTAAGTAATAATTGTGTCAAACATGATGAATTCGGTTAGTGAAGATAAACTAATATGTACACCACCAGAATGACATCAAGTAGCTAATGACACAATACATTATTTATTACACGAAAAATCGCAGCACAAATATAAAAGTGCGTACAAAAATTAAATTTTATAGTTAATTTTATTAATAAACAAACTGAGTAATTTAAACAAAATTTTCTCAATTTAATATTTATTGTTATAATCGTAGATAAAGTATAGTATTCAACTTGCGGTAATGGTAATAACTCACTTGATGAGTTACAGCACTCACCTGCGGCTCGTGCTGTAAACTTCATCTGCGTGAATTATTACCTACATTACCGCTCGTTGAATAATATACTATTAATGCGTTAATGCTCTCGGCTTGCGACCACGGGGTCCTGGGTTCGAATCCTGGCTGGGATATGGATGTTTAGTGGCGCTTTTTACATGTTGCCGAGAAGGTAATAGTGGGCTAGACCGTGGTTGTGTGAGAGGCAACACGGCTAGTCGCTCTCCTCTCCTGAGTTCAAGCCGGCGGCTGCGGCAGATGGCAATGTCGCAGAGAGTGATTGCTGTGTTACTGTCTCTGTGTATGTATCCTGGTTAAGTGGTGAAATAGCTATAGGTAAACTCCGCCAGGGCGTTAATATAAATAAGGCGTTAAAAAAATGGTAAAACTTCTCTTGAAAATTGCCATACGCCTCTGTCAATTGGTCTGTACGTATATACGTGGAAACACTGTCTTTAATGGATCCACTTGATTTTCTTTCTTATCGCTTCGGCTACTCCAGAATAGAACTCCATCGAATTTCATGACCCACCGAGTATATTATTTAACACCGGCGCGAGTTTTCGCGGACTATTTCTCTTGTCTTGGTGTCTATTGAATAAATTAAATAATTATTTTTTCGATGAACTCGCTCTAACTCAAAAACAGAACAATAAATTTGTCTCAATTTTTTACTGCTATCACTATGTATTTCTTTACAAAATATGTTAATATAAAAGCCAAATTTTAATAAGTATAGAAAATATAATTTTTCTCCTAAGGCTATGTGGATAAAATGTGAGAATTTGTAAGAGTAAGTCTAGCAACCTGGAAACTTTTTTATCTTTCGAAATAAATACCAACGACATTGGGAAGACAAAGAAGAACTTTTTTCTAGGATAGCAGTTTTCGAGAAAATCGCATCTAAGTTTATGATGTCGTCTTTAGTGACTCAGGCCCGGTAGTACAATTAGTTGCTACTAGACTTCCACGTTCTTCGTCGTTGCATATCACTCCACCGTTTTACGTTGTCTTCAATCTCCAGTAGTGCCACTCCTTCACTGTTGATAGATTGTTTATTATAAAAAATGAACGCAAATTTTAAAAAATAATAATAATTTGACCAGTGAACTAATGTTATACGCATAGCACTCATTGGATAAAGTAATTTACGCTTTTGGTTTTACCAACGATTTTAAACTTTTTGACTATTGCTTTGTTCTCTGATTGCAATTTAATAACGTCGATTTTCGCACTAAATATTTTAACAATGTTGAGATCTTTACTTATTTAGATTTTTTTATTAAAATAATATGATAATAAAATATGTCTTGAAACATTGAAAGAAACCTTGAATGTTTATGTATTATAAAAACAAATTTTTTTTTCTAATATTATTTTCAAATGTTTAAAACTGTTAGAAGAAATAATAGAGATTGTTGATTTCAATTATTTGCACTTATATAACTGAACTATTGGGGAACTGACAGATATAATACTGATAGATAAATGTGTTCTGTGTTAATATTAACACCTTATATCTTACGCACTATTTTATTATTCAAATCTAAATTTGTTCTCGAACATCTTTATTGTTATTTTCTATTATTACATCCTGTACGATGTCCTCTAAAAAATGATCTCAAAAAACATTAAAAGCATCCAAAGCATTGAAGGTCTACTACGCAAATTCCTTTATATATTTTTTCTAAATACAAGGTGTCCCCAAAATGATTATTATTAAATAATGACGAAAATATTAATAAATCTCTCCGAAATCGTGTAAGATAAAATAATGAAATTTTGCACGACCACTAAAATAATTATAATCAAAAAGTCGAGATCACAGATATATGAAAATTTTATTCACTAGTTTCGTAAACTGGAGACGCAGGAATAAATATGACCTTAACTTTTTTGTATATATAGTTTTCTAGTTTTTAACATAAAGTCATGAAATTTCAGGGTTTTTTTACGAAAAAGTTTTTAGTTCTGTTGAACTTCGATAGGAACTACCTTAGAGTAGAAAATCCTTTGCCAAATACCAAAAATCTATATTTAAATACATTACGTTTGCGCTTGTTAACTACTTTTTGCATATATCTATTGTTACCACAAATCAGAGATGATTTACCTTATTTTAGGGTTGTTTATTCGCTAAAGGCTCAACATTTTGACGGCATATGGGCTTTTCTGAGATCGGATTCGAACTTGAACTCAACAAGTTCAATACCCTTAAAAATATAATTTCTGAATCTAAATTACGTATTTTTTCAACTTTTTATTTCTACCCCCTGTCAACCACTAATTTACTCCATTTTCAACCTAAGAATAAATTCTAGGCTTTTAGCATGCTGAAATTTGAAATTAGCAACCGCACAAACACCTAGAAATATACTTTTGAAATGAAAATTACGTTTTTTGTCAAAGTTTCATTTTTCACCCCTTTCAACTCCAATTTTACTCAATTTTTACCATAAGAATAAATTTTTGGCTTGTTGAAATTTGAAATGATGAACCTCAGAAATATAAGTTTAGAATGAAAATTACGTATTTTGTCAAATTTTCATTTTTACACCCCTTTCAACCCCGATTTTACTCGATTTTCATCCTTAAGAATCAATTTTTGGCTTTTAGCATGTTGAAATTTGAAATCAGCAACCTCAAAAACCCTGGGATTGTACATTAGAATTACTTTTTGCATGTACTTATTGTTACCATATATGAGGGGTGATTTTACCTTATTCTAAGGGTGTTTTTTTGCTCTAGCTCAAGATTTTGAGGGTGGATTTTGAGGGTGTTTGGGCTTTTCTGAAGTCGCATTCGAATTCAGCGTCGAAAAATACATTGGACTAGTCAGATCGAGTTCCAGGATGTGGACTTTTTTTGTTTGCTTCTTCTGACCCAAATTTTGAAGCTGCGATATTAAAAAAAAAAAAATCTGCAGAAAAACTGAATTTAGCATATCCAAATACTTAACTCTACCAAGTTTCGTGAATTTTTATAGAAAATTGGCTAGGTTACCGATTTTAGAGGCCAGTTTTGAAAAAAGCACCACTGTGCCACGTCGAGAAATCATGCCTACTTCCCTTGCCCCGTACGTTTTTTTACATGGTATCCCCAGTAGGCCTAATCCATACTTTTCCTTGTTTTAATTACCTTCTATAGTACGTTCTCGTCCTCACCCTCCCCTTCCACATGTTCATCTTCGTCCTCTTCTCTCTCTTTAACTTCTTCATCATTTTCTTTTGTAATCTGTAATATTTTCTGTGAAGAGATCTACGGGATTAATCTCATTAAATTCTTCATCTTGAATCCTTTCTATTGAGTCTTTGATAGCACCATCGACATTTGAATTTAGACATGACTGACCGTGACAATAGCCAAAAAGTATTGAACAGTACAGCCCTACTTTTCTGCACTGCAGTTTGTGTTACATCCTTTAGTGCAATTGCAAAATATGGTGTTTAGAAGCACATCTGGCGCAGGTGACCATAATGTCTTACTGGGCTCCAAAATATATTATTGATCGTCCACCCACACTGTTCAGAATTTAAATCATTACCAAGCCAATGCTGTATCTGATAATACACTCGACTCAGATGTTGCCGAGCGGCTGCAGCAATAGGTCGAAGTGACGACAATTTCATAGCGGTGTTAAGTCTTGTTGAATTTGCGAATGTCATGTATCGATAGTTGTTAATGGATACTTCTGATTTAGGAGCTCCATACATTGCCAGAAGAATGCGTACTCCATTTTGCAAAATGGTTTCTACTGGACAATTTTCCTGCTTAAAAACTTCTGCTGATTGCTGCAAGTCTGGGCGTTTCTCGAACATTTTAAGAACTTTTATTTTTCCTTTGCTAACGAGTGCAGATGTGTCGCACCCAGTGGTGGCATGTAGAAATAATAGATGATTCTTACAATTAGGAAACTTATGTGGAAGCAGAGTATATCTTTGATTCTATTTTTCCTCTGCCTGGTTTGAGGAAGAAAATTTGTTGGTTCGGAGCACGTCCTATTAGGAGAATTAAAAGGTCTACGTGTTCTCCAACGATAGTTGTGATATTCTGCAGTGATTTTTCAAACGCCGATTCTACTATTAAAACGTCGGCGTAAGCCCTACTTTGTTTCATAAAGATGTTGACAAATGTAGTTTATGCATTAGCATTGATATTAATCTGGTTTTATTTGAGCGATTAGATAGGAATTGTTCTTGGCTGAGTGTCACTTGCACTGTTTCATCGAAAAGGACTTCCACCGATCCAGACATTGAAGCAGTTACTCGAGGAATAAGAGGTGCCTAGCCCCAGAGTAGATTCACTTAAGATCTAAGCATTCCGATTTTGTTATATACTGTCACATGTCAAAAAATAAATAACCATTTTTCTATGCAAATTTGGCAACTTATCTTATTAGCATATTCCCTATAAATAAATACAAAAATAGAAAACCTAAATTAAAGGATTTCCAAATTTAAATCTATAATAAATAAATTAAATTCATTGCCATTTATTATTTTTCAATCTATAAAACATACAGTGTAGTAAAGCATTCAAAATGTAACAAAGGATATAGAGTGTCGGATTACAATTACTAATTAATAACATCAGGCCATAAGCTTCGGAACTCTCTATGACGTATGAAGGGAATATGCTGATTAAACATTTCTCAAACATATAAATAGTCCAGAATGAATGGACAGTGGCAGTCCATTCTGGGGACCCATCTCCTCCTGACATGTGCTTGTGGTAAGAAAACTGTATTTGTTATTTAATTCATATTTTGTGACTTTGTTGTTTGGCTGCAACCATTAATTGATTAATAAATGTTATTGACTATTTAATTGTGTTTGATAATTTTCTAACAGAAAAACCTCTCGCAGGCCAAGTGGCCCTTATTGTGGCCGTCTTAATTTGGCGGTCGTGACAATACGAATTCTTAATTAACATAATGGAGGATCCGAGTAAAGAGATGATGGTGGGATGATTTCTTTGGGTGGCTGATTTTTTTTAAATAAGCCTTTCACTAATAAAGCTGGTCCAAATTTCTCAATTACCTCCGATTTACAGGGGAGGCGACCCGCGCCGCCCATTTGCACCGCCGTGTCTAGAATATTGTATACACTCTCTAATAACTACATTTTTGATTAGTCATGACTTTTTGATGCTCGGAAATTTAATAGTTCAGGTTGAATGTATGTATAGAGTGGTGCAGCTTGCTGCAAAACTTAACAGTGTGTTATTTACTGAATGGTTAGTTGTACGTAAAAGGCTTATATAACCTTTTTGTAGAAAATGTCCTAGTCTTCATTTCTTGTAATAGCCAAAAAAGTCATGTGACCCATAGGAATAGAGATATTTGAGAAAAACTGATTTTCGTGACCTTTGACCTTGAATAACTGAAGACGATATCGATGGGGACTTTTGAGACGTTGATTATAAGTTTAAAATAAAGGTGTATGCAAAATTTCAGTTGACTTGGATGGTTTTGGCAGATGCTGCTTTTTTCCCACCTAATGTGACTGGAATAGTCACCTAAACCCAGTTTGCAGTATTGTGTTCGTCTGCATTCTATAATTTAGTTCAGGGAAAACCAGGCAGCAAAAGTCGAGCAGGACGCTGATGTCACCAATGAGCTGATGGGAAAGAGCTTTCGTGAGGCTGTGTGCCTAACTGGAAGCCATGACAGATGACGTGATACAATCAAACATGCTATTCAGCGAACGGAAGCCAACTAGAATGATGCATGGATTGCAAAAGGTCCGATAAGACGTTGGAATAATAAAAAGAAGAGATTACTGTTTGGGGTCACATGAAAAAAAAACAGTCTATGCCCAGTTTACGGACACTGTGAAACGTTCGGAGAATTGAAGATGCATTTAATCAAGTGACAGAAGAGCGGAGTATTTTTTGCACTTTCTTTTGCTTATTTACAACCAACTTTGAATATCTTAGTCCGATCTGGTTCTACTCTATTCTTTCTTTACTTTCTCGGTCGCAGAAAAAATAGCTAAACCACCACGTCTGAAGGATCATTGTACTGGCTTACATGATTCACCTGCTGCTCGTCCTAGAAATTACCTACAGTAAAATGATACTTTCCAGATTCGTTGGTACGTAATATACTATTTCCAATCGATTTTTCTCAACTCGCGCCCTGTCGAAGTTCTTTTTTCTTTTCGAAAATAATGTATATTTTTCACTCGATACACTTCATTATTATTCTGGGGACGTATATGTATTATTGTTCATACATAAATCAAACTTTTCTGTATTTTTCTGGGAAAATACAGTATTTTTGTTGATTATTCAAATGTTTGTTAAGGCCACCATTAAACTATAAAATATCGACCACATTTTATAAAATATGATTCATTGCACATTTCTCATAAAATAACTTCTATAAAAGCTCTTTGTCAAAGAACTTTTATAGTCTAATGGTAGCCTAAGAGAGGGCGGATCCTTACTAGCAATATGTTAGACATAGTCTACGCGATAATTCTATGTAACCTACTCCCCAGTCGCCACCATATAGGTTTATTAGGTAAGAAGGTAAATAATATTTAACTTCAATACTGCATTTCCTCATACACTTCTGCATCGTACGGATTAAGGGCCTTATTGAAGCGATATGGAGAAATAGTAATAACCAGGCTGGTATGAATTGACTGAATAAGGGGGTAAATATGCCCTGGAGATATTCTACATGTCATATGTTGCTTTCCCAAGAAATTGGCATGCCACGTCGAGGAACAAAGAAAGAAACTCGTATAAGATAATGGTAAAGAAAGATATAGCGAACTAATAAAATACAATGCGACATCCCTAATTCTCTGATCCAATTTCAACTTTTGTTATTTTCTTTACAAGACTTCGACATGCTCGCCGCAAGTCAAGTCAATTTACTTTTTATAATAATTTTGGAAATAAAGCCAATTTCGGATCACGTATTATAATTTTCTGATGTGAATCTACTTATGAATATAAATCACCTGGTGAATTAGAATTTATTGTATTGTATTTTTTAGGTTCGATATATATTGGGGATTCTCTCCCCTTATTCTGAATATGGAAAGGTAAATTCAGTAGTTGTATTTCATTATTACATCAGCATAATTTCATTAAGAACGTAGGTAATCAAAGACTAGGCAACACAATTATATTTATACAGGTTGTTTTATAAAAGTTTCTGTCAATCTATTGTATTATGAAATTTTCAATATTTGTCTTCATACCTAAACAATCATTTGTATTGTAAAGGGGGATATAAAATCTGAACTTTATTACCAAAGGTCCTCATGGAATACCAACTTTCATCATCAGAGATTGTGGTCATATTTTTACAGAGCGTCTCACCATTAAAGTCCGGCAAATTCCCATAAACATCATCCCAATTTACAAAAATGATGAAAAATGTAATATCGAAAACTATCGATCTGTCACCATAATTTGCAACTTCACAAATGTTTCCAAATTCGCCTTACGTGGGATATTATACACGGTGTCTACTATATACGTACAAATATTTTGCATGTTAATATATTGACCCAGAAGAAGCAAAAATGTCTTAAAATTTTTATTTCCAACAGTTTTGCTAAAATTAATACGTGGTAATATACGTATGTCCCCGGAAGGGCTACCGCACTCTTGTAAACATTCTTATTTTTGATTTGTCGAGAAAAAATTGTTCTTTATAAAAAGTTTTGTTTATCTCAGGAAGTCATAAACTGTTGTCAAACTTAAGATAAATTATACACGATGTTCTAAAAATTAGAAAATATAAAATCGACTTTAAGCGAACTACCTTTTTTTTACATTTTTATTGAAAATTGTATTTAACAGTTTTTTTCAATTATGAAGAAAAGCTTAAATACGGAGTTTAGTTGCAAAATAAGGAAATAACAATTTAAAAAAAAACCATTTTATTCAACTAAGTTGAAAACTATCCCACATGTAGACCACCTCCTATTAGTGCACATTTTTCCAATCTTTTTCTAAGCTCCTCGTAAACAGATGAGATTACATCAAGTAATGCCATTGATTATTGTCAATGTCAGTGTAATAGTGTTATTTATTCGTATTTTGTATTTTCTATAAAAATATTAATTACTGATTGTTGAATTATGCTAAACCCGGAACAACAAATTTACTTGGTCAAACGCTATGGAATCGGAAATATTTCTTATAAATACACAATAGAAGTTTTTATTGAGAAGTACCCAGATGTAAAAGTGACGCAACGCAGTACGTAGATTAATTTATATGATTTCACTGGGAACGTAAAAAATATAAAAAAAAACAAGAAACAATTAAATGAAGATGACGCGCTACCCTTATAGTTTTAGACTGTGTGCATCCAAGATCGTCGTTAAGTAAAAGATCAATAAATTTAGATATTATCAAATCTCATATTCAAGTCAGCAAAAAATTTTATGCATTCAAACCAAATTTATTCACAAACTTGGAGATGATGCTCATCGTGTGGACTTTTGTCCATAGGTAACTATGGGTAAGAAAATTTTAGCAGATAGATTATTTCATCGAAACATTTTCTTCACGGACGAATCTACTTTTACGACTAATTGTAGGTACTGGGCTCAGGAAAATCCTAATTTCCGAATTACCACTATTAGTCAAAAGTTTAAAAACGTAAATTTTTGGTGCGGCTTCATGCATCACAGAATAATGGGTTCTTATTTTATGGATGGAAATTTGAATCAAAATACTTATTTAGACATTTTGAATAATTTTGTTTGATGAAAATTTAGAATTTAGAAGAAAAATAATGTTCCAGCAAGATGGATGCCCAGCACATTCTACAATTCTATTTAGACAATGGTTAGACAATCACTTCCACGACAGGTGGATTGGCCGCTATGGATCGACAGCATGGCCAGCCAGTTCGCCAGATCTAACCCCGTTGGATTACCTCTTATGGGGGCATTTTGAAGGCGACGTAGATTTATTAAAGCGAAACATTGTGATGTAATCTCATCTCTTTATGAAGAATTTAGAAAAATATTAGAAAAATGTGTGGTAGTAGGAGGTCTACATGTGGAATAGTTTCAACTTAGTTGAAAAAATGTTTTCTTTTGAAAATTACTATTTCCTTATTTGCAACTAAACTCTTTAAGCTTTTCTTCGTAATTGAAAAAACATTGTTAAATAAAATGTTTATTAAAAATGTATAAAAAAGGTAGTTTGCTTAAAGTCGATTTCATATTTTCTAATTTTTAGAATAACCATTATAATTTAAGTTTGACAGCTCTTTATGACTTTCTAAGACAAGCAAAACTTTTTTAAAGAAAGGCTTTTCCTCAACAAATCAAAAATAAGAAAGTTTACAAGAGTGCGGTACCCCATCCGGGGAAACACCGTATATAATATTGCGTAGGTCAGTATTGCAGTACAGTTCAGTGTCTTCTTGCGACCTACATTTCCCCTTTTATAATGTCTATTGTATTGATAATGAGAATGAGAGAAAAAACCTTTAAAAAACGCGCCGGTGTCTCTTTCATAAAAGGAATCCTCTACTGTTGGCGGCGCTGGCGTTCAAAGAAAATGTTTGTGTTTTCTATACTTCGTTGTTTAGCCGTAGGTAAGCCGCCGCTTCCAATCATACAGTGTTGACAATGTGTTCGATTTATTTAGCTTTAAAGTTAATTTATAGTAAAAATAATAATAAAATGGCGTAATGAACGAGGTGATGAATTAAGTGTTTATTGAAATTAAATTAACCGCTATTAATTTAATTACTACAGTGGTTAAAGAGATTTTCTATCATAAATAAAAAAGTAATTTTTTAATCTCATTCTCAAAATACATGTTTTGTAGGCAGTAAAAAACTGAGATCAGTGACATTTTTGCAATAAAGAGAGAAACAAGGAGCTTCAAAAAACCGACCTGGACGTCCTACTTTTGCTTCTAAATCCAGTGGAAGTATAGCAACGTCAAAAACATTTTTGAAAATTTTTATTGTTCAAAAAGGCTTAGAATGTCATGAAACGTCGAGATTTTAAATTTGAGCGAAAAAAATTCTGTCTGTCGGGCTGTAACTTTTTTTGTGTGCACGTTTACTCTGGAACCGTTTAAGATATTGACTTGAAATTTGGTATACGTATGTACTTTAACGGGATCTGGAACTAGATTAATATTTTCGTCTTATTCTGTCGAAAGGTTGGGGGTAAATTGGAGTAAATGGGGGGTAAATAGGTAAATCAAGCAGGTAAGAGTCCATAAAATTGGTATTTAGTGTATACAAAAGAAGCTAAGGTTTCAAAAAAATTTTTGGCATTAGCCATCCCCATTACCACCCCTACCCCAATTTTAAAGTGGATGAAAAAAAATGTGATTTAGTGTGTGTACAAGAACCAAAAGCCTCAAAATATTTTTTTATTTCATCCACCCCCACTACCACTACCATGTGGAAAATCATTTTATGGGTTTTTGGGGTAGACGATTTCAGATATTATATTATTAAAGTTCTATAAACAATTATTTCCACATACAAAATTTTTTCGTTATGAGAGACTTGGGTAGAAAATCTGGACGTGGAAGTAGTGATTCCTTGGGCAGCGGTTTTTCTAATAAGTCCTCTGGAATAATTAATTGTAATATGTGAAAAATTGCTAAGATGGCAATGAGTAAAATATTAAATGTCAGTTAGTGTTTTCATTTCAAAACTGATTAATCAAGATAAAAGTGAAACTGTTTTGTTATTTTTAAATGACAGTGTTAACAAGGGATTTGAAATTTCAGACAGCATCGATAGTAACAATTTTTACTAGGCACAATATTGAACATGATTATAATATTAAATTAGGCAAATTTAATTTCCCGGTAGAAAACGAAGTTAAATATTTAGGTTATCATTTTAGATAAAAAATTAACTTGGAAACCTTATATAAGTTGCATTGTATCTAAATGTGACAGAGCATTGAATTTTCTTAAAACTACTGCGAAAGTATGGTGGGGTTCTGATCAAAAAACAGCTTTATTGTTTTATAAATTTTATATCCAATCTATTATAGATTATAGTCCCTTGAGGTAAACCAGAAAAAGGCAAAAAGCCCAAAAATTCTAAACAACTTTCATTAATAAAATTTTCCGATAAAAAAATGGCGAGCACGAGAAAATCGTCGGTGTTTTCGGTTTAGTGGTTCGAGGGTAGGTCGGAAAATATTGTCAACATCGTGTTCCCCGCCCTCGGACCCGGGGGGGGACATGTCTTGCGCTCCGGTCGCATCAGAACTTTTGGGTAAAAGCTTTACCTCAAGGGACTAATCTTCTACGGAGCCACACTTACAAGCCTTGGTACATAAATAACTATAAAATACTCAGATAAAGGCAAATAAAAAAAAAATTCATTGTAAGTGTATTTATTATTTGTCAAAATTGACATTAAACAGAAACGACTCTCTGGCCTTCCCGCCAATATTGAATTTTATGCGCATATGTCATATGTCGGTGGTATTATTGCCAACCTATAAATCCGCAGGTTTCTAAATTCACCGGTGGAGCTCACCGGTAAGCAATAATATTCTATGATTGGCTATTTTGAAAACCAAAGCCAATCAGTTTCGAATTTTATCTACCAATTCGTCCAGCGGTGAATTTCGAAAAGTGCGGATTTATTTGTAAATTTTTTATAGGTTGACAACAATACCACCGACAAGATGGGCGAAGGTCAGTGGCGCAGCCAGAAAATTCATCTGGGGGGGGGGCAATAGAACCGGCCTCCCCAGAGGATGAGGAAAATTTTTCAGAAAATGGTTGAAAACGGATGTGATCTAGATTCCTCTATTAGATATCTAATAGAGGAATCTAGATCACATCCGTTTTCAACCATTTTCTGAAAAATTTTCCTCATCCTCTGGGGAGGCCGGTTCTATTGCCCCCCCCCCCCAGATGAATTTTCTGGCTGCACCACTGATGCTGCCTGATTCGTGTTATGTCTCGAGTTAGCGGACTGTCACCCAATTTGAATTGGTAGAATTTTTGGGATGTTTCCCGGACGAAGTCCGCTAGTGGGGTTATGTCGTGACAACGTGCGTAGAGGTATATTATATAATATTGGCATTAATTACAAATATAATATTGGCATTAATTACAAAATATTTATTTCAAGGGATAATTTAGATACTGCTTTGTACTGCTTCTTTATTTTTTGGCACATGGAAGACGGCTTGGGGGGGGCCCGGGCCCCATGGCTCCCCCCCTGGCTGCGCCCATGCCGAAGGTCACCCCAATTTACCAATGAAAGGGTGAGTTTGCACGCATCCAGTAATTTAGTCGAGTCGCTTAGTAATTTAGTACTCGACCAATGCGGACAGCGTGTTTTAGTCAAGTAATTTAGTGGAAAGCAATTACTAAATTACTGGACCGTCTCTCTATTCGACTAAATTACTGGATGCGTGCAAACGCACCCAAACATCGAATGTTCCGCCGACAGTGACGCTTCTGGTATAGGTCTTCTGTGATTAAACTATCATGACGTTAATGTAACGTAATATTAAATATTGAAGAAGTGCACTTTCAACTCGGCTGTCTTGTTGTTGTAATGTGACTGAGCATAATTGTTATTAGTATCTAATTTAAATATAATAATAGTTAAATATGTTATAACGCTTTAGTTTCCATCAGGTCAAGTGTGAAAATTTCACAATTGGCTGGAAAACCCGACCCCGAAGTAACATATCCTTGTAGCAGGACCTAAGGGACACATTCCACTTAAACTCTGAAGTGGCTCAACAAAGTCCAACCAAATTTTGTATCCTGGTGGTTAACGGCTGAATCTGGAAACACAGGATGTTTAAGAAAACTCAGTTGTCATAAAGTCATTTTAGACATTTTTCAATAGCATTGTAATTTGTTATATATCATGGACAACAAACATATAACATGCATAATGTTATTAGGTATTTACTTTAAAATTATAAAAAGTGTTACTGCAACTTGAACCTGATTTGTTTGGTGTAAATTTGTTGCATTTATTGTATTCACATGTTAAATGGTTTAGAATATTAACAGCTCATTTTGTTAATAAATTCTTTGTACTTCTTAGTCAGCGAATACATACCTTTAAGGTGATGAATTTTTACGTCAATTATCAATATTTTGTCTGAATAATGCAGACAAATCGAATGTTATTAAACGAGATTTTAATTTTCTGGAAAACGAATAAGTGGAAATAATTGAATTATCTCAAGCTTTGAATTGGAAAACGGAAAATAATTGAATATCCTGCTTGGTCTTTTCCAATTCTGAAGAGTGACTACAGCTCTTTAAGTCTGCTTTAATTAAAACTCTAGACTTTATCATCTAATATAATACCAGGAGTTTTGTCATTTATTCCTACGGAGTACACCTGGAAGAACGATAAAATCATTTTTTTAAATTGCACACCCGATGGGTATGTACTCTATTCTCGGTCAGCCCGCTAACACTCAGTTTCGCTGATGAAAGTATTTTTAATAGTATATTACGTAATGAGTGTTGTAAGAAGCATATTACGCACGAATGGAAAAGAATTTCCATGAGTGAGTAATTGCTTTACAACTCGAATTATGTACTATACTTTACCTACGATCATATTTATTTATTTAGTAAAATCTGGATT
Source organism: Rutpela maculata (assembly GCA_936432065.2). NCBI lineage: Eukaryota > Metazoa > Arthropoda > Insecta > Coleoptera > Cerambycidae > Rutpela > Rutpela maculata. Next base: position 33,013,981 of record OW386289.2, on the reverse strand, counting down.
TAGTTTACTAGTCAACAATATTATTCAGCAATTATTATGTCAGTTTTGACAGCGTTTGAAAATTACGTAGGCGCATTTGTTTTTTTAAACCCCGCGTTAGCGATATAAACCACCTATAATTGCGTGTCCCGTGCGTTTTGTTTACCGTGCGATTTGTTTACAGTGCGTTTTGTTTACAATATGTAAAATTCAACTTACATAGATGGCAGGTAGTGTGTTTTTTACTATTTATAGCAGTAATCGTAGGTAAAAGCTTTTATTTAACTTGCAATGTTTGTTTGTTTGTTTGTTTACCTACGATCACTACTGTAAATAGTAAAAAACACACTACCTGCCATCTATGTAAGTTGGATTTTACATATTGTAAACAAATCGCACGGGACACGCAAATATATGTGGCTTAGTTCGCTGACGCGGAGTTTAAAAAGACAAATGCGCCTACGTAATTTTCAAACGCTGTCAAAACTGACATAATATTTGTTGAATAATATTGTTGACAAGTAAACTAAGTAACTTTTCCATTCGTGCGTAATATGCTTCTTACAACACTCATTACGTAATATACTATTGTATGTATGTTTGTTTAGGTCAAATCTTGAATTGAATTTCGACTAGTTCTAATTAAGCTAGAGCTTTGAAATTTGACACACGTATATAAGTCCGGTGACAATGCAGCACAGTATAGCCATTATCGGTCTACATCTAATATGGCGGACGTCCCAAGATGGCGGATCGGCTTTTTAGTCAACCCCCTTTATATAGGTATCAAATGAAGGGGTTTGATGAGTAAAATACGATAAAAAATGTAACGTCATTCTAAATTCAATATGGCGGACGTCCCAAGCTAGCGGATCGCCTTTTTTTCACAACCCCTTTGATATGGGTATCAAATGAAAGGGTTTGACGAGTAAAATACGATAAACTATGTGACGTCATTCTAAATTCAATATGGCGGGCGTGGGAGAGGTGGGGAGAGGTAGGGAAGGGTTGGGAAGAGATGGGGAAGGGGTGGGAAGTAGTGTTAGAGAGGTAAGAAGACGGGAGAGGAAAGGGGTGGATGGCGGTGGCAAATAAAAGGTTTTGTCTGTCTGTCTGTAAAATAAGTAGACTAAAAAGTAAAATATAAAATTATATAAAAAAATATTTTTAAGAAAAAGCTTTTATTTGAAAAAACTACTAAAAAGTAAAAATAATTTTTTTAAAATTCATACACCTGGAAACCAAAAGCTTTGATATGGGTATCAAATGAAAGGGTTTGACGAGTAAAATACGATAAACTATGTGACGTCATTCTAAATTCAATATGGCGGGCGTGGGAGAGGTGGGGAGAGGTGGGGAGAGGTAGGGAAGGGTTGGGAAGAGATGGGGAAGGGGTGGGAAGTAGTGTTAGAGAGGTAAGAAGACGGGAGAGGAAGGGGTGGATGGCGGTGGCAAATAAAAGGTTTTGTCTGTCTGTCTGTAAAATAAGTAGACTAAAAAGTAAAAAATAAAATTATATAAAAAAATATTTTTAAGAAAAAGCTTTTATTTGAAAAAACTACTAAAAAGTAAAAATAATTTTTTTAAAATTCATACACCTGGAAACCAAAAGCTTTGGGGGCGGTCAATTGACTATGCAATAGCGCTATATGACTGTCCCCAAAGCTTTTGGTTTCCATTTGTATGAATTTTAAAAAAATTATTTTTACTTTTTAGTAGTTTTTTCGAATAAAAGATTTTTCTTAAAAATATTTTTTTATATAATTTTATTACTTGCTGAATTCTGCAAGGAATCGAATAGTTTTTTGAAAAGGGAAGATGCTATTCTATAAAATGGTACCATTTTTAAATTGATTTGAACTTTTATTTATTAAGTCCTAAAATTGCTATTGAAAATTGGTACGTCTCCGTCAGTTGGTCTGTACGTACGTATGTGTGTACCCAGAGCCGGATTGGCAGGAAATATCATACCGGGAAATGATGTCCTACCTCGGTCCCTCTACAAGTAGGTACTTGATGTACAAAAAGTTAATGATACTGAAAATTAAATACTGGAATATTTTGTACTAGTTATGCCCGCGACTACGTTCGCGTGGAATTTTGAAATTAACTAAAAATCTTCTGGAATATTACAGAAGTTTAATAATGAAAGTATATGCTGTGCAAATACGCTTATTGTAGTTCTAATAAACCGATTTTCATAAAACTTGGCTTAGATGTAGGCCGATTTTGATGAAATAAAAACGAGATATTACTTCAAGTTTAGATAAATTTACCTGTGAAAACCCTATTCAAATTGTTTCAGTAGTTTCTGTGTTATGCGCGTTTAAACAGACAAAAATTTCAAAAACCATCTTTATGTATTCTATTACTCATCTTACATCTGTCAGTTTTTTGCAAATATTTTCGGTGTACAGACACTAGTCTAGTCAACGAATGGCCCAAAGGGTGGTGTAGAGTGCGTGCGCAGGGACCTAAGTGATTCCTTTAGAAAGTTGTTCAGGGTGCTTAGGGAATGAACATACTGAAAGTCCTGACGTCTAGGAGGTGAACCGGTTGAGGGGGGGGGGCACAAAGAAAGTCCCACTTTTGGTTTTTTCGCTTATATCTCTAAAACGATGCGTCGTAGGGAAATTTTTTCTTATACCAAATGAAAGCCCATGAAATTCTCTACAACTTCCATTTTATATACTTTTTTCGAATTCGCAACCGTTTTCGAGCTACACGATTTTTACCTCACATTTTTCATCAAACATTCCTTTTGCGGAGTTCTCTTCACATCAAGTGAACAGCACAAGGACCTAGGACAAGCCCGCCGGAGTATAGACACAGCAGACATTGCCAAACTCAGTCAGTGGTTTGATGCACATTCTCCCTTCCCACAAACCAGTGACATTATGTCAATGAATGAGGTGGTGGGAGATGCCACAATAAATTGCTACGATGCTGTTCGAGTTGGTAAAGAGGCAATGAATAAGATAGTGGACTTGCCATTCTCAGGCATTAAGTTATCCCGCAAAGATCGTGCATTCACTCTTTCCTCTGTCAGCTCATGGATAAAAATTCATTATGAAAAGGTTGCAGTTGACCCAACCTTGCTATTTCAGCGGATGTGTATAAGCAAATGATCAGAGGAGGATTTGATGAAATTCTTGGAGTACGAGTTGGCCCCATTTCCCTTGGCACTGTTCAATGAAAGTGGAATGAGGAAGACAACCAAATATGTCCTGTTCATCATGTTCGAGCCTACCGATAAGGCTGTTCAACTGTCTCAGATGAACATAGTAGTAGACGGAGGATTCCTACAGCACAGAGTAATTTGGCAAAAAGATGCCTCCGTTGCCACCATTTGTGATGGATATATCACCTACGTCAACCACCACTATCCTGGAATGAGTCGCGCTTTGGTATTTGATGGATACGCAAACTCAGCCAACAGTACGAAGTCACAAGAACAGAGGCGACGATACAGACTGAGGAGGTCGGCTGACATCAATTTGACATGGAAAACATCGTGAAACAAGAAGATTTTTTTGTCCAATCCTACCAAAAAGAGTCAGTTCATCTCCTTAGTCCTTACCACAGATAAAGCTTCAGGAGAATGGGATACAGACTCTCCAGGCCAAAGATGATGCTGACGTCCTTATCGTGAAGACTGCTGTGGAACAATCCACTCACAGTTCTGTGGCTGTCGTTGGTGTGGATGTGGACCTCGCTGTCCTTTTGATAGTTTCCACCCCTCCCATCCAAGACATTCTGCTGCTGAAACCCGGCCGAGGGAAAACCAAAACAATGGCACTGTCCACCCAAGAGACGCAGCAGCATGGATTTGAACACATCCTGTTCTTACATTCATTTACCGGCTGCGACACAACATCTTCAACTTTAAGGAAAAGCAAGGTGGACTTTTCAAAATTGTACTTAAAGTCAGAAATCATCAAGGAAGTGGCAGTGATCTTTTACAACCCCTCCTCCAGGAACCGAAACCGAAATTAATTTCGGTTAATTTGGGTTAGGGTTAAATAACGTATACCATTTTCAGTTTTCATAGCAGCGACAATTCGGTTCTCGGTTATGGTTTCGGTTTACAGATCCGCGGCAAATCGGTTTCTGTTAGAAAAAATGAGTAATTACGGTGCGGTGCGGTTTTTGGTTTCGATTTCGGTTTCTGGCTTTTTACTTGCCTTTTACCTTATATATTCTTTATAATGAACGAATCGACTTAAATATGGTTTTCACCATACAATATGGTATTTCTACATCATGGTTTAAAGATTTGAATCTTTGATTTCAACTATTTTTTTCGAACTTTAAAGTCGTAAGTACGGTGCGGATTCGGTTTCGGTCCCTGCCCTCCTCCACTCAAGGCGAGGTTGAAGAGGCTGGGAAGATTTGCTTCCTTAAATGATGGGCACCAGCAAGACAGACCTCCCTCAACCAGTACCGCTTCCAGTCGTTCATGAGGTCAGTGGCAAATATTAAGCCTGACATCAGCTCCCTCCCACCAACTGAGAGCGCAGCTAAACAGCATTCCCGGCGCACCTCCCACCAAGAGCAGCAGTGGCTCGAGAATGAGCTGCCCCCTCAAGAGTGGGGGTGGAAACATGTAGGTGCCAATTACAACAGAAGATCCACCAGCACCGAAGGTCCTACTGAAAACGATATTTTGCCGCTGCACCAAGGATTGTGGTAGTAGCAAATGTGGATGCCGGAAAGCAATGCTGAACTGTTTTGCGACCTGCTTCCACTGCCAAGGGAAATGCCTCAACGGCGTGCCTGTTTACGACGATGAAGACGACGTAGGTGGGACTTTCTTTGTGCCCCCCCCCCCCCCCCCCCCCCCTCCGGCTCACCTACTAGACGTCAGGACTTTCAGTATGTTCACTCCCCAAGCACCCTGAACAACTTTCTAAAGGAATCGCTTAGGTCCCTGCCCACGCACTCTAACACCTCCATTGACTGAACTACACGCCAACTTGACAATTATACAGTGTGACTCACTTAAGATGAACACATCCTTATAACTTTTTTTATTACCAAAATATGCGGAGAAAATCAAAAAAGACGGGCATTTTGAAAGTTGTTCAGAATTTGTCCACAAAAACAGTGATATGAACGACATTTATGGTTTTAGAAATGTGCCAATCAAATGCAATAAATACCATATACTTTTTGTTTTCGTATAAAGGGTATAATAATAAATTGATCAATATAGTATAATGTTATTAGCATGGCATTTATTGGATATCAACTTACGGGGTGTGCACTCTTGGTTTTACCAACTATTTTTATTTCCACATCCAGTGGAAATATAGCAACCCAAAAAAAATGTTTGGAAATTTTTATTGTTCAAAGAGTCAAAAAAATTGGTACTTATAAAATATCCCTAGAAATTTCTTGTCAAACGATATTATTTTTTTATTAGAGTTTAGTAGAACTCTGTTGCACTCGTTTGTACATCTATCTGTTACATTTAAACTATAAATGTTATACGGCGTGTCCCACTTTTAATGTTCATTCCACCTATATCTCAGTTATTAGTCATCCGATTTCAACCAAATTTGGACCGGCGTCAAAGTCCTTGAGTAAAACAAAATTTATTTCATTCATTGGCGTGCATTTTTAATAAGAGAAAGGGTAAATTTTTCGAGAAGGCATTTTTTCATTGAAAAAGTAATGCAATATTATTATCAGCATACTCTGGAACCAATTAATAATACTAATTGGTAATTCCTCATTTTCTATTTAAATTCAGTTTTTCTATCGCCCAATGCCATGATACTTTCAAATTTCGTAGGCCAAGAATTTTCATTGAAAAATTACCAAAAATCTTGAACCAGCCTCCCTGCAAATTATTGGGGCATTAAGTATCGATGATATGTGGTAGAACAAATTAATTTAAAGAGAAAATGCGGAATGATTTTTTTTCGAATATTCCGAATTTTTTTATTACTTAGGTAATGGTTAAAAAATGCAATTATAAGGGGGCAGTAATTCGAAAAACATAAATCAAAATATTGTTAAATTTTAGATATAGGGGTTCTAGAGCGTGCTTATTAATAATATTGCATTAGTAAAGAAATTTGCACCAGTTATATAAATAAGATAATGATCCAAAGTCATTAAGAAAAAGAAAATTACTTCTCTCGCTACCGAAGGAAAATATTATAATCGTGAAACTCATTCTCCAAGATTTCTTCGAGTTTTGTCTGTCTGGCTGCCTGCCTGCCTGCGTGCCTACCTGCCTGCCTGCCTGTCGGTCTGTCGATCCTTCCGTTCGTCCGTCCGTCTGTCTGTCTGTCTGTCTATCTATCGATCTGGTGCCTGTCTGTCTGTTGGCGCTATATCTACGACGATAAATAATATTAAATACAAAGAAATAAAATATACTTTTAGCAAAAAATATGCAGGGTGGTCATCTTAAAACTAATTATTTAAACAAAAAAATCTTAAAATTATTTGAAAAATTGTGGGAAATAACATAACACAAACCTAATAAACTTTTAGAGTATATACAGTGTATATACAGGGTGGTCATTCTAAAAAATAAGAAAACGACACAGGAAAATAGTACTCGGGATATAGTGATCACTATTACAGGAAGAAAACCTGTGGTAGTCATCTAGCAGAAAAAATAATTAATAAATAAAAGTTGCCAAATAGAGGGAAGCTTTGTATAAATATTTTTACAATTTTTTTTTTGTATATGCACGTGACATGTTGGAGAAAGCTTTTTGAGAAGAATTTATCATGTTTCAAATCAAATTTAAAATATCTGCTTGTAGTGGAGGAAAATGTGTAAAACTTAGCTGCTCCCCCCTTTATTTTCCCTAGTACATAACTTAGAAATTAGGAAAAATCATAATAATTCGAGCTTTTCAACAACAAACAAGTTTTATTTGGATATCTCACACATATTCCGAGATATCTTTAAAATAAGTCTGAGCAATATCGATATTGAAGTCGTTTAAAAAAAAATTTAATTCGTTATTTGTTCATTTTTACGTCGACCCCCAATATCGATATTAGGTAATAAGGTTCAATTAACTGCATACTGGGTGATTGTGAAATTGTATTTCACATTTTTTTTTCATCCTTTCTAGTGGTCTCTTTATTAAGTTTCTACACAGTAGAATATCCATCGTTATGACTTTTTTATTCATGAAAATCTGCAAAAATATTCGAATTATCGCAGACATATTGAATTCGCCATTTTGAGTTCTTAACTTTTGACATCAGATTCTTTAAAATACGTATCTACCAATTTTAATGCAATTCCGACGGAATTTGAATTTTTTATCACAAAATTAAAATTTACGCAATTAAATTATCACTAAGAGACTTCGGCAAATTCTCGGCTAAAAAAAATCTTCTTGTTCCTATTTTTGCTTAATTTATGTTAGACGTAGCTGGATGAAATTAATATGGGACCACCGTCGAGCTATATGAAGTCGTTAAAAAAGGAGTACTCATGAAATTTGTTGAGACGTTTAAGCCTTCAGATATTTCTTATTTCCGACAAATTGCAAAAAATGACTAAATATGACGTTTTTCGTGATTTAAAAAAAATGATGCGAAATTTCGCAATTCAGCGGTTTAAAATACATGAGGATATGGTATTCTGATCTCTGGAAAAACATTTTTTTGTGTCCATGTTATTTTTATAATTAAACTACTCGACAGATCATTATGAAATTCAATAGGGTTCTATTTTGATAGTAGACCAAGCCATTAAAAAAAATCAAGTTGGTCCGTTAAGGATTGCCCCATGTAGTGTTTCCGTACGTACAGACCAACTGACTGAGACGTATCGCAATTTTCAATAGCAACTTTACAACTTGGTGCGGAGCTGGTGATCTGGCTACTGGTTTCCGGGTCTTCTTCCGCGTAGACTTGGTTGAGTGTTTGACGTTTCGACCATCTTGTCGTGGTCTTCTTCTTCGCTTCAGAAGAAGACCACGACAAGATGGTCGAAACGTCAAGCACTCAACCAAGTCCACGCGGAAGAAGACCCGGAAACCAGCAGCCAAAACTTTACAACTTAATATAAGTTTAAGTAAATCTAAAAATAGTACCATATTTTTGAAGTAGAATCTTCCCTTTTCAAAAAGTTAATTAACGTCGATTCCATGAAGAGTTAAAATTTAAAAATATGCAATAATCATTCCAGTGGTATTGCGTTCAATCCATGTCATAAGTGTTACCGTGAAATAATTTTATTTCATTAATCTAATTTTATTTAAAAAAGATGCATGATTGTAAAATGTAAAAATGTAAAATATGTTATTATTTAAATGACACAGATATCGGTTTTTAAAAGTAAATAGCTTTAAATATTTAATATTAATATTTTATTACGATGTACTTTTATTTTCTTTCACCTGTATCTACTACAGTACTAAAATGGACATCCATCCCTTTTTAAGAATGCGTGAAACATAAATATATCCGCCGCAGGTAAAATGTCAGAGTCAGCTTTAACAAACGCTTTCTGACTTATTCTGATTAAAAATTAATCAACTGAATAATAAGATAGTGACGATAAAAAATAATATACAAACATAGACACTACCTCCCAGGTCGGTTGTTGTCTTCAACAGCTTCGTCTTCTTCCTGGAATAGACGTCTTGGCAACAGTTCGTTATATAGTTTCATTGCTAACTAAACCACCCTTATGATTTAATTTAATATTTTTGTTGTACTGTTGTACTAATAAGTTTTCTTCCATATCAAATATACAGGGTGTTAGGAAGATAATTGTCGTCTACATACCAAAATAGCAAGAAAATCTCCTATCAATATGCGTTCGAAAATACTTCCTAAAGGAACTACGGCTCCCTGAGAATGGATTTTATTCATTGACTCATCTGTCAAAAATCGACCAATGAAACTTCAAAAAATCAGAATTTTTATCTAATCAAAAAGAATTATTTTTACTATTTTTCAGAGATGGGTAAAGGAAATTTTGAAAGTTCCCGGAACGAAATTTTGATAAAAATGAAAGTTTTCAATAAAATAGTGGAATATTTGAAAGTTTCCAAAATTCCGGGAAAGTTTCTTTTGGGAACTTTTGGAGTATTCAAATATTTTACTGAAAACTTTCATTTTTATCAAAATTTCATTCCGGAAACTTTCATAAGGAAAATTCCTTTTACTCATCTCTGATTTTTATCAAAACTTGTTCTGGAAACTTTTTTAATAGTATATTATTATATGAGCGATTATGAGAGCCATTATTCACGAAGATGACGTTTGAGCCCACGAGCCGTAGGCGAGTGGCGCATCTCATCTGACTGTATAATGGCCATAATCGCGAATGTAATACTATGCTTTTTCTACACCTATTAAACAAATAAATTAGACTGAAATTTGATAGCATTAATCGGTACCTATTCGTAATAAGTCGAAAACGTAAACAAACAATATGGCGGTACACTTGTCACTGTCACGCGAGTTGATTGTCAGCCGGAGCAGCAAGAGTTGATCGCGGTCGATTTAAAATATCATTGAATCAGCGAAACAATGATTTTTGAATTTGTATTTGTGATTGGCCGGATGCAGTGAATTATGAATATATAATTCACTACAGTGAATTATAGTCACGATTTTTCACCAAAAAAATGCTAATAATTGTCATATAATTAAATAGGTGTAGAAAAAAAAGTTTATTGGAAAGTTTCCTTTGCCCATCTCTGCTATTTGATCAATGTAATAAAGTATTTATTTTTAGAGAATAAATTATTTATTCATTATTTTTGGTCGTATGCCATGTCGTATGCCGTTAATTTGAAAAATTGAGATATGAATTTCTGTTATGTGGTAATGTGTTTTGATAAAGATAATTTAAAATGTTTCCGCTTAGTATATGATACTAGAAAATAAAATTACCAAATACCAGAAAAAAGTATTTTAAATACATGAGATAATTACATCTCAGTATTTGAAATACTAAACAAGACATCAAAAAGTATTTAAAATACTATATATACAAGAAATATTACAAAGTATTTGAAATTTGAAGCCTTATAATGTAAAATCTTGAACCAAGTTTTTGTGCGGGAGCTAAGTGGCTTTTTCGGAAACTCATCGTTACAAGCATTTTCTATGCGTTGATTAATTCTATCGAACTTAAATAACGACAAAATAGACTTCTGGCATATGTCAGCCCATCGAGTTGGCCATGGTTCAAGATATAAAAATCAGTGAAATTATATCATCGTTACAAGGCTAATTTTTTTTGTATGTACACATTTTATGTTTAGAATGAATAAAATAAGATCGCCAGAAAATGTGGGCCGTCAGGGGCGCAGCCAGAAAGGTCAAAGATGTAAAAAACGGAGTTATGTAACATGATCGTTACAAGCTTTTTTTTAGGCTGAGCATGTGTATTTAAATGTTTTGAACACAGAAAAAAATTCCCAGAAAGAAACTCCCGTCAGTAAGGCTAGCCAGAAAGAAAATGTTCAGAATTTTTGAAGAAAATTGGATTTTTTTCGCATACTTCATCTCAGAACTCTAAACTCATCGTTACAAGTTCTGGCTCCTTTTTAAAACGTAAATATAAACTCCTTCAACAATAGAATAGTCTCCCAAGAAAGTTCTTAGTGACAACAAAAGTATCATAGGCTCTTAAATATACAGGAATTTAACATTTTCCGCTAACTTGACTTCCTACCGTGCTTCTGGCTTTTCTGGCTGCGCCTCCTGACGGCCCACACTTTCTGGCGATCTTATTTTATTCATTCTAAACATAAACTGTGTACCCATGAAAAAAAAATGAGCCTTGTAACGATGACATCATTTCACTGATTTTTAGACAGTGTTCGTGACCACCTGACAGAAGGTGCCCCGCCAGAAGTCGATTTTATGAATTGTTGTTATCCATTAAACCATAAAAATATCTCAAAGTTCATAAAACGATGATGTGCCGAAAAAGCCACCTAGCTCCTTCTCTATTTCATAAAGTTGCTCCAATGAGATGATCAGTAAAAAACATTATTTCGGTATCATTAGGATACCATTGGGGACATTATGTAACAATGTTGATAAAATAGCAGATGCTTTAAACATATTTTATATAGATAGCATTGAGAATATAATTACGAGGATTGCGAGTAAATAGCAATATTCTGGATACTGTTCCTTGATATGAGTGTTCAGTGTCAATGATGAAGTCAATTTGTAGAATTAAATGACACCTGGTATCTCAGGGTATTCTCTGCAAAAAAATGAATTTGTTTAGGACATTTCTCATATGAAATAAATAAAAGTGGCCTGAATACACTTCTTTGAGGTAAAAATGGTAAAAAATGGATTTTTTGGAAGAGTAGCTTCCTGTTTATCAACACCAACTAAATTAGAATGTTTAGAATCCTTTGATATTGCCTCACTTTATTTTATGCTTTATGTACTATGTATGTATGTTAGATCACTGTTCGCGTGATTGACTTTTTAAAAACTTTTTTTTTTTTGGTTACATGAGGAATCAACGTTGATTCCTGAATAAAAGATTACAATTTATGTATGATCCATTTAATATGAAGTGAGTATGATAACTGCTGGTACAAATGCTCGTTAGTCTTATTTATAAGTTTTCAAATGATGTGTCAGCCAAAGTAACAAAGGAAATGCAAGCTAGCTAATCAGCATAATATTGTGAGAAGTTAAAATGAAACTTAATATCTAGATAAGCAATTCTCAAAGGAAGCTGTTATCTAATACTGCAATATGATGCTATCTGTAATGTCGCTTTATATCTTGATGATATAGCGTATAATTTTATATAACAACTTCCCCTTTAATAAAAAAGTTGATGTTATGCAGAAACTTTTGAAAATTGTTAAAAACGTTAAATGAATATATAGGCCAGGCTAGATAAGTGCCAGAATTAAAAAAAAAAAAATAATTCGTTACAGCAAGCTGATAGCAGAATATTTTAGAACAGATCACAACTAAAGAAGGAAAAATAATCCGAACCACCTGCGGTTATCTGGGGTGAAATGGGGTGGGTTTTTAGGGGTGGAAAACGGGTTTTTGCGATTTATGGCTTAACTACGCATCCTATCAAAAAAAGTTAAATATAAAAGTTGTAGGTAATAAAAAGATCTATAATTTGTGTGGAGAGCATTTTTATCCTAACCTCAAAATTTTTCGAGATACATGCAAAAAAACCCCTTTTCGGTTTTTTATTTTTTTCTTCCACAAAAATAATTCGATTTAGCTCAAACTTGGTGAAAGTATACCTTTTGGTGTCCCACATAAGCACTACTTTTTTTGGAGCAAAATATTTAACGGTTGTTGTTTAATTCAATTTAAGAAGAAAAAAACTGAAATTTTCAACTGCGATTCCTCATAAAAGAGAGAGTTCCGATAGAGTTCGGACAGGGCTCATTTTTTTTGTTTTCATGTCTACTTTCAATAAATAAAAAAAATTTATATAGTGCAATGGAAAAAATTGCCGGAAAATCGAAAATTCCGAAAAAATGCCCTTTTTCGTTGTATGCTTTTTAATTATTGTCAAAAATTTGTTGTTATTTATTACAATTAATATAATTTTGTAATATCAATGTATGCTACAAACAATAAGTAAAATAATTAATAATTAATTACATTCCTCAACCACGTTTGAATTATTAAACAAACAAAAAGTATGATCTTGATTTCTATGCCTTCTATTGTAACGGTATTGGTACGGCGTATAAATGACCGCATTTTTATTTATTTGATAATCTACATATATTTATCTTTAATTTTGATTGTTAATAACTTTTAAATTGTAAAAATTGATAAAAATTGCTTTGTTAATTTTTATTATTAAACATAATATAAATATTTTTTTGTAAAAATAATAAATGTACTTTTTAAAACTAAAGACTCAGAAAAGATAAATATGTGTATATATATCCACATATACATACATCTGCACATATAAAACCAATTGCTATCTTATAAAATTTGGAGAGAGAGGAAATGAGATTTTATCGTTTTGCGAAATTTATTTACAGAAGTTGTTTTCAGTTGGTCATCTATATTATTGTAGATCGAGATTGCGTTATATACAAATGACTGTACTTTTTGAGTTTAGATACAAATCTGCAACAGCTACTTTGCATATTTTGCAAACGATATTGCGTAATCTTATCAAGACATGGAAAGTATACTATATTGCAATAATTTAAAATGGGCACAAGATTTTCTCACAATTTTTTTCTTACTTTAAAATTTAAAATACTTATATGAAAATATAACATTTTCAATGAGTAATATGCTTTTTTTAATAAAACTGCCACGTGCACCGTGAAACGCATCTCATAGTCAAAAAATAAGACCTAAATTTTTTGCTTCATTTAGAATGGGCAAGTATTGCCCATTGATAGCGATCTTTAGATTTGCCTTCGTGTATTCCTGTGTTTTATTAAAAGTAAATTGGTGGCATTTAGTTTAATACTGTTTTGATTAGCATAATTATGAATAGAGTCTAAGTCCGAATTAATTAAATTACGAATATATATTGTGTTTTCGGAAGGAAATTTATAAAAAAATTGAGTATCATCGGCATAACATTGAATTTTACCATAATTGATATTGTTAGGACTTTGTTAATTTTAATTTTTTTTTTAATAAGATACACATTTATTAATTGACATAAACTCTACGCACATAAATTATTATAATGTAAAAGGTTAAGTTGAGTAGCTATAGCTAGACTTCGCCTTAGTTTAGAAATATGCTGTAAATTTAATTATAAATAAAGCCATTTTATTATTATTATTATTATTATTATTTTTTTTTTTCCTCCACAACTTTCGTTGGTGATGTGACTTCTGACGGGGACGGGGCCTTTACAGGCCAGCGTTTCCATCAGTGGCTAACACACGACGAATTGTGCGACATGTCGATAGTATGACAGATTTCTGTGATAAAGTGATTATCCTTTCCCAGTCCAGTACCCCCATTTTTTCCAAATTGGTAGGCAGATATTTATCCACTAGTCCGTTGCTTGTTATAATGAGAGAAAAGATGTTAACATTATTTAGGTGGTATATATGTTTTAGTTCATGCGCTAGGTCCTGATACTTTAATAGTTTTCCATTCCTTGCTGTTCTGATGTTACTGTCGAGTGGTATTGTTACATCTATAATTTGGGCCCATTTATCCTTCTTGTGCATTATCAAAATATCAGGTCTGTTATGACGTACCTCTCTGTCCGTTATAATAGGCGTGTCCCAGTACACTTTGATTTCGCTGTTTTCAAGAACTGGACAAGGTAAGTATTTGTAGTAGGGTGTTATGCTATGAATTAATTCAAGTCTTTTACAGATTGCCTGGTGGACTATTCCAGCAACGTTATTGTGCCTGTCCACATAGTCTTTGGGGGCAAGGTAAGAGCAGCCAGCAGACAGGTGTTGTATTGATTCTGCTGCTGTAGAGCATAGTCTGCATTTATCCGTAGGTATATTTTCTTTGTGAATATACTTCCTGTGATTTCTGGTAGGCACAACCTGGTCCTGTATCGCCCCTATGAATCCTTCTATCTCCGCTTGCAATTGTCCATCACTCAAGTACTTTAGTGATAATTTCTTATCTACTTCCGGACTATTTAAGTCTGCAGCATATCGGCCATGCAGGGCTTTGCCTGCCCATTCTTCCTCGATTTGTTTTATTGATCGGGGCGCTTCTGTTTCTCGGTTTTCAGCTAGAGAGAGTGGTGATATATTGTTATCACATCTTACAATTGCTGCTTGAATAGGGTTTTGTTTGCTCAAGAAGTGACTGCGGAGTAATTTTATTTGCTGGTGGTGTTGCATGTTTAAGTTTTGCACTCCTCTGCCGCCCCTATTTCTTGGCAGATATAACCTGCAGGTTGACGAATGCGGGTGGTGCATTCGAAACTTAGCGAAGGCGTTTCTGACGCTGCGATTGAGGCGATCTAGGTCGGTTGCTGTCCATTTCAGAATCCCAAATGTATATGTCACAACGGGCATTGCCCATGCGTTGATAGCATTTATTTTGGCCTTCGAATATAATCCTGTCTTTAGCACCTTAGCTACACGGTTGAGAAAGGAATTTTCAATGGTTAGTCTCATGTTCTTGTCGTCTATAACAAATGCTTGTTTGATGCCCAGATATTTATAAGTTTCACCCACAGAGAGTTGTGCTATTTCTATATCGCCAGCGAGGGAGATATTATTACTTTCCTGCAGTTTACCTTGTTTGACATGCACGTATGCACACTTCTCTATGAATGTCCCGACTGAACGCAGCAACCAGTTCGAGTTGCCCATGCAACTCATCCCGGTTTGCCGCGTACAGTTTCAGGTCATCCATATAGAGTAAGTGGCTGATCTTCACTGCTGGGTTTCTGTCGATGTAGTAGCCCTTTTTACTCAGTCGCAACATATTACTCAGTGGGTTCAGGGCGAGACAAAACCATTTTGGGCTGAGACTGTCTCCTTGAAATATTCCTCTCTCTATTTTTATGACTTCTGTGACATATGATATTTGATTGACGTTAACTACTAGGTGCGTTCTCCAAGTTTTCATTATCGATCTAAGAAAATTCATGACTGCTGGATCTACTTTGTAAATCTCAAGTACTTTGAGAAGCCATGAGTGAGGAACAGAATCAAAAGCCTTTCTGTAATCTATCCAGGCCATTGATATGTTCCTTCTTTTTCTCAAAGCTTGCCTGGTTATTACTGAGTCCACTATAAGCCATTCTTTACTACCTTGAGATTCTGTTCTAGAGCCATTTTGTTCTTCAGTCAGTATGTTATTAATTTCAAGGTGTTCGTTTATTTTCATTTCAATAGTCGAAGTAAGCAGCTTATATATTACAGGAAGGCATGTTATTGGCCTATAGTTTTTAGGATCGTAGATTTCATCATTCTTTGGGAGCATGTATGTTATTCCCTGAGTGAAAAAGGATGGGATATCTTCAGGGCTACTAATGACATTAGTGAATTGCTTCGCCAATGTTGGATGTGTAGAGCTAAAATTTTTCCACCAATAAGCGTGTACGTTATCTATTCCTGGTGCCTTCCAGTTTTTCAGCTTTCCCAGCGCGTGCTTAATGTCCTTTAGACTTATTGTTATTGGACTCATTTCTGGTAGATCCTTCTGATTGTCTTCCTCTTCTTTAATCCAGTACGCCTCTTCATTATGTTCTAAAGGCCGTCCCCATATATCACGCCAGAATGAGCACATGTTAATCTTATCTGCTGGTTTGTTGTTGCTGTTGACTGGAGAGTTTGATAGGTTTCGATAAAATACTGCCTGGTTGGTATGGTATTGCATGTTCTGCTTGTACCTCTTCACTCTTTGATTATACCGTCTTAATCTGGATCCCAATGCTGATGCTTTCTGCTTTAATTGATCCAGTAATATTTTTAATTCTTGCAGGAAATTTGGTCGGGTTGTCTTCAGATTGGCCTTCTTAGCAATGTTTCCGATCTTTTTCTTTAGCTTTGTCGATGGAGCGCTAGTATTTGCGAGGTAAGTATACAAAGGCCCAATTGCTTTCCTGATTATTATTATTATTATTATTATTATTATTATTTTTTTTTTTTTTGTTAAAAACCAGTCACCCTTCTCTGTGGCTCCGACCCTCACAGAGGGAAGCTGGTAGTACCGGCAGCCACTCCCCACACCCTTGGGGTAAGTGACTACTGGGTCCGGGAATCGTGTGCCCTGAGCAGACGTAATGAACCAAGAATGACGGCCTTCTGCATTCTGCCGGCTAAGAGCTCTGCCGAAATTCGGCATGCCGGTATGATCTTCAGTTCCGAAAGCAGTGGGTGTCTCGTTCCACCGAGGGCTCCTATAATCAGTACCACTATCTTAACAGTATGGTCTGGATACAGTCTGCGGAGTTCGAAGAGCAAATCTCGATATTTTGTCCGTTTTTCCTCCTCCTTCAAGACAATGTTGTTCTCCGCGGGAGCCGAGAACTCCACGACAAACATTGTCTTGAGTTGGTGGTCGAGGAGGACTACGTCAGGCTTGTTGGCTTGTATTTGCCTGACTGTGGGAAAAGAGTAGTTCCAATAAATTAGACACTTCTCATTTCCCACAACGGACTCAATATCCCCCGGAGCGTAATAATTATTATTATTATTGTTATTATTATTATTATTATTTTTTTTTTTTTTGTTAAAAACCAGTCACCCTTCTCTGTGGCTCCGACCCTCACAGAGGGGTGCTGGTAGTACCGGCAGCCACTCCCCACACCCGTGGGGTAAGTGACTACTGGGTCCGGAAATCGTGTGCCCTGAGCAGACGTAATGAACCGAGGATGACGGCCTTCTGCATTCTGCCGGCTAAGACCTCTGCCGAATTTCGGCATGCCGGTATGATCTTAAGTTCAGTTCTGAAAGCAGTGTGTGTCTCGTTCCACCGAGGGCTCCTATAATCAGTACCACTATCTTAACAGTATGGTCTGGATACAGTCTGCGGAGTTCGAAGAGCAGATCTCGATATTTTGTCCGTTTTTCCTCCTCCTTTAAGACAATGTTGTTCTCCGCGGGAGCCGAGAACTCCACGACAAACATTGTTTTGAGTTGATGGTCGAGGAGTACTACGTCAGGCTTGTTGGCTTGTATTTGCCTGACGGTGGGAAAAGAGTAGTTCCAATAAATTAGACACTTCTCATTTCCCACAACGGACTCAATATCCCCCGGAGCGTAAGGCAGCACTGGTGTCTCGTCTATCCCATACGAGTGCCTTAGGTGATAATAAAGCACTCGTAATGCTCCGTCGTGCCTCTGGATATAGGCCGAGGCTGCATATGTCGGACAAGCCGACAACAGGTGCATTAAAGTCTCTGGCGCCCTGCGGCAGGCCCTGCAGCTGACATCAGGGACCTCTATACCCATGACACGACTACGATAGACGAGGGTATTAAATACACCATCCTGGCAAGCCATTATGAAACCCTCGGTCTCAGACTTCAGCCCGGCTGACCTTAAGAAGGCAAAGGTCAGCCTTTCGGATAAGCCAAGGTTCTCTATATTTTTATAGAAAACTCCATGCATTGGCTTATCCGTGTGAAGCTGCAGAAAGATGTTGTGTTCTGCAGCTTTAATTTGGGCTTTTCGTCGAGCAGGTTCCAACTCGGTGACAGAGTCGGGATTTACCCGCTCGACGTCGAAGAAGAGACCAAGTTCATCGGCTGCTCTTTGTGCTGCCTTAAACAAAAAGGCTCCTATTCCTGCACTTTCATGGTCTCGAACCATGCAGAGGAGGGGATCCGAACTCCTGATGACCTTACAGGCTCCATCCAGAACCATCCTATTATGGAGACTCTCCAAACTCAAGAGTCCACGGCCTCCCCGATGTCGTGGGAGGTATAGCCGTGGAACGAACGATTTAGGATGCAAACTTCTATTGAGATGCATCTTCTTGCGGGTTCCTACGTCGAGTTGACGCAACTCCTCTCGAGTCCATTTCACTACTCCAAAGGAGTAGAGTAGGATCGGAACGGCAAGCATGTTGGTAGCAGACACCTTGTTCTTCCCCGACAGTTCTGAGGACCAGATCTGTCGGAGTCGGTGCTGATATTTGCCGCGGAGAGCGTTTTTCACTACACCCACTTCTTGGGTGGAGCGTTGCTCGACACCCAAGTAAGTGTACGACTCTCCGGCATCTAGATGATGTAAGATGCTTCCGTCAACGAGTTGCGCGTCCTCTCCGTAGTTCCCGCATCGTCCTCTCTTGAGATGGACCAGTGCACATTTGTCCAACCCGAACTCCATACCGACAGCCTGCGTGTACTCCTGTACCACCCTGAGGGACTGGTGTAGGTCCCTCTCTCCGGAGGCATAAAGTTTAAGGTCATCCATGTAAAACAGATGGGTGACCTTATGCCTCCTATCGCCGGGGGTACCGCAGTTGTATCCGCGGGTTTTCCGGAGCGAAACGGATAATGGCAGTAGTGAGATGCAAAACAGAAGGGGGCTGAGGGAGTCTCCCTGAAATACTCCCCTTCTGAATGTTACCGACTCCGTCTGGACTCTATCGTTACCCGATGTAATGGTAAAGCGAGTCCTCCAGAGCGGCATCAGTTCTTCGATGCATCTCACTACGGGACCGGGTACCGCAAGACATCGGAGCAAGTGAACAATAAGCTCATGTGATGTCATATCAAATGCCTTGCGGTAGTCGATCCAGGCCATGGAGAGGTTCCGCTTATACTGCACGGAGTCCTGCGTGACACATCTGTCAATCAACAGGTTCTCCTTGCAGCCAGCGACACCTCTCTTCGACCCTCGTTGCTCATATATCCGTTCGTAAACCGGTTCAACTGCGTGGAGCACTCGCATGTACAAGATGCGCGTAAACACCTTGTAACATGCGTTTATCGGTCGGTAGTTCCTTGGGTTGGACAAATCTCCGTTCTTAGGGATCAGCACTGTCCGCCCTTCAACCACCCAAGAAGGAATTTGCTGCTCCCCATTTAGCCAGGCATTAAAAATTCTGGCCAAATGATGGTGGGTGCTCGGTAACTTTTTCCACCAAAAGTTATTTATCCCATCGGGACCTGGAGCAGCAAAGTTCTTAGAGCCCTCGAGAGCTCTTCGAACCTCTTCTGGGGTTATTGGTTGGCACACTTCCTGTGGTTGTTGAAACCTTTGACAAAAGGTTTCAAAGTGTGCAAGGGCCGGAGAGTCTCGGTTGAGTGGAAGCTTCTCCTCGTATAGCGTTTTCCAGAAATTTTCCACCTGATCTACAGTCGGCGGATTCTCTGCAACACGCGGAGGCGGTTCGAATAGGCGCGAGGGCTTTTGGCGGAAGAGTTTATTTTCCGCCAGCCCCCTCGCCCGCCTCACTAGTGATTTTTTACAAACCACTAGCATCCGTATCCTATCGAGACAGTGCTGTTTGGTGGTTCGCAGCACTGCCTCATTGAGTGTGTGATGGACGCGTCTTAAGTTGGCGGCTATTCGACGCACTTTAGGCGTGAACGGTCTATTGGCCGCCATATAGTCCATCACACATTGGATACGGGATGCGTGTTGCCTCGCCGACCGGATCTTGGCTTCCATCTTTTGTATGCGTCGCCTCGCTCTCTCCTGTGGGGAGGCAGTATTACGCCTCTCCACCTGAGAAAAGCGTTGAGCAGCAGCATACACGGCACAGTTTATGTGCCAGATGTCAGCCCGTTCTGGAAGCGCTTCACGAAGTTCTTCATCCACTCTGGCCAGGTCTTGTGGCCCGGGGGCTTTTATGTAGTGTAACCCCCGTCTGGTACTGAGGCCCTCTGGTATTGGTGGAACGTCAGGAACTACATCCTCAACCGGTTCATTCGGTGGACCTTCGACCACCTCATTCACCGGCTGAGGAGCAGCTCTCACGTAGCCCCTGCGACGAAGGTGGGATACATAATCACGCAGGTTTTGTGGCGTGAAGGCGTTGTGCTCTGGGTGCCTTGCACACCACAGAACATGCATTCGCCCCATGTATCCCCTTCGTGCGGGCTCACTGCTTTCGTAGCAATGCAGAAGGTCGTCCCTTAGCTCATCTGTCCACTCAAAGCGTCCTAGTTCATGGCGTTCGTCGTCAACGGGCGCCCGATCCGGT
The DNA here is from genome assembly GCA_936432065.2 of Rutpela maculata. Taxonomy (NCBI): domain Eukaryota; kingdom Metazoa; phylum Arthropoda; class Insecta; order Coleoptera; family Cerambycidae; genus Rutpela; species Rutpela maculata. Next base: position 32,993,425 of record OW386289.2, on the reverse strand, counting down.
TGGGCCCCACCACCTTGCCCTTGACCCCTATCCGGATGGGGTCGATTGTGGGGGCCCTGTCTTCTGCCTGCGGGAACCAGAAGTTAGGGCTTGTGGGTGGTTAGCCCAGCAAGCCCACGACCGACACTAGAGGGGAATGAGCTTTCCCCTCCCGGGTGCACTAGGGCTGCCGGTTCGATTTTACACCCCCAGCTGGAGTAAGTGGTGGCGCTACTCACCAAAGGCTTGATTGATGAAAGTCAGCCCCTCCTGCTTATTTATTATTATTATTATTATTATTATTATTATTATTATTATTATTATTATTATTATTATTATTATTATTATTATTATTATTATTATTATTATTATTATTATTATTATTATTATTATTATTATTATTATTATTATTATTATTATTATTATTATTATTATTATTATTATTATTATTATTATTATTATTATTATTATTATTATTATTATTATTATTTTTTTTTTTTTTTTTTTTTTTTTTTTTTTTTTTTTTTTTTTTTTTTTTTTTTTTGTAAAAGCCAGTCACCCTTTAAACTCTGTGGCTCCGACTCTCACAGAGGGGAGCTGGTAGTACCGGTAGCCACTCCCCACGCCCGTGGGGTGAGTGACTACTGGGTCCGCGAATCGTGTGCCCTGAGCAGACGTAATGAACCGAGGATGACGGCCTTCTGCATTCTGCCGGCTAAGACCTCTGCCGAATTTCGGCATGCCGGTATGATCTTAAGTTCTGAAAGCAGTGTGTGTCTCGTTCCACCGAGGGCTCCTATAATCAGTACCACTATCTTAACAGTATGGTCTGGATAGAGTCTGCGGAGTTCGAAGAGCAAATCTCGATATTTTGTCCGTTTTTCCTCCTCCTTCAAGACAATGTTGTTCTCCGCGGGAGCCGAGAACTCCACGACAAACATTGTCTTGAGTTGGTGGTCGAGGAGGACTATGTCAGGCTTGTTGGCTTGTATTTGCCTGACTGTGGGAAAAGAGTAGTTCCAATAAATTAGACACTTCTCATTTCCCACAACGGACTCAATATCCCCCGGAGCATAAGGCAGCACTGGTGTCTCGTCTATCCCATACGAGTGCCTTAAGTGATAATAAAGCACTCGTAATGCTCCGTCGTGCCTCTGGATATAGGCCGAGACTGCATATGTCGGACAGGCCGACAACAAGTGCATTAGAGTCTCTGGCGCCCTGCGGCAGGCCCTGCAGCTGACATCAGGGACCTCTATACCCATGACACGACTTCGATAAACGAGAGTGTTAAAGACACCATCCTGGCAAGCCATTATGAATCCCTCGGTCTCAGACTTCAGCCCGGCTGACCTTAAGAAGGCAAAGGTCAGCCTTTCGGATAAGCCAAGATCTTCTATATTTTTATAGAAGACTCCATGCATTGGCTTATCCGTATGAAGCTGCAGAAAGATGTTGTGTTCTGCAGCTTTAATTTGGGCTTTTCGCCGAGCAGGTTCCAACTCGGTGACAGAGTCGCGATTTACCCGCTCGACGTCGAAGGAGAGACCAAGTTCATCGGCTGCTCTCTGTGCTGCCTTAAACAAAAACGCTCCTACCCCTGCATTTTCATGGTCTCGGACCATGCAGAGGAGGGGATCCGAACTCCTGATAATCTTACAGGCTCCATCTAGGACCATCCTGTTATGGAGACTCTCCAAACTCAAGAGTCCACGGCCTCCCCGATGTCGTGGGAGGTATAACCGTGGAACGGACGATTTAGGATGCAAACTCCTATTGAGATGCATCTTCTTGCGGGTTCCTACGTCGAGTTGACGCAACTCCTCTCGGTTCCATTTCACCACTCCAAAGGAGTGGAGAAGGATCGGAACGGCAAGCATGTTGGTAGCAGACACCTTGTTCTTCCCCGACAGTTCTGAAGACCAAATCTGTCGGAGTCGGTGCTGATACTTGCCGCGGAGAGCGTTTTTCACTACACTCACTTCTTGGGTGGAGCGTTGCTCGACACCCAAGTAAGTGTACGACTCTCCGGCATTTAGATGATGTAAGATGCTTCCGTCTACGAGCTGCGCGTCCTCTCCGTAGTCCCCGCATCGTCCTCTCTTGAGATGGACCAGTGCACATTTGTCCAACCCGAACTCCATACCGACAGCCTGCGTGTACTCCTGTACCACCCTAAGGGACTGGTGTAGGTCCCTTTCTCCGGAGGCATAAAGTTTAAGGTCATCCATATAAAACAAATGGGTGACCTTATGCCTCCTATCGCCGGGGGTACCGCAGTTGTATCCACGGGTTTTCCGGAGCGAAACGGATAATGGCAGTAGTGAGATGCAAAACAGAAGGGGGCTGAGGGAGTCTCCCTGAAATACTCCCCTTCTGAATGATACCGGCTCCGTCTGGACTCTATCGTTACCGGATGTTATAGTAAAGCGAGTCCTCCAGAGCGGCATCAGTTCTTCAATACATCTCACTACGGGACCGGGTACCGCAAGACATTGGAGCAAGTGTAAAATAAGCTCATGAGATGTCATGTCAAATGCCTTGCGGTAGTCGATCCAGGCCATGGAGAGGTTCCGCTTATACTGCACGGAGTCCTGCGTGACACATCTGTCAATCAGCAGGTTCTCCTTGCAGCCAGCGACACCTCTCTTCGACCCTCGTTGCTCATGTATCCGTTCGTAAACCGGTTCAACTGCGTGGAGCACCCGCATGTACAAAATGCGTGTAAACACTTTGTAACATGCGTTTAAACAGGTTATCGGGCGGTAGTTCTTTGGATTAGACAAATCTCCGTTCTTGGGGATCAGCACTGTCCGCCCCTCAACAACCCAAGAAGGAATTTGCTGCTCCCCATTTAGCCAGGCATTAAAAATTCTGGCCAAATGGTGGTGGGTACTCGATAACTTTTTCCACCAAAAGTTATTTATCCCGTCGGGACCTGGAGCAGCAAAGTTCTTAGAGCCCTCAAGAGCTCTTCGAACCTCTTCTGGGGTTATTGGTTGGCACACCTCGTGTGGTTGGCGAAACCTTTGGCTAAAGGTTTCAAAGTGTGCCAGGGCTGGAGAGTCTCTGTTGAGTGGAAGCTTCTGTTCGTACAACGTTTTCCAGAAGTTTTCCACCTGATCTGCAGTCGGCGGATTTTCAGCAACACGCTGAGGCGGTTCGAAAAGGCGCGAGGGCTTTTTGCGGAAAAGTTGATTTTCCGCTAGCCCCCTCGCCCGCCTCACTAGTGACTTCTTACAAGACACTAGCATCCGTATCCTGTCGAGGCAGTGCTGTTTGGTGGTTTGCAGCACTGCCCCATTAAGTGTGTGATGGACGCGTCTTAAGTTGGCAGCTACTCGCCGCACTTTAGGCGTGAAAGGCCTATTGGCTGCCATATAGTCCATCACACATTGGATACGGGATGCGTGTTGCCTCGCCGACCGGATCTTGGCTTCCATCTTCTGTATGCGCCGTCCCGCTCTTTCTTGTGGAGAGGTAGTATTTCGCCTCTCCACTTGAGACAAGCGTTGAGCGGCAGCATACACGGCACAATTTATGTGCCAGATGTCAGCCTCTTCTGGTAGCGCTGCACGAAGTTCTGCATCCACTCTGGCCAGATCTTGTGGCCCGGGGGGTTTTATGTTGTGCAACCCCCGTCTGGTACTGAGACCCTCTGGTGTTGGTGGAACGATAGGAACCGCTTCCTCAACCGGTTCGTTCGGTGGCTGTTCGGCCACCTCATTCACTGGCTGAGGAGCGGCTCTGACATAGCCTCTAGCACGAAGGTGGGATACATAATCACGTAGGTTCTGAGGTGTGAAGGCGTCATGTTCTGGGTGGTTTTCACACCACAGAGCATGCATTCGCGCCATGTACCCCCTTCGGCCGGGTTCACTGCTTTCATAACAGTGCATCAGGTCGTCTCTCAGTTCATCTGTCCACTCAAAGCGTCCTTGGTTATAGCGGTCGTCATCAATGGGCATCCTTCCCTGTTGGGCCCCACCACCTTGCCCTTGACCCCTATCCGCACGGGGTCGATCGTGGGGGCCCTGTCTTCGGCCAACTGGAACCGGAGGATCGGGCTTGTGGGTGGTTAGCCCAACAAGCCCACGACCGACACCAGAGGGGAAAGCGCTTTCCCCTCCCGGGTGCGCTAGGGCTGCCGGTTCGGTTTTGCACCCCCAGCTGGAGTAAGTGGTGGCGCTACTCACCAAAGGCTAGATCGATAACGGTTAGCCTCTCCTGCTTATATATTATTATTATTATTATTATTATTATTATTATTATTATTATTATTATTATTATTATTATTATTATTATTATTATTATTATTATTATTATTATTATTATTATTATTATTATTATTATTATTATTATTATTATTATTATTATTATTATTATTATTATTATTATTATTATTATTATTATTATTATTATTATTATTATTATTATTATTATTATTATTATTATTATTATTATTATTATTATTATTATTATTATTATTATTATTATTATTATTATTATTATTATTATTATTATTATTATTATTATTATTATTATTATTATTATTATTATTATTATTATTATTATTATTATTATTATTATTATTATTATTATTATTATTATTATTATTATTATTATTATTATTATTATTATTATTATTATTATTATTATTATTATTATTATTATTATTATTATTATTATTATTATTATTATTATTATTATTATTATTATTATTATTATTATTTTTTTTTTTTTTTTTTTTTTTTTTTTTTTTCGCGTGTGCGATGCTGGACAGTTCTCCCGTGTCTCCGACATTCTCACGGGAGAAGCGCCAGCGGATTATCTGCAGCCACTCCCCGCGTCCCGCAGGGTTAGTGACTGTAGATGCCAGATTCGTGTGCCCTAAGAAGACGAAGGGACCCCAGGATAACTGCCTTCTGCATTTGGCCTGCCAACCACTCGGCTGACTTTTGGCAGGCTGGTATGGCCTTTAATTCCGAGAGCAGCGTAGGCCTCATTCCACCAAGTACACCGATTATCAGGACGACCATCTTGACCGAGTAGTCTGGGTATAGCACTCGGAGCTCATACCGGAGATCTCGGTATTTAGTCCGTTTTTCGCCCTCCTTCAAGATGATGTTTGTCTCGGCAGGTGCCGAGAACTCGATGACATACATCATCTTGGTTTGGTGGTCTAGGAGGACTATGTCAGGCTTGTTTGCCTGAATTTGCCTGACCGTCGGAAACGAGTAGTTCCAATATATTCGGCACTTCTCGTTCTCGACTACGGACTCGATCTCTCCGGGGACGTAAGGCAGCACTGGTGTTTGGTCTACTTCGTACGAGTGCCGAAGGTGGTAGTATAGCACTCGTAGAGCCGCGTTATGTCTATGGATGTAGGCCGAAGTCGCATATACCGTACATGCAGATAGTAAGTGCATGAGCGACTCCGGCGCCTGACGGCAGGTCCTACAATTAATGTCAGGGACCTCCACACCCATAACGCGACTGCGGTAGACCAGGGTGTTAATAACACCATCTTGGCAGGCCACAATGAATCCTTCGGTCTCCTTATTATTATTATTATTATTATTATTATTATTATTATTATTATTATTATTATTATTATTATTATTATTATTATTATTATTATTATTATTATTATTATTATTATTATTATTATTATTATTATTATTATTATTATTATTATTATTATTATTATTATTATTATTATTATTATTATTATTATTATTATTATTATTATTATTATTATTATTATTATTATTATTATTATTATTATTATTATTATTATTATTATTATTATTATTATTATTATTATTATTATTATTATTATTATTATTATTATTATTATTATTATTATTATTATTATTATTATTATTATTATTATTATTATTATTATTATTATTATTATTATTATTATTATTATTATTATTATTATTATTATTATTATTATTATTATTATTATTATTATTATTATTATTATTATTATTATTATTATTATTATTATTATTATTATTATTATTATTATTATTATTATTATTATTATTATTATTATTATTATTATTATTATTATTATTATTATTATTATTATTATTATTATTATTATTATTATTATTATTATTATTATTATTATTATTATTATTATTATTATTATTATTATTATTATTATTATTATTATTATTATTATTATTATTATTATTATTATTATTATTATTATTATTATTATTATTATTATTATTATTATTATTATTATTATTATTATTATTATTATTATTATTATTATTATTATTATTATTATTATTATTATTATTATTATTATTATTATTATTATTATTATTATTATTATTATTATTATTATTATTATTATTATTATTATTATTATTATTATTATTATTATTATTATTATTATTATTATTATTATTATTATTATTATTATTATTATTATTATTATTATTATTATTATTATTATTATTATTATTATTATTATTATTATTATTATTATTATTATTATTATTATTATTATTATTATTATTATTATTATTATTATTATTATTATTATTATTATTATTATTATTATTATTATTATTATTATTATTATTATTATTATTATTATTATTATTATTATTATTATTATTATTATTATTATTATTATTATTATTATTATTATTATTATTATTATTATTATTATTATTATTATTATTATTATTATTATTATTATTATTATTATTATTATTATTATTATTATTATTATTATTATTATTATTATTATTATTATTATTATTATTATTATTATTATTATTATTATTATTATTATTATTATTATTATTATTATTATTATTATTATTATTATTATTATTATTATTATTATTATTATTATTATTATTATTATTATTATTATTATTATTATTATTATTATTATTATTATTATTATTATTATTATTATTATTATTATTATTATTATTATTATTATTATTATTATTATTATTATTATTATTATTATTATTATTATTATTATTATTATTATTATTATTATTATTATTATTATTATTATTATTATTATTATTATTATTATTATTATTATTATTATTATTATTATTATTATTATTATTATTATTATTATTATTATTATTATTATTATTATTATTATTATTATTATTATTATTATTATTATTATTATTATTATTATTATTATTATTATTATTATTATTATTATTATTATTATTATTATTATTAATTGTATGTTTACTACAAAATGTAAATATATTAGAATCATGTATTAAAAAGTACATTTATTATTTTTACAAAAAAATATTTATATTATGTTTAATAATTAAAATTAACAAAGCAATTTTTGTCAATTTTTGCAATTTAAAAGTTATTAACAATCAAAATTAAAAGTAAATATATTTAGATTATTAAATAAATAAAAATGCGGTCATTTATATGCCGTACCAATACCGTTACAATTGAAGGCATAGAAATCAAGATCATACTGTTTTGTTGGTTTAATAATTCAAACGTGGTTGAGGAATGAAATTAATTATTAATTATTTTACTTATTGTTTG